>OY390731.1:24596607-25196607 GCA_959613385.1 Geotrupes spiniger
CAAACTAGTAACGTGCGTTCAAGAAAAATCCTAATTTAGGACGGCTCTGAAATTCAATTGGTATTTAAAGCTACTTCAGCTACAACCAAAAGAAACTACAATAATGACAGTGTTGACAGATGAGATTCTAACCTCAAAAAGCACATTATATATTCTTCGTGGAAATCTGTAAAGCTCTCAAGAATGGAATAATGCCAAACACCGTCAACTTTTTGCCATATTTGAAAATAGCATTCCAGTAATTTTATTTTTAATTAGTAAAGCAGTTTTCACTTTCGACGTCTTATTAAAATGAAATTGGCATTTTGGTTGTGGCTAAAGTACTTTAAACACCAATTGAATTTCAGAGCCCTCCTAAATTAAGATTTTTCTTGAACGCACGTTACAACATAACCCAACCAAATACAGCGCTATGACGAGACAATGTATAGTTTGTTTCAAAATATTGTGCTGAAGTCAAGGGTCTTTCATGACATTTGTCAAGTTGTCATACAAATAAGTTGTTCAAACTCACTGCTCAGCAGCAGATAGTAATGAATAACACTACTGCAGTTAGTGCTGGCAAGGAAACAAACGAACATCGTTCGAGTGTTAAATTTGCAACCTATTAATATTTTATGCAAAATTCAAAAATTATTATGAGAAACTCGCAGAAATATTTTCTAGTTTTTTTATTGCGCCGTAGTTTATACAGCAACAATTAGAGAATATTGATATTTTCAATAGAAGAGTAAAATGTATCGGTTCCAATTTATATAAATGTTGTAACTTGTCATCTAGATAGTCAAGGAATACTAAATTGAAATTTTTAAATGTCACATTTGTCTCAGAAATTTAAATGAAGTGTTCAAGTTATCAACATTTTATTACATTGCGTTAGTGTTTAAAGTCTTAAAAGTCAAATACATTAAAAATTCACTTTAAAAACATCCCTCTACGCTCTAACCAAGCTGTTTCGTGTGGACATAAAGCAATTGGAAGTTGCTGAAAGATTTGGAATTTCACAAAGCGTTATAAGTAGGCTAAGGAATCGGCACAGGACAACCGGTAGTGTACCTCGCCGACGTGGACAAGGTCGTAGAAGATGTACAACTGTTAGAGATGATAGATTTTTAATTTAAATGCTAGAAAAAATCTAATAATCGCTGCCACTGCACTACTGCGTGAGCTTCAAAATGCTTCTGAAGCAAAGCCGTCGATCAGGACAGTTGGGAGTCGACTTCATGAAGTAGGTCTACGATCTAAAAGACCATCACAACATATTCCTCTAACAGTTGAATATAATAAACAGAGCAGATTGGCATGGGGACAACAAACAGAAATTGGGGTAATGAATGGCGGGCCACAAATAGTGATGAATCTCGATTCGGGTTACATAGTGACGCAAGATGGGTTGGGATCTGGAGAACCAGAGACACTCCTCGACACCGTACTTTTGTACAAGGAATATACCCATACCATGGTGGCTCTGTTATGTATTGCTCAATCAATCGTCAAATATTTGACGATTGATTAAAGAGTCGTTAACGAATCGTCAAACTTTTGACGATTCGTTAACAAGCTGTTAACGACAGATTAGCGTTTGTGAAACCGGGCACTGTCTTCTCTCTCTACTCTTTTTATTTCCTTGACATCCCATACTTCAGCCCCATACATAATTATGCCCTTAACACATACATTCCAGATCGTCACTGTCTCTTCGAATTTCCCTCCCCCATAAAATGGCTGTGGATGGGTTGAACCCTTCCACAGCCTTCTCCGCCTTCTTACTGATGTGTCTTATGTGTTCATCACTACAGTTGCTCCCACTCACTACGTATCCTAAGTATGCCCACTGCCTCACCTGCTCTATTATCTTTCCTTTCTACGCGTCTATTCTTCCTCCTCCTCCTTTCCTAAATATTACTATCTTCATTCTTTTTCACATTTAACTCCAATCTTCTCTTATCAAGGAATCCTTCCAACCTCTTTGCCATCGCCTTCAATTCTTTCTCCAACTCCGCCAGAATAACTAATTTGTTTGTATCAATACAATGAAATTGTTTTCTTAAATCGAGTCTTTGTATAAAATTTATTAATATCTGCTAATTCTTGCCGCCAGTTTACACATACATGAACGATGTCGATTTTTATACACGTAGATAGTATTATGAAGTGTGGTGAAATCAATAACCGATTCATGCATTCTCGTCATGAAATATACATTAATGAAAAGTTTGCTAAATTATACGCGACAATATTTTAGTTAGTTGCGTTTTCGTTATAAATAAATTGACTGAAAGTGTTTTTATCACTCGTTATGTTCAATTCTTTTATTTTATTTTAATGAATATTTCATTTAATATATCGTAAGAAACGAACCTTCTCAAAGATTAATTAATAAACTTTATAGAGCGTTTATTGTAGGTAGCCAACATTCAGTGTTACGTCTTGAAACATATAGCGTATGTTTTGGTTCACTATTTATCATTGTTTGTCTTCAATTATATATTTTCTAAGGTTTATATGTTCTTATATTTATAATTCGTTATTATACTCCTTGCTATTTTTATATTTTCATGTTTCTATGATTTAAGCAAAGTGTTCCATCTCTCGTTTTCCCATTGGTTGCAACATCGCTTTTGTTCTTATCTTTAATTTTATGTTCATTTAAATTTAAATTGAATGACTACCGTGTTATTTAAGGCGAAAAATGACATCTAGAAACTACCACAATCAAGTCATGCGAAAGTATAAACATGACATCATGCAGACCCTAGTTTTTCCCCACTTGCTTTGTCCAAAATAGTTTTGTTCCTAGTGGCTATATGTAATAATAATACAAACGTAATTGGAAAAAATAACAACGAAAATATACAAATCAAGGAAAATATGTAATTAAATCTATATCCAGTGATCAAAAGGTTCAAGATAAGTTAGTTGAAAAAGGAATTTTGTTCTTGAACAAGCAACACACAAGTTGTTGACTTTAGTGTTGGTGAAGTGCATTACTGATGCTTGCTTCATACCACTGTGACGTATCCGCTCTTCTTTGAATAAAACAATGAACAGTTCATTGATACTAAAATTGTACAAATGGTTATAAAAAAAAATATTTGTCAACTTTTATTGTGAATCCTACACAATTGTGAAAATAGTGGTTACATGAAATGACGATGGATGGTTCAAGTTAATTTAGCGATAAATGAACAACATGTGTTCTGTGTACTTGCACCTAAACATGTTTAATTGAAAGTAGGAGATACACCATAGAAATAGCACTTTTCATTACATGCCTTCGGCATTTTTGCAGCGTAAATAAAACCTAATTATGTGCAGATGGAAAACAAATTAACGATTACGCGCACACTAATTCCCATTAAAGGAAATTATTGAAAGCGGCGGGGAAAAAGCGGGAACAATGCGGGTTTACAGGTTCAACAATTAAAAGCACTTGACGCCGTGTTATTATAGTTGTGTGTACACAGAAAGTAAAATTGCAATTCTATGTAATAATGCATTTCCATTACGTGTACTAATTATTTAAATTAAGTGGCATATTATCGAATTAATAAGCACTTTGCGCCAAAAGCGAATATTTTAAGCGCACAAGGGGTATAATTAATAGATATAAATTCTACTTCACATACGGCAAACCGATGTTGGTTGTTATTAAAGAACGTTCCCATTCTGGACGTAATGTTCCCACATTATCCAGTAATTTAATTAATAATAGCCAACAGAATGCTTTGTAACTGTATCTTCCACGGATCATTCTATAAATGGTACAAGCCGTTTCGCAATTATTAATATGCTACTGTAGTTCCATTGCGGCTCGGTTTTTCCGCCATAAATAACGCAAGTAATTTATTTGCATTGGTTTTTGTGAACACGTGTTGTTTCAATAACGGTGCGAATCTTTTGTTTTTTAGATTGTTTACGGTTAGGACTCTGTTAAAGCGTGAAGCATTTATTATTATAAATTATTGTGTTATGCAGCAGCAACAATAAAACTTTGTTTTTGCACGATTAGAGGAAACGCGGTAGGTTAGAGGAAATGCTTCACCAAGGCATCGTTTATATCAGGGCATAGAAAGACGTACGGCAAACGATCGCGTAACAAGCGTCGGTATTAAACAGTCAATTTTTAATTTTAAATAGTTTTAACGCACATGACATAGTTTGATATATTCAGAAATTATACTCATAAATAGCGACATACGATTAATAATTTTTGATTTTGACCTACAAAACTATACTCGCGTGTGTGTCAAATTTCATGAGTTTACGATAATTAAATCATTCTGGAATCAGTATGACATGAAATATTTGTTATTGTTTATAAAATGCAGACAACTAATAAATTGATTTTAATTTAAATATCTGCCAATCAGGCAAGAATCTAAAAGAAAGTTATGATGACAAGGAACTTCACTTTTCCATATGGTGTAAAATTTGGTCATAAATTTACATATTATCGACAGTTCTTTAAAAGTGATCCACAAATTTTTGACAAGGCTGGAACACCTCAATCTTCTTATTTATTACACGTATTAACTAGTAGAGGTAGAAACAATTAACACAATAATTTTTTCATAGTATCACTTTGCTTCAGACCAAATTTTTAGATATCCTTATTTGCCAATTTTTAAAACATATACTATTATTTTTAAGGTTAACGTATTTTTGAATCGTTATCCAACGTTCGTAAATTTTGTCCTAAGCGTACAGACAGAAATGTGTTCAATTCGTTAATATTAATATGTCTACAATTTAAAAGATCAATATTTTATTTTGTAAATTAAGAAACAAACATTCCTAAGATATGCACAAAAATGTAACACTGAAACTGCCAGTAGTTTATATGCGTGACATTTTAGTTTTTTTTTAGTATTTTAGTTTTGTCCGTGCTGGTCACTATAATTAAATGTCAGTGACGAGGCTTTTCTACATAACAAGCGGGTGACTACTAACGATAGTTATTTACACTCCTAGCGACGACATTTTTCATATTTATGTCACAATTTGATGAGTCATTTTGTATGGAGTCGCGTTAAATTTTTGTCAGTGATACACGTTGAGAAATTATTTTTGTTTAATATAAATTGCTGAAACTGAAAATAGTACAATTTCAACTTTAGGCATCCTTGCTGTTGGCAAAATTGAGAGAACGGCA
Source organism: Geotrupes spiniger (assembly GCA_959613385.1). NCBI lineage: Eukaryota > Metazoa > Arthropoda > Insecta > Coleoptera > Geotrupidae > Geotrupes > Geotrupes spiniger. The sequence goes on from OY390731.1 coordinate 24,601,763, forward strand.
TGAAGAATCAAATACGTTTAAAGAGTCGTGTATTCTCAAGACTATAAATATGATCCCGCAATTGTTCAAATAGTACGATTGATAGACATTATTAAATGGAAATATTATTTATTTCTAAAAAAATAATATTGCCTGTAGACGACCGAACGTGAAAAGCGATATTGTGTGGTAACAAATAATTTCTCGTCTTACATAACATATATTATATCGAAGTATTATATGCAAATTGGATTAATCAACTTCTGAACCTAGTGCATGAAATTTGAAAAAATATTAACATAAATAATTTCATTTGGCGCGATATTGGCTCCAAAGTACACAAAAAATACAACATACACCGAACAAATTAACGGTTCCATAACTATGGTATATGTTGTAATCAGTTGTCAAACAATACTAACATTCTAAAGCTAAGCTAATAAAAGATAGCATGAAGAGCACATTAAAAAAAAATTGTATCGGTAACACTAGAAATGGAACGAAAGGTGAATGTGACAATGCTTTCAACGTATGGACCCAGTGAACTTATATGTGTTGTTGGACATGAATGCAAGAGTAGGGAATAGTGGATCGGAATTGATGGGTAAACACGGAGGACAAAAAACATAAAAGGACGAGCAACGGAACTAACTACTGTTGACTGAATAACCTAATAGTCACAAATACATTCTGCACGGAAAATAAGGAATGATAAATCCATAATATATTATATATTAACAGAAAATGGAATGAAAAGCGAAGTGATATATACCAGCGTTATGAGAAGTTAGAAAATATATAGTTACACTATATGGTGATGTCAAAAATCAGACCAGAAAGAAGAATAAAAAGGAAATATGCAAGTGAGAGTAAATAAATAGAACAAAAAATTGAAAATAAAGAGGATAAGAAGCTACAAACAAAGAGAGAAAGACACGGCGGAGAAATATAAATACAGAGTACAATATGAGAAGGGTAGATATAACTAGCAATATGGTTGAAGATATGTAGGAAGAAGTTAAAAATACAATAATGGAAAGTACGAGACAAACTCATGGAACAATAAAAACAATAAAAACGGGAAACAGGAGAGACAAAAGGTGGAGCAAAGAAATAAAACAGAGATAGGGATCAAGAAAAACTATGGAAAGAATACCCGCAAAACGGCTCATACACGGAATATAGTGTATATAAGGAACAGAGGAAGAAACTAAAAGAGTGGGTAAAAACGAACAAAGAAGACAGTTGGAATGAATTTGAAGAAAATATAGAGGAAAATAGTAAACTAATCAGAAATTGTTTTGTAAAGGAGTTAAACACATCAGATGGGCAAACGCAGCACAAATGTGATCACTAAAATCAAAGGTAGGAGGAACGATAATGGACACAAAAATGGAAATGTGGAAGCCATATTTTGAAGAAGTCTTAAATCTTAACATAAAAAGAAATAATAACATTGAGCAAAAACAGGAATGAAAATGAAGTGAGACTACAAGAAGAAATAAAAATCGAAAATATAAGGGAAACAAAACGGTAATGCCGCGGACATGAAAGGATAACGACAGAAATGCTAAAAAAAATGGAAGAGGAGTATCCAAAAAAGTGTGTAATGAAGCATGAAAGAGAAACCAAATACTGGTAAGAAAGTATGACACTAGTAGAAGAAAATAGATTGAAAGAATACACCGAAGGACAAATAGAAGAGGCTCATAGCGGGTTTAGGAAGGAAAGAAGTACACAAGACCCTAAAATAAATAATAAAGAAAACACTGGAAAAGGACTTGAAAGTGTACTTTGTATTTGTCGATCTAGAAAAAGCCTTTGATAGAGTGGACTGAGAGAAAGTTTGGCAGTGTTTTATAAAAGAAATTGATGAACGCGATTAAGAAAATATACAAGACGAGCACCAAGTATGTAGTGGATAGGAACATGATATCGACAAATTTTGAAACCAAGAGGTGGGGGGACTGAGGTAAGGGGGAATTTTGAGCCCAACGCTGTTTAAGGATAATGAAGGAGTGCCAGCCTAAAATACAAGAACTACCAATAGGCGACCTACTTGTTTACTATGTTTACTTCTCACTTTGTGCCTTTGAGAACGATTAGTGTTGATGGCCAGATCTGAAAGAACTTTACAGGACAACTTAAAGGTATGGAATGAAACATTGAGAACATTTATTGATAAGATAATGAAGGAGTGCCAGCCTAAAATACAAGAACCACCGATAGGCGATCAAAGAGCACGCAGTGGAAATTAAGGACTTAAGAGCTGCCAAGGTAGCTGCAATGACAGTTAATATTCGAAATATTAACATAAGACAAAAACTAGAAATTCATTCAATACTGGATTACATAGAAGAAAGACAACTAGGAAACAAAGATAATATCTATATAGTATTCTTTTGCAATTATTCTCCAATCCAAATCCATCCAATCCCATCCAATCCAAAAGATTTAACAGATGCGACAATTACAAAACACTGGAACCATAAGGAGAAGAAAGCTAATAAACTTCTACGTAGCGAGTTTGTTCGATAATATATTTGGTATATAAATTACAATACGCTATTGGAAACTACAATAAAAGCACCACCTAAATGAAAAATTGTCGTCGTTCCGACCTTTTCAACCCATCTCATTTTCGGTCTTCATTCCTATTTGCGTTCCCCGTTCACCTTAACTTCTTACATACTTGTTTTGTCTGCATTTGCTCTTGACAATTTCCTTTTCCATGGTGTCTGAAGTCTACTTCATCTGATTTCTGAGTCCATATCCTAACGGCACGTGTAAGTATAGGTCTTATAATTTTTTTCTTCTCGTGATTCGACTGCATTAGTGTTTTCGTATGCTATTTTCTGGCTTTCTTGCGAGCTTTCGCAATCCTGGCCTTGCTCTACTATACCTGTTGTCCTTTTTCATTTACCAGGTACTTTACTACACAGGAAATCCTTCCCTTTGTCAAATATATATTTATTACATATTCTAATTTTTGTTATTTTTCTTTAGATGGTATTTCCATACTCCTTGACATTCCTTGCCTTGTAGTTATTTATTTTAATTCAAGTTGGATAAACTGGTTAAATAGTTCATCCATCTCACAAAAAATGTGTTGGATTCTTACTAATCATTATTCGTTAATGTTAAAATAACTGCCTCTCTTTGGATATTCTTTTACCCTTCATTTACTTTTGTGTTAAAATAATCTTATTTCCCTATAGTTGCCTTGTTTTATACTAATTCACTTATTTTTCTATTTCTTTATAAATGGCATTGCATTCTCTTATGCTCATCTGATCCTTTATTTCTCTGACTCCCAGTGAAACCAGACTCATCGTTTCTTCCTTTCATGCTATTATTTTTTATCTGCTCCCATGATTGGTTCATTCCATCAGATATTTCCTCTTGGCATACTTTAGTTAATTATGTTCAATCGTTTGTTTATCCCTTTGTCGCAACTATTTTAACCTTTCCTTGTCATCTCCATTATTTCTTTTATTTCTAAGTGGATAGGGTGCAGTGAGTACAGTAGTGAATCTTTAGTTCAAACGATTAGAAATGGCAACTGAGCTCATTCAAACAGTATCATGAATGAAGTTCGTGAATAACATCGCAATATTCAGCATCAAGCACAATAGTGTAGTGCAAGCTACTGTATACGAGCAATATGTCTTACAACATTACTTGCAATATAAATCCCGAATTATTCGATTTGGAAAGTCAGTTAATTTCATACAAGTTACATTTCCTTTGCATTTGATCGTCCACAATTAATGAATTTACTTGCACACAGTTACTTTAAAAAATGGTTGTGTTACGGTATCATTACATACATAAAAACACGACAGCCCCAACTTGTACATGTATTTATCACATATACTTAAACGCTGTGATTGTTTTATGCGCTCGAGGGGACACGGGATTTAGTGCAATGCAACATCACCCATAACGCACGCCGCGTGCGCGACCGGAAAACGGAAGAAATGCGTTGGTGAGTTATGATGTCATGTATCTTCCGGGGGCGACACAAGTACGGGCCACGTGACTTATGACCGGCCAGTTGGGCGATATTGGCGAGTGGTCAGGGGGCGGGCATCCTGAAAGCTCCGATAACGGCTGAATATATGGTAACTACCACCCAAATAACCACCGTCACCCTTCTAATTCCTCGCCAACGTGCACCTTATGCATCCGATTTGGGTTGATTTACGTCGACATCGGCGAAAATCGAATTTTTGTCGATGGAACACGAATTCCACTAAATGTCCTACAATTGAGTTTTTTTGTAGTTTCATTAGGTAAGAATTTTCTAAAATAATGGACCGGAACAGATCTTTTTATCGTACTAAAAATAATATATAATCAACCATAACGGCCTCTTCCGTTAGACTACATTTATTATTTATTGTTTATTTCGCCGGTTACATCGGTTACATGAAAATATGTTTAGTTTACAGGTGAACAGTGTAAATGAAGTGAGATTTTATGATAACAATGGAACCGTAACACAATTACTTGTGTTACACTGTCGTAACAAATTCATTGTGTAAGGAAACTAAAGTGTTCGATGGTTTTAAAAAATATGAAGGTACTAAACCTGGCGAAAACAAACTCAACATCTCGTACACACTTAACCAAAATGCAACTTACAACATTTCTTTATTACCTCAGATGACAGGCGCGGTTTAATTTCCTTTTTATCAGACGCGTACGTTCGCGTGGTTCTCTCACTTACCGCGATGTCGCAGCAAGCGCATTGCAATTCGCCATTATCGCCCGAGGAAATCACTCGTTCGTTCGCTCGTTCGCTGCGTCAATAAATTACGAAGGCGTGAAATCTCCGAATGATCTAAGAGGTGAGCTACCGGGAGTCGCATTATTATGCTTTTAGCGCCCGGTCTTAGTTCGCCAATTAACCGAGAATTATGTTAACTCTCATTCGAACGGAGATAAAACGTGATCGCGTTTGCACTTTCACGTACGCGAACGAGCAGGCGGTAATTTGTTGGGAATTTCGATCGTGAAGCTGGGCGTATCGCGCCTTTACGCGACTTCGCCGACGGTAATCTCGAATGAAATTCGTTTAAGACCGTGAACGGTTTTCTTTATGAATTTGAGCGAACTTCCTGGATCACTTCGATTGTGTTTATTTAGTGTGACGTTCGCAGTTATCGCGAGATTTCAGGCATTGGAATTACACTTGCACAATAACTGACTTAATAAAGCCATAAGGCGTATACATCAGGGAAACTCTTCATCAACTAATACTTTGAGCCCTAGTATTTAAATTATTGCACCTTATATTTGAAATACAGATTACATGAGCACGTTTGGATATATAATATAATTATTAAATTTAAATACGATTTGTTATTCAATAAAAGATACTAGACAACAATCCGACGTTCAAGGAAAACATGCAAACGATAATGACCAATTTCGATAATTTTCTATTAAGAGGTTAGGCCACTGTACACCGTCGCCAACATAGTGAGTGTATTTGACCTGGTGCCAAGTTTCAGAGTGCCGAAACATCTCAACAACTGCATCGAATTCTATTTTTCCCGCCAATCCATCGTGATTCACAGCGCATTCTTCTGCATGATTTTCTACACTCCGCATATCCTTCGGTATCTTCTTTTTTAGCCCAATACTCACCCACCTAACAGTATTTTGATTTCACTGCACAATCAACGATTTTTCCACAGTTATTGCCAATAAGAGTCACTAACCCATACAAAGACGTAAATCTACGTTTTCTACACGAACCTTCGCCTAATACTACAATTCCATTGTCTCAATTTTCAATAGAAATTGTTTTCTCTTCTTTCGCAGCTCTCATCATTCTGTTCTTACAAATTAGATTGGTTGCAATGTACAGTCTTTTGACAACATTATCGTAGAATGAGTGAAAGATAGACCGAGGTAATTCCATGAATGCACAGAATTTTCTTATTCCGTACGAACAAACAATTGATTTTCATAGCTTTTGTTAACAAATCGACAACTCGGTATCCAAAAATACTCCAATAAAGTTTATGATATGATAACCAAACGCTGGATTCACTTCGACATCATACAGATCTTCCCATTGCTTCAGTTTTTTTGCCGATGTACTGGCATTCAAGTCATCTGGTGCTCCTAACTGGTTGCGATTCAATGGTTTTCTTCGCGATGTTTTTTGGTCTCTTGCCATTGCCATTTACCTCCTTCCTTCCCACTGTACACCGCTTTGTCACTCATTGTAAAAACAAATCAATACACAGGGAAACAAAAATGAAAGTTCACAGAAGTATCGAGAAAACCGAGTGTTTGTGGACTAGAACAAAATCAAAAGTTGTACATCCGGAAATACTTTCATGAATCCAACATAAAAAATATTATTAAGAAGCTGTTCCTCCAAGCTCTATAGTTTTTATAAGTGTTTATTTTTTCAATGTACAACTTACGACTTATTCATACAGATATTATGAGTATCTACAGATTGCGCTGAAACAGTAAAATGGAAAATGTTACAATTCTTCAATTCCATTTTAATTCTGGTTTTGAAAAATGATCACCTCTCGGCACGCATTGCAAACATATCAGTTATATATAAATTGGGATAAATATTCCCTAGAACCCATACCCATACCAAACCTAGAATCCATATTTACCTTCTCAAATGCTTGGCTGTGCTTAACCGGCTGAAACAGATGTTCGACGAGTCTAAACTTCTGTAGACTAGTCACGAAACGAAGAATTGGCGGCCTTGTACTCAAATTCGAAAACCGACTATTTAGAGATTTTTCCCGGCCATAATCTGTTGGAACATCGATTTTTCAAAAATCCTACAGTGGCCTAACCCCTTAAGTATATCATATCTACATATATTCGAAATTTAAGTTCTGCGCCCGCTCCTCTATAAACGGTACTATGCGATCAGTTCTATTTTTCAAGTGTTCTACCATTCTGGTTGCTTATATTGCGCAAATTACAACAAAGGTATTTTATAAAGTTTTAAAACTGTAAATAATATTTGTTTTAACTACGTCGATAAGTTATTATTAAATATAATATAAAACATCTAAATATTTTTTGAAGCACATCAGCTTTCACAAACAAATACATTATTAAAAATTCAAATTAACGTTGAACTAAGCAATAAAATTAAATTGCTATGATGAAATCTTAATTGGACTACTCTTCAGGTGTCCACCAACGAAGAAGTGTATCAGGCCGCCGGGTGCCTAGTTCGACCAGGGAGCTCTAAAAATATTACATATTGCATATTAAATTTGAAAAATGTGCCCATTATAATAAATATGTATTTACCATCAAATGAAAACGAAAACAATAAATGAATTTGACACCACCACAACTAGTGCTAGAGGGTAATCAGTAAGAAACAAACATTTGTGTTATTTCATGGCAATATTTACATTCGTTTCAGGCCTCAATAGTGAATTAAATTAAGAAACAATTTAGTAATAATTTCATTTGTCAAATTTGTGTAACGGTTAAAGGGAAGTATAAAAACATTTTAATAGTAAACAATTTATCAATTACGGATTTCTAGCGAATTGTAACGATTTGAAAAATATCCTTTATAAATAATTGATTCCTTGTTACGACGTACAATATTCTCGGTATTTATTTCAGAACATTTAGTAATAAACAATAGGAATAAATAAAACGTTAACAGAATTGCGTTTAGCTGATTTCACGGATATGAAGTTATTAGTTTAGCATTTTACCAAATCGTGTGGTCCAAGCAGGTATACTCAAAGCAAGTTATTTATTGCTATATTGCCTATATTTAATTTTAACAAATAGTTGTGTCCGCTTATTAACCCACAAAAAGGTCACAACCCAGAAACCTTGATACCAATTTCTATCACCCCAAAAACAGGACGTCAATATGGCAAAAATATGCAGTAATTTATTGGTTTATAACGGGTAATTCAAAAAAACCTATTATTGAACTACTCAGCCATCTGAACTACTAACCAGAGTTCAATTTTACTTTTTTAACGAAACAAATTGATTAAAAAATAATTATTGAGAACATTAAAAATAAAACTTAAATGAGATGTGCTATGTGATCACCACCTTCATGCACGCACAACCTAACTCTTCTTTTCATGGTCAATAACATTTCCCAACATCCATGGCGAATTATTGATTTCTTCAAATTTGTTAGTTATCCTTTGCCGAAGATCATCCTTGTCAACCCCAGGTGTATTATAAATTGAATTTGTAATGCATGATCTCAAAAAGAGATCGCACACGGTCAAATCACAAGATCTGGGAGGCTACTCTTGCGGCATATTCAAAATAATAATACGGTAGTTAAAGAATTTCATTAAAAAATTTAGATTTGCCCCGGTCTTGTGAATGCGAGTCCCGTCTTGTTGGAAATAGCCTTGCGCTAATTCGTCCTCTAATAGTTATGTTTTTGAAAGTTACATAAATAGTGTCGTCTTCTCCTTATTGCGGCCAAAACTCCAATTTTTATTAATGTAATGGTAATTTAGTATAATAGTGATGATTCTCGCCACTCCGCATTCTCATATTTTGTGAAAAGACAAACCACTGACAGAATTGTTGTCTTCGAGGACGATAGTAATTCATGGAACAGTTGTAGACGATAAGGATGTAAATGAAAATCTTGTTTCAGAATACGCTGACAATATAACAGATTCACTCGTTGATATAAATGGCGTATTGAAGTATTTGGGTGTTCCTCAATTACTTGTCCTATCGTTCAAATGTTTTCTTCATTTCTCACTTTTGGTCTCCCACTACCTTCTTGTTGTTAATTCGAGAAACAGCTGGTATCTGTTTTTCGTATATCATAATTTCTTCGTTTGTGCTTATCCTTGTTCTGTTTGGATAGAATAACGATGTGGAATTGTGATTAGATATGTTCCTTTGATGGTTTCGTATTTTTCTTTGTTGAATGTAAGATTTAGTTTTTTCATTTGCGATGTTATTAGAAACAATTGATTTGTTGCTTCTACCCGACGTACAAATTAGGTAATCGAAATCGATTCGTTTGGTGCATAGAGTAATTAGTGTTCAGTTGTAAAAGTTTAATTTCGCAAGGGTTTCTTTCCGAAGCTTCGATCAAGTCAATTTTGCGCATATTTATTCTTTGGGTCAAATTTTCTACAGAGATCTATATTATAGGCGTGATAAAGCTCATTTGTCAACAGGTATTTATTTCGACGAATTATTGTTTTAAATAAATCGTTGTCGAGTAATATTGGAATTGAATATAAATGAAAGTATTCTGACTAAGGTGTAGATGATATAGCTTGTACATATTTGGAAAAAAACGTCTATAATTGTTAGGAATTTCACTTCTTCTATTGTGAATATGTCGAAATGTAAAATTTCAAAAGGTTGTGCAGGTGTAGGTGTTACAGTGAAATATGTTTTTACGATATTTGATTGGCAGTTATTAATGTAAGTAGTAATCGAATCTCTCATTTTTTGCCAGTAGTATTTATTAGCATCAATCCTCTATGATTTGTTTTGCAATCATGATACATTTTCATAATTTCTAGCCGGGTATCATATGTGAGTACATTTTCTCGCTTTTGGGTGCATCTAATTAATTTTAATGCAGGCCATTTAAAAATGTTGACGAACTATTTTTGCAAATTGATTGTAACTCGCGTCACTGTCGAAACATAAATGGCAAGGTACTTTTGGGGCAAGATATGTTTTAACGAATTAAATTTTATATAATTTTTCAAGTTACTTTTGCTAAATTGAATACGCATATTCATTTTTCGGTTGTCGAATATTGTTGATGTTTTAGGTTGGCATGGTTAACAATTGGCAAAGCTTTAATCGGTAATTGGAATTTGATTTCTTAAGTCATTAGTTATTTCTTTAATTATGTTTTCTATTTCGTTGTTTTCGTTATTTGATCGCGTTTAATTCAATTCTAGAAAGGGCATCTGCGTTTGTGTTTCGTAGTCATATTCTTCAAATTTTAGTCTCCAGCGAACTAATGTTGAATTTGGCTCTTTCAATGAAAATAACCATTGTAACAGTTTTAGTATTTAGAATATTTAATGGCCCAGACTATTGTCAGTAACTCTTTTTCAATGGTACTGTATTTTTGTTCACTATCATTGAGAGTTCGTGATCTATTTGTGGATTGGTATAAAATAATATTTTTTATTAGTAAACAGCTTATCCACATATTTCATTGGATGTACGAACGCGTTAATACTGACATCTGGTGTCTAATCATAAAGAAATCGACTAGCTTCTCACAAACGTGTTACCAATACAGCAGTTCCAAATCATTCTTCATTCATTACTTTCAATCTCCTGGTTTGATCGAAGGCCAAGTCTGTCGAAATATTTTTCCTCGTATATATTTTATGTCCTGTATCCTTAGATACAGTTTGTCTCAAATTATCAATATTTCGAAATTTATTTAAAAATTAATTATTTGTAATTAAAGCACTGCTAATCTTAATGAGTTGTTAAATACAATACTAGTTCATTGTTCCCACATTCCAGATTCCAGATTCTTTTCATTTGGTTCGTAGTCGGTTAATCTTGCTTAATTCGTGCCCGTAGTTTGGAATTAAATTTCACTCAGTATTCAGTGCTGATCCCCGTTCGCCGCGTCGACCCAGCCGAGTAATTAAACGTTCGTCCCTTCGAATTACAGCAATGACAATACAGTAAATCATACAAGTAGACGATCGCGTTTTACGAGGCTCGCACATGTGCACGAAGATTATTTAGCGCCGGTGCACACTTACATCAAACTCTAATGATGGCAAGCAATCGTGCACATCATCGTTGGTACTGGAGGGATAATAAACGTTATGGTCTATAAACCGGTGTCAACTAGTCAAATACTTCACCGAAACTATTTGCGCCCCTAATACAAAGAGCCATTAAACGATAATCAGTAAAAAATATAGGATTCAACTGATTTAAAAATTCTTTATGGTGACTAAAATACTTGTATGGCTTCAACCAATCGCGAATCCGCCCCGTGCTGGCAAAGTCCTAAATTTCACTTAATTAACAAAGCAGACAATCTGCAAAATCACAAATCCGCGTAATACGCAGATTAAAAATTCATTAGCATTTGTTGGCGGAGCCACACATTGTCCTGCTTAATTAAAACGGCTTCTCGAGGGCGCCCGTTGCGGTGCTATCCTCCGGCCGCCCTCGTCTCGTGCCATAATTTCACGACTGCCTGGAAATTATAACATCGTTAGGTTTTTTACGCCGTCTCCAATTACGGAGAGGTTGCAACATCTGCGCGGGAAAAAAAACTGTCGCCGCAAACGTTCGGTTTGTTTTGTTGCTTTGTATGTGTTCCGTTTTCATTGTACGTTGTGGTGGAAATTTTCAATAGCCCGTTTCGAAGCATATGTCTTCCGCGATAATACGATCGTTTGTATTGAGGAAGTAACTCGCAATAACTCAATGAAGTGCTTGAAGTAAAAATACTGTTACACTTTTGTAACTACATAGTTTAGTAATTCCTTTTAAGAAATGTGTTTTACCATATGTATTCTACACATAATCGACTAGTCCATTTAATAATCGTCAATGCCAGATTTTAATTTATAAAATAAATGGTTCTTCATTATTATCAACTATTAACTATTATAGGTAGATTGTTGCGCATAGACGACTCGAAACGATAAGTTTCGGAAGTGAATCTGAAGTCTTGATCATAATTTAATTTAAGACAGTAGTCTAGAGAGTCCGTATCATATAACCAAGTAATATATCAGTCAACATACAGCTTCAATGTTTCTTACACTAAAATATACATACAAATATTTATTGGAGTTTTCTAAACATGGAAATTAGTAGAAACGTAAAATTTTTCAAAAAAACATTTGCGGTTATGTTACCCAACATTCCCTTTGCGCCACCGAGCGCTACATAGTTATGGCATTTAACTGCGTAAATAATCATTTTCGGTAAACTGTACGTTGCTTCAATCACAGGAATATACTTGAGCTTGTCGTAAAGTTCAGACTCATTGCAGTGAACATTTTTCACATATTGAAGTGCACTATCTATAATATGTAGTAAGACTGGGTAGGACTGGACATTTCATATCGTATCAAACAAAAGGCCGAAAAATAATTCATTATAGTAATCATTGTAACATCAAATCTGTGTGTCATCAAAATTAATGAAGTGATAATTGGCTTATTTATATACATAAACATTTCCTCCTAATTGCACAACAGGGCGTCGAGGTTCCTTTACTTAATTACATTTTACCATAGAAAAAGTAAAATGTAATTGCTATCTTTCAAAAACGTCTTCCGTTTCTTGCTGTCTCTTGCTACTTCTTTCGCTGAGTTACAATTTTCCTTGTCTTGCAAAGTCTTCTACTGTGCTATTTCGCTTTCTCTTTAGCCTCTTTTGTTTTTCCTCGTGCGCTTCGCTTCATAGATTCTCTTCAGTTGTCTCTCCTCTTCGTTTTCTTGCCATCTGTCAGGATCAATATATTTTCCCTTTTATGTTGTGAAGTACAATTACTGCCAAATAAAAACGACCACCATTTTGACATTCTATGTCATTTTCATGACAGTTTGTCATATGCCGTGCTTCTATCACAGTTTCAAAAGGATGATTTTCTAAAAAGTTTACAAGGTTGTAATCCTCTTCCTCTGTAGAGACTTTTAGCCGACCAGTCCTTACTTGTCTTTCTAATGAATGTCTCTGATTCCACTTGACTTTTACATCGTGGATAGTGCTTTTAGACACTTGAAAACGGTCCGCCACCCTTCTTTCTGACCAGCCCTCTCCCAGTAAGGTAATTATACTGCTTTTTTGGGCAATACTTAAATGAGGCATTTCGATTACTTGACAGTATACCTTGACAATTTGAATTCTTAATATGTCATTTTTCATTTTTATGTTTCTTAGGTGATTTAATATCAATTCACAATAGAGTGAAGTACTGCCCGGTTTTATTTGGCCGTAACTGTACAATTTCTTGTGTTGCTATGTTTGGGTGACATTAGGCTGCCATACACGAGCGGACTTTTGGCGGATCTGGTCCGCTGCGGACCAGAATCCGCTTGTTAATGGACGTTGCCCTGTGGGGTCAAAGTTCACCGGGTGTAAGCAGCGGACCCGATCCGACAAACCTAATCCGTTGTTCCCCACTAACGCACGCCCAGACGACGACACGTGCGCTCGGGGAAAGACATTTGACTTTCGACATATTGCGCCACTCGCTCACTCGGCACTGTATTCAGATCCGCCGGTGATTTCAAGTGACGGATATCCTCCCCACGAACTAGCGGAACCAGTCCGGCGGTGAATTTAATCCGTCGGCTTCTTAAAATTTCAATTTTACGTTAGTGGGCACGCCGACGGACGAAATCCGTCGGAACAGATCCGGCGGATAAGTCCCACGGACCTGGTCATATTGGCATATATTCCCATTGGTTCTTTTATATTGATTTTGAGTGAGCTCCTTTTGTTTTCGATCCATTCGTGTAAATTCGATTGGCCGAATAAATGACCTCTTGAGTTGATGTTCGTATAGGGCCTTTATCAAAGACAAATACAGGCCCCCATCCAGAGGTTACACATCACCTTCCCACAGCCCCGGTCTTTCCATACTCTGGTTCTTCGAATGCGAAGTATAGCGGATATGGCCTTCATCACCCTAACATCTGCGCCGCAGTATAACTGCATCACAATGGCGTGGATTAACGGATACAATAAGACCGGAACCTGCAATATGGCTAACAACTTATGGCCTCACCTCCATTGTAAATCATCATAGAAATGTTTAAAAAACAATGAAAAGAAGCAGAAGGATGTAGTCTTTCTAAGATGACACTAGAGCATCCGAATAAAAGAATAGCGGATTAAATAGGCACCTCCGCAGAATGGATCTGATAGATACACCGGACTGTAGAGGTTGCGGAAGAGGAAGAGGAAGGAAGTGTAGGTCGCTCGTAAAATGTATTACAATTGGGTGAATGGCTTCTAAAAAATACCTTTAAGAGTTAAGTTCTTAGCAGAACCAACCCGGTTTATCGGTGGAATCTATGCATAACTGAGAATTGCCCACGAAAGTTCGATCAAAAAGGTTGAAGAAATCCAGTGCAACAAAGGGACTTCACCGTCATGAAGGTTTCGGCCTGCAGTAAGCAGATCGTACGGAAATGCGATGTAATTTAAAATAAGTACAAAAATTATCATAATAAAAATATGTTTGCATGTGCAGATAGGAACAAACACTATTCTTGAAAGCGGCTCAAAACTGTGTTGTTTACAATACACATTTGGGAATATTATGATGTCTGTTATTGTAATTTTTATAGTTTTTAAAAATACCGACACTACAAATGCTAGCGTAAAGCAATTATTTTTATAAGCAGCGATTAGCAAACAAAAAGAGATCACGTACTTTCACTTTCCCTGTTTTCTTGATTTCGTTACAATTATTAAGTGCTGACTTAATGTTTACGTTCTACGTACCACAAATTAATTATATTTCTATAAGACATAGTAAAACATACATTAGCTACATTAATTATGGTTTTATGTAACTTGGTGACCTATGGGTGCGATACTGTTGTTTAAATTTGCACCAAGCAGTCTGGAGCGACAGTGCAAGCTTGTTTTCAACCAGCTTTTATACTTCGCTACATTTTTTATATATGTATATATATATATATATATATATATATATATATATATATATATATATATATTAAAAATGTATCTTGTCAAATCTTACAGCAAAATGTAAAATTTACACGAAAGATGGTCTAATCTTACACCTCAATGGTGTAGTGAACACTAATTAAAACAGGTCCATGAAGACTAACTGGTGGATCGCTAGACAATATTGTTTCTGGGTTATTACCCTTCGTCAGTAGCGATTACCAAGAACCTTAGTTGTTGAAATACCTTTACATGTAGTGGCCATCAAAACTTCTTGGCGTGAGCCAATCACTCCTAACGAACCACTGACAACAGAACACTGACGAGACGATACCTTGTCTAACACCTTGCGGAGACTAAACAAGAGACGACTGTCAAACGTCCAGTGTCAACATATAAAAGGATTGCTGCAATTAAGTTCAAAAACAATTCAAATTAAAAATGTATCTTGTCAAATCTGACAGCAAAATGTAAAATTTACACGAAAGATGGTCTAATCTTACACCTCAATGGTGTAGTGAACATTAATTAAAACAGGTCCATGAAGACTAACTGGTGGATCGCTAGACAATATTGTTTCTGGGTTATTACCCTTCGTCAGTAGCGATTACCAAGAACCTTAGTTGTTGAAATATATATATATATATATATATATATATATATATATATATATATATATATATATATATATGCATAATTACATTAGAATGGTTTTTGTAGATTGATTTTTCTATATGGTTGTTTCACCTGGCTTTACTAAACGACGAAATTTTGATATAATAAATTTAATGAATTAATGATATACCCAGTATATGATTTATTATACTTTATTTTTGTATTATTATATGAAGGCGATTTAAAACTGATAAGTCTATATAATATTTTATATAAATGCTTAATGAAAATAAATAAACAAAACATTAATGAACAAAAACGTAACAAAATTGCGAAAATTGTCACTGTCTTAGTATTCGTTTGTTTCCCGGCACGGTGAATTGATTGCATTAAAATATATCAATAAATTTTGAGAGTTAGTCCACCGGGCCACTGCGAAATTTACAGAATCAGACGTCGGTCTCAAAGTAGCACACACACCTCTCTCAAGATGACTTGCCAACCCATTGAAATGACTTACAAGTAACGTTGGTCTATCGCCACAAAGACATCTGAAGAAACCGACGTGAATTGGGCATGAATCGAGGCGATTTGTGAGCACTCGGCGAAATGGAAATGTCTCATTCGTTCACGTCGACGCTTCGCATCTCTTTCTCTTCCATCTATCACTTCATTTCCGAAGGCCAACCGCGACGCTACCTAATTGCGAATTGTTACGTTCGTCGACAAAAATCAAAATGTATAGTATAGTTGCATCTGCGATGATGATGATGATGCCATAGCCGGATAATGCCCGCCGTGAGCACAGCAAATTAGTCGTTATAAGTCTTTTTAAAAGCTCCTGTATTGTTGATTACAGAAATGGAAAACTCGTCATTTTATTCGCACTTGACGTCTTAATATTTAGTTCTCGGAAACCGTGTTTGGTTTTAATTCTCAAGATTACTTGACGCATTTGTGGCGGTTTTTAATGATACTTATTGGTGTTTTATTTCAATTTTAGCGAACTCTAAGAGTCTATTACTCTATTAGTTGTTTATTTTGGTTGTAATTTCTGAGATGTAAATACAACAATTAATTTGTACATGTCGTAAGTCTCATTGTATTTGATTATATTTTGTGTTATATCGTTTTTATTATATCCACAGGTTATGTTTTTTATTATTACTTTGTTATTTTCTGTCTTTTTTGTTTACCTCTTAAGAGAGCATGTTTAGTGGCCGATTTACATATGTTCCCACTTCAGCATTTACTGCTAAAAATGACGAGCAGTCTAGTTCACAGGTGTAAATCATTTGGAACTTTATGTCGGGCATAAAACTCCCATAGCCTAGCCCACACCTAGACCTTTTACTAACTTAATGAACTAGATTTAAACAAGTTTATTCATCTGAATTTTTCTTCTAATGAAACCAACAATAAATGATAAAAATAAATTCACCGAGTTTTCGCACAAATTGTCTGTTTTTAAAAATAAAAATTAAATTTCAAAATCGAGTGACAAAAAAAAGATTATGATGGCAAGACTACACGGTCGTTTCGTCTAGTGAATAACGACGACCGAACACACAAAAATTAACTTAATTACATTCTGAATAATTCATAAATGTGCATCGCTCAGGGTACCAGCCAACTTAAACAAGGCTGAAATTTCGAACGTGCGAGCGAGTGGAGATCACGATCTGTTGGTTCTGGTCGGGCGAGGTGAAATAATGGAATTGTTTCTTCTTCATCCTTCGACAATTACTCCTCCCGGATCATCTTTAACTGTACCCTCGCGTGAGCGGGCAGTCATCGGAATGCGCCGCAGTAATCTTTCAAATTATACATCTCGGAGAAAAACGCACGTATTGAATTTCAGAGCGTTTCGAAGAACCGCATTAAAATATCATGAGCAAATAAAAACGGACACTTCAATTTATCGTAATTGCGAAATGGTCTCATTTTTATCACCGATGGTGAAAGATGCGTTTGAATGCAGACCGCCAGTTAATCGGATAACGTAATTCTAACTGAACTTTCGAATCGGTTGGTTTTCTTTAATGACTGGTGCAAAACTGGTACTTATTAGAAATTTAATCTCATATTTCTCTTCTCAGATAAACCGTTCATCAAGTTTACAGTCGCAGATGACTTTCATTAGTTTCCACTGTAAAAAAATCTTAATATAAATGTAAATTATGTTATTTAATAGCAATGTAATTAAATTTTAAAGTGACGTCGAAAGCTGGAGTTTTACCTGATATTTAATAACAAAAAATAAATAGGCAGCATATGTAATTTGGCTCTCATCAAGTATTTTTACAAAAGCAGTATTTGTTACCAACATACCATTTTCATATCAACAAAGTATGCAAATAAATTTCTCAGTGCATTCGGAGTTACGCATTAACATTTATATACAGGATTATGAATAATTTACAAGTGAGTAACTAAAACGATTTCATAATTAACAGGTTCGTATGTTAATACATTAGCAAGTTTCTGCAATACGAGGAATAACAATAACAGGACACGCATTAATACATAAAATAATAATGTTGTTTAATTCGTCTACATAATTAATGGGAAATTGTTTTTATCCAATAGCATGCATACGTGTACGTGCGTGAACGCTATATAACAAATATGTTCGCTTCGTGTAATTTTTCCCACATGCATACGGACAAAAAGCAATAACAACTTATTTAAATAAATGAATAACATCTATTACATATTAAATAAGCGCCCACTCTTTGTTCCTGTGATGAATAGATTTTATTTGTTTCATGTACCCACTGCCCTTTGTATTTAGAATGTAAAAAATACTGGACCAGTATAGTGCCGTCTATAGTGCGTAAGTCCATCAACATATTTTAAATATTAATTATATTAAAAATGTGTTTTATATAATGTTTGGCGATATTATGATTTTGTTATTATGACCCCACTTGCAGGTGGAGCTACCCAATTGAGTTTTTCAAATTAGTACCTACAATTTTTTTTTTGCTTTTTTTATATCCCACGTTTTCCTTTACAAATATATCAATCAAGTATGGTTGCATTACAAGTTGCATTTAAAGATTATGCTGAAAATAATTATCGTTGATAAGCAATGTAATTTAATTTTAGGTAAACTGAATAAGAAATCAAACCAGTATTACTTTAACAGCTGTTCAAAATATTGATCATTAACATCAATCCAGCCCACCTTTGAAAATTGAGTGTCGAACTTTCTGCGGCTATGTCTGGTATTCTATCAATTTATTTCGTAATTATGATTGAAAATTCTTCCCAATTTTGCGGCTGCTTTATGTATAATGCATTCATATGCTTAATATTTCGAATTGCGATTAAATTAATAACGCCTGTGTTATTATGTTAAATAATGCACTATACTAAATAAAACTACATGTATATGAAATATTTTATATTATATTTAATAAATGCACTAATAATGTAGATATGTAGATGTCCAGGACTAACAAAATAAATATAAAACAGCAACCAACAGTAACGCTATAAAATAATAAATAAATATAAACTTTTACAAACAAATAAATATCTTATAGCAATTCAGTATGACGGTATGTGCCCATAATCTAAATTGAATAAATTAAATCTTCTTTTAAAACTAAAAATACCAATATAATAGATTGATATATTTTTTAACAATTTTAAATTATTTAAATTTATATATAACATGTCTAGATGCGCCATGTGTTCTTTGTAATGAATTAAAATAGAACGTCTCGTCTTTCTCACGTACTACAAGAAATTCAAAAATTCTCAATTTTTGAAACATATCTACTTGGTCTCTTGTCGTGCCTAAAAGAATTTTCAAACTGTTTAGCGAAACGTAAATTACTTAAATGTTTAATGTTTGAGAATATTAATAAAACCTTCTGTAGAGATATGAAAAGTTATGCTTACATTTTCGAAGAATATTCTTATTCCATTTCTAAGCAGCTTGTGATAGAATTGAAGAATTCAATACTTTTTTAATAAATAATAGATTTTATAAACAAAGTAACGAATTTCATTAAATGTTTGTTCATATCGTATGTTTGCCAGCGTACCTGTTCGAGATTCTATTAAATTTGTAGTGCATTTTTTAGAAATTAATGACATTCAACCTTGATTAACTGACGTATATTAAATATATTAATCTTACCAAGCTATGCGTGAATAAAAATTATTTTGAAACAGATGGTACATTTTACCGGCAAACACAAGCTATGGGTAATAGTTTACCTCAATTTATTGCAAATATTTTCAGGAATTTTATCGAAATGAAGTTTATAAATGACGCCATTTATTTCCTAGGTTTTAGGTTAGGAATATTGATGATATTTTAGCGATTTTGTCGAAATATGACATTCAATCGTTTGTGTCAAAATTAAATGCAAAATTTCCAACTATTTCTTTACCATATGAAATTGAAATGGATAATAAGTTACCACCTTTTTTGGACACGTAGGTTATCAGAAATTGTAAGAAATTGCAAATTGACATAATAGAAAAGAACTGCTTTAGGAGGCCTTAAAATAGCGTTTTTGGGGGATTTTTTTAGAATATAAAAAAATGAGCAAGTCTAATGAACTTTTTAGAGCATTTTATTGCATATTTGAGCATTAAAAAAAAATATTTCGAGAGAAAAATATTTAAACGGAACCGATTTTTATGCACATTTGTGCAACACCTTTCAATTGCAGTCTACAATCGGTGGGAAAGATGTAGCTCGTAATTTTTGTCTGAAACAAAAAAAACCAAAGAAAATTGGAATTCTCACATATTTTCTTCTAGGTGAACTAAAAAAAACCCAAAATTTTGAAATTCAAGATTTTTCTCAGGTTTGAAAATAAATGTGCTCTTTGCAGGAAGAGAAAATCATTTCAACTTGCTAAAAAAGTTGTTTAGGATTTTTTTTTCATTAATCTTTTTAGTTCAAATCAAATAGAATGCTACTGAAGCTAACAAAAGTTTTGTTTCGTTTTGATTGCTTGTCTAGTTTTCTCGCAATCACGCCCACCAGTTTAGAAAAATTATAAAAACTAAAACTCGAGAAAACGCGCTCTAAAGTTTACGATCAGGAAAAATGTTAATTTTCGATTACTTACGGAATATCTCGTTATAATCCTACTATAGCTCTTACGAATTCAAAATATTATTGTTTCGAACGACCGATTGAACTTTTTTCAGTACATAGTTCGGTGTTATGTGACTGCGGGGAGGGGCGCGCGCTTCGTTTGTTCGAGTGTTCGTGCGTTCGTATATTTTTTGCTCGACACCTCACTGAGTTTCGTGCTGTATCTTTCAAAATATTGCGAATTAGCCGCTATAACTTTTTATACATATTCTTAGATATATTAGGCATAGATTTTTTGAGCCTTCTAAAGCAGGATCCCCCCTTAATGGCAATAGATTTGTTACATCAGATTCTACCTATTGTTTTCAATATAAAGAGGCTGCTTTTAATTTCTTAATTAATCGTTTCATTAACACAGGTTAGGTTTGAAAATAAATTAAAATATATTAAATTAATAGCAAATTACAATGGTTACACAGAGAAATTATTTAGCAATATTCTACGAAAATGCCGGCATAGCTTTTTGGTTAAAAATTCTACAACATTAAATTTAGAAAAGCGCGTTAATAAATATTAAGCTTAATTTTTAAAACATGCGTACAAAAACGGCTTTATTTTCAAACATAAAATTTTAGATTAATTTACGTTTCGTTTAAAACTTCTATTAGGGCGCCAAAAGATAAATTAGATCTGTTTTAAAAATCGAGAATTTATGACATTTCTTGTAGTACATATGATTTATATATTTACCATTAATAAAATGAACGCATTTCGAACTAATCCTTATATACGCGTGCCGGAGGGGGAGGGATTTACTATTTTAGTTTCAAATTAAGTAGCGGGAATTATTTATATCTAATTGGTCATTTAGTACTAAACCTAATTTGTTGTATTTGTGTATTTCTAAACTAATAAGTTTTTTATCTTTATTTTCTACATGTAAAATCCAACCTATAGACCCCAGAGTTTGACCCACTGTCCGTTTTGTCCTTGTTATGTTTAATTAATTTTGTATGTAATGTGTAATGTGTAATGTAATTTAAGGGTACATTTGTTTTCTGCTTTTTTAGAAGGATATTATCGGCCATGTTTTTCAAGCAGCCGTTATTTAATGCTATAGTATGAATTCTAATAACTCTGTATTAAAATTTTCCTTTCTCATAGGGACATTTACTAGCCTATTATTTACTAGCCTATGTAATTGATTGGTTGCTGCTAATTTATGCAGTATAGGTTACATGATTTTGCGTGATTCGCTGTATCCGTTTGTGTAGGTTTGTGATAAATCGCGAATTCGTGTTTATCCTTCTTATGTGTGATAGTTAAGTCTAAGAAATTGATTGATTAATTCTCTTCTATTTCAACCGTAAATTTAATATTCGGATGTATTGTGTTTATATAATTATGTAATTTATTTAACTGTCTATCAGTCCCATTCAAACCTATCAATATATCATCTACATAACGATACCAATAGATGCAATTTTTAAATAAGTGGTGTGTGCTTATTGTTTTTTCCAAATTATCCATAAATATTTCTGCTAGTAATGCGCTTAAGGGGTTTCTCATTCCTGGGACATTTATTTGTTTGTAAAATTCATGTTGAAATTGAGAGCAATTGTGTTCAATGCAATTTCCTAGAATTTGTAAAATTTAGGTATTCTAAACGAGGTCTATGTTTCCTCTAGTTTACGGGTAATTATGTAATGCAAAATAAAGATATTTGAAACCTTCGAATTGTGTTCATTTTCTTAATGGTAAATAATGGTGTTTCAACAAGTATCCATCCTCTTCGTTAATGAATTATATGATAGAATATATATTCTATTTTAATTCATTACAAAGAACACATGGCTCATCTAAAATATAACAGAATGGAAAAGTCTACTGTTTTACCAATCAATTAACATCAACAACAGATTTAATTTATTTAATTCAGATTATGGACAGATGCCGAGATCGTCAGTTTATGAATTGCTACAAGATACAATTCTTAACTGGATTCTGAAAGTTCATATTCATTTATTATTTTATAGCGTTAGTCTTGGTTGCTATTTTTATTTTTATTTTGTTAGTCTTAGATATCTACATTTTCTGACGATGACAACATAGTTGTTAACTTGTATACACATTAAAGCGATTAATAAATTTGTGGAATAGGAGAAGATATTAATGAAATATATTTAAAAATTGTGGGGTAGAATGACGAACTCTTGCCAGGCCCTGCATATGTCTTGATGTCGTTAATTGCGCAATTACTGCAGTCATTCTGCATAAATTTCATATTTGTAACTTACATATCCACGTATCTGTCACTATTTTCACAATACGATCAGAAACGTGCAGAAACATTAATTAATTAATCAATTTACCGACACCATAGGACCAAGTTCTTTTCTTTCCTTCGCATTGCCTAACCTTTTTCCTACATCTTAACCCTTCTGGTTTCGTATATAAAATAGATATCCAAAGCAGGGGTGAAGCTGCGCCTATGGACAATACCAGCAATACTCAACATTGCAGTGAGGTCGCTAAAACCTCCTTCCCGCACCATCCAACATCCTGCTTTTCCTTTTTTTTGCTTAACCAAATGTATTACTATTTTAGAGAAGTCACTAAATGTTATTATTCATGAAATTGTTTTCATAGCTGTGGGATTGTTGATGCCAGCCGAGATAAAACAGTTTAAGTATATTATCAAAAGGGAAATTTCAAATACAATTAGCTTGTCTTCCTTATGTATAACAGATGATTGGAAAACTTATATAAAATCATACTCATTCAAGTCTTCTTTGGGGCTCGTATTATATGGTGGAGTTTTGATTTATTGTTTGTGAATTTGGCATTGTAATTAATTATATAAAACAGAATCATGTATTATTGGTAAACTGCGAAAATAAATCAATTAATCGATTCATAAATATTCATAATTATTGTGCATGCAACAACTTTCACAATAAATTTCTCCGCTTATGCGATGGCAGTTTCAATCAAGTAAATTTTGTTGTGACTCGAGAGGTTTCATTTTATATAATGAACACATTATGAATATGTAAATTTGTGGCAATGTTTAAATGATATAATTTTTAAACTATGTTTTGAAATTATTTAAACATACCCAAATATAAGTCTGATTATTCGTTTTGCTCGACGAAACATTCGTTTTCAATATCACCGTATGCATTGCAAAGTTATATGAAAATATTTTACGTTTATTGACTTTTCGTTATTAAGCACGAGTCTGCTTTTATAACGCTTTGATAAGAGGATGCAATGTTGCATATAGTAAATTAGCGTACATAACTAGTTCACCGTATGTAGGTCGTATTTATCACATACATATGCAAAACTATTTCAAAGTACACACAACTATATAAGATATATGATACAATAAAATTCTTACATAAGTACTCTATTCAATTCAAAAGATGCAAGCAAGTTTCATTTAATTTCGACTGAAGAGTTGGATCAGTGCGACAGTGCAGGGAGTTGTTTTGAAACATTCGCTCGATCGCTTTTGTTCGCATAACGGTGTAAGTCAGTGTCAATCGCGCCGATATGCATTTACAAAGAATCTCGTGCTGGCATCATATACATGCAAATTACTGCATTGCTAGATAAACACTGTAACTATGTAATGGACCAATAATAAACATTTTGAAGAAAGTGTATTATTCGAACTCGCTTAACTATGTCACCTACATCGGCCCAAGTGTGGGGACAGTTTACTTCAGCACCATCCAAGCAATTCTCTCATAATTAGCATCCATATAAACTGAAATTCCTAAAGACGTACCATCTGCAAATATAACGACATTTTAGTTATTACAGACGAAAATCATTTACGTATAAAAAATAACAACGGCCCAAAACAGACCCCTGAGGCATGCTATAAAGTGTCATAATCTTTATAGATTTTATTATCACAGCTTTAAGAAAACTGACACCAGCACTTATCAAATATAATAACCCTTGCCAAATTCTTTCTTAAAAATATATAATCATGATGATAGTAAACAACGACTAAAAGTAACAAAAAATGTTCACTAAATAAAAAATCTGCAGTGGTCCACACTGAACTTTCTTATACGAGTACTTACTTATATTGCATTTTCGAAAGCACTTTGCAAATAAAAATTGTTAAAAATTTCAATATCTTTCGGTGGACATATTGCTTTCAAAATAAGACGTAGTCGGAATGCCTATTCCCTAAGCCTTCGATCATAATCGAACATAAATAATAACAGATCAAGTAATAATGAAATAACCAATAAGATGGTCACGAAATGAACGTAATCGACAACACAACATAAGGTGAAAATATATCCACTCCACTGGAAACTAATAGGATGTATAGCAAAAATAAAATTAAACCAATTAGAACAATAAGAATTACGGTTAACACCAAATTAATGAATTACCATTATTTCATTCAATTTAAATTGCATTTAAAAGCATGTTCAAAAATAGTTAAAGGAAACTAAAAATTCGGAAGCTCCGCATCCGTATACGTAGTATAAACGAAACAAATAGAAAAAAACTCTCGAATATATCATTAAAATAAAGAATAATTAATGAAAATGAAATAGAAACTAAACAAAAGAATAATTAAACATAACTCAACCAACCTAATGGAAATAAAATTTCCATGCCACAAAATAAAGTTAAAAAAATTGAGAATCATTACCTTGTCTTAATGCGAAATTTTTGAAAATAAAACGGTTAGCAAAGCATAGAAATTAATCAATTATGAACTTATTTGTCCGGTACAAGCGTGTGGAGTAAGCACCCAAAAACTTTAAGTAACTTGGAGCATCTGTTCAGTGTGTTTTACATTTGTATAATCTTAATTTCATGTGAGAATAAATCAACTCCACTTAACAAATTCTGTGCAACTGGATATTGCATAATTAAGATAATGAAATAAATGTAGCGTGCGTAATTTAGCAGCTAATATTTAGCAATTTTGATTATCAGTTGCCAATTAACAATAATTTAAAATAGTAATTAGTGCTGCGAGATGGTATTTTACAAACGAACCTGATTCGCGATGTTAACGAATCAAATGCAAGCGCGAGTTGCAATTAAAATAACGTGCCGGGGAGTAGGTGGACAAACATTAATGATAGTATCATTCTGATACATCTCAGCCAGCTTGTTTGTTGTAATTATTATTCCAAACGCAATTACATCGTTTATTTTATTAATAATTTATCGTCTGGATGTCGCATAATTGCGTTTTAGTTTAAATTACCTATCGTATGTAAGTAACCGGAATTTCCAACCGCTAGCTATGTCGATATAACGACGTCGCACTTCCCCATTAAAAAATTATAATGGATCAAACAATAAATGTAATTATTTCGTTTTTTGTTTCAGGTAAGAAGTTCTAATACAGTTTGTGGTTGGTAAGTTGCGATTTTTATTGCTTCTACATTATTTGTTGATATTAGAATAATTTCATAATTTTTTTCTTGGATTTCTCCATGTAGAAAATTTACATTTCAACTAATAAGATATAAATAAGTATATTTATAGTGTACTTGCTAAATCATAGCTAAAAACTACTAGCTAATAAGACACTATTGATTTTCTAATCACCTACAACTATATTACCACCATTTTCGTGTGATTGTTAACGATAGCCGAGGTCGACATAACGTTTGTTTTTTTTTAATTATTGTCTCATCGTCGAAACGTTTAATAAATTTTGCATCACACCAATCCGTTCTTCTTAGTTGGCATAACGCAAAAGACCTGGTCCTAATCTATATTTAATGCGCTTTAAGAAACCAAAACACAAATTACAGTTTGTGAAACAAGAGAGAAAATCTCAAGGCGACCCGAGGCACCGTCGTAAAACACGTTTCATCGAATTTCGTCTTAGGAAACTATTATTTTAATTAGCGCGGCATTTTTATGGAAAGTTGATTCTACACGAAGCTATTTTTATTCGCCATGTTCTTCTCGGTAGACTTCGATCGTTATCTTTAATAAGTACAACAGGAAAATATACAAAAGTCATTTTAACGACGCAACTGTAATATTTTTTTCATTTGAGTTGCAAAGGCAGTAATTAAGTTTCACGTTTTTTAAACGCATTAAGCATCGATCTTTATAGATATTTATATATTATTTCTTCGTTTTAAAAAATATAAACAAAGCGATGAAATTTGTGCCAGTAACAGCAATAAATTGTTCGAAAAAAGAAGTGCTATTTATTTGTTATGTAGAAGTCAAATCTTTGAATCATATTTTTCATTAATTATTAAACATAAGTACTTCGTGGAAAATTAATTAATTATAATTAATGTTTGCCAATATAGATTTGCAAAAAGCTATCCACTCTCATTGTCATCTCATTATATTCATCTAGATTGAATTACTGTGTTATGGAGACTTCATCATCTGGAACACCAGACGTTTTAATTTTAACAGTAATAGTTGGCTACATCCTAGTAATGGCTTAATGATTTTATATTATTTCAGTTTTCGTGTCCACAGGTGAATGTTGTGCCCATTCCGTTGCATGTAACATTTTCTGACACGTTTTATGATCACGATACATAATATTATAATAAACAGACTAAGCAATAAAGTGCATTCTCGAAAATCAAGTTACAAGCGACAACATGCTTAATGAGTTGTCTTAAAATATTTATTTAAATAGATACGTCGCTGCACCAAGCGGTATTTTCACGACTGGTTCGGTTAAACATCGGTTTATTAGAGCTGATGCATGCTCTGTAATCGCATATAAATAACAAGCAAACGTGTAATTAAAGCTTTTTTCCATTACTCCAGCCATTTGTTGTTTAACGGGCTACTAAAGTGTGTAATTTTTAAAATAAATAACGAGCTACTTTTGACGCTTCACTGGGCCTCTTGCGAGCCTAATTATAAAACAATTAATCAAATTTTAATTGATTTTTCGGATACGAACGCATAAAGGATTTCTGTGGACGCCTTCGGAGATGATTTCATTCAGTGCGGGTCGAGCTCTTGACAAGTAATTTTTATTATCAGTTGGGTTTATTGTGGCTGCCCAGAGTGTATTTGTTACGCTTAAATCTTTATTCACGACTTCCTTTGTGCATTTTAATTAATGGACGTCGTGATCTTTTTTTTTATTCACGAATTTGTGGCGTCAAAGCCTGACAATGGTCATCGTTTATTACAAAAATTAATATTCGGAGTTTTCACGTCAACACATTTGAATAAATGTTCTTTTTACATCATTCAAGCATTCCACAACATAAATTACTCAACACTTTTATTAAATATTTACTAATACTAGAATAACTTTTATTCATTGTACAGGCACCGTAACAGCGATTTAGAAATATAAATAATAAACAACTCGGACCCTGAGAAATGATGCCCGACACTGAGTCATAGTATATAACTTTAAGAGCTCCGTTAACATTATTTCGAGAATGCATTGAAATACAAAACGTAAATTAATATATCCTATGCTACAATAATTATTTACACTTTGTTTAGATTTCAGCAAATGATGGCACACTTTCTATTATACGAATTAAGTTACCCGTAGCCACGTTTATTAAGTACTTCATTGCGAATCCTTTGCTCCTGCAGGATATAATATCATTGTTCCAAATAAAAATTAT
This sequence comes from Geotrupes spiniger, assembly GCA_959613385.1. Classification (NCBI taxonomy): domain Eukaryota; kingdom Metazoa; phylum Arthropoda; class Insecta; order Coleoptera; family Geotrupidae; genus Geotrupes; species Geotrupes spiniger. The sequence continues at coordinate 24,629,732 of OY390731.1, forward strand.
ATATAACTGTGCTTGCGATTGGATCATCAATAACTTTTCATTTTCGCCAAGAAAATATGATTGTAATCGACATGAAAAGTAAGTCCGGATAACCGGATTCTTATTTCTTAAAACGTGACCTCGATAGTTTCGGGTGTCAATGTAAGCAATATAAACAGACTTCGAAACTACAATCCCAATTAAGTGCAACTTTTCAGCTGAATAATCCTGCAACAAAAAAAATTGAATTATTGAAACCGTTAGTACTTTAGTCGGGTTTTCGCTTCAGTTACTACAAATGGATATAATAATTAATATCAATAAATGAGCGCACTTTTATGCCACCGAACCATAAAGAACGATTTACAATGTCGTGCCGCAGTAATGAACAGGAAAACAGGCGTAATTTCGCTTTTTAAAGCGGAATAAACGAGCAGCGCTCTGCAAACAAAATGTAACGATAAAATTACCAATTATCTGCCCTGTCTAGCTGCTCTGGCAGAGATAACTGTTCTTGTGATATTAAGTGTTAATAATCTCTACTTAATAACAAAGTATGTTTTAATTATCGGGAACGGTTACTGCTTTAAAAAGAAAACAAAACCTCCGGATACATATTTGAGATTGTGTTTCGAACGTGTTGAAAAATATCTTTGGCTGCCAATCGACACATTAATTGCGATGTTTAAGTAACGCTTAGTATGCGTAGACCGACATCTGACGCGTAATCGTAAGGTATCACTTTGTCGAGGGACGAGGAATGCAAGGGCTCGTTTGCGATTCTACATAATTAAAAATTTATTAAACACTAACTAAAAAACTAACAGAAGCATCTTTACTATGCTGTGTATATTTACGTACATCTACGTCTGAATGATGCAAGAAATAAACACGAAATACGATGCGACAATTCATTGAACTAAATAACACTTAAACTTGTCAGCGGCGACTAGGCAACCAATTAAATCTGCTTAATTTAGGAAGTCATGGCACATTTGAAATTTATTAACATTTTTGCCGATTTTATTAATAAAATGTGATAATTTTGAACCCAACTCAATTTAACACTTAATGTATGTATTTCTCAATTTTGCCCATTGTTACACATTTATGAAAACTTTAAACTGTTTAAAGTGCACAAATACAAAATACCCTACATTATATATAGCAAGGAGAAAATTTACAAAAAAAATGATTTTAACTTAAACGTAAGCTACGAGGATTTTTGAGTTTACTAATGCCATATATATGCCAATATCCGCACAGTCAAGTATACAGTCTTGACGGTGAAAGTAGGCCTCTATGATCAAATAGTAGCTCGTGTGTTAGATTATGTACTTCTAGATGGCGTCAATACAGTCAGACAAATTCCTTGTAGCTCATATTTGTTTGACTACATACACTTCGGCGGATGTATCGTTGGTGATCTGATGAGTCTTAATGGACGAAAGCGCTCTCATCCCCTGATAAAATTTATAAATTTGATTAAGCACAAGATAAGAAATTTGATTTTGTTCAAAAGGAAAAATGCACCGAAAATGTATGATTGTGGATTGTGGTAAATGCAAAAAATGCAAAATTATTAAATTGATAAAAACAATTACACGAACTTAGCCAAAGTGCAAAATGTAACAATTGTAAAAATTGACTAAAATGTCTAAATTACAAAGTTGTTGGGTTGGGGTGGGTTGGGCTGGGTTGGGACAGGTTGGGTTGGATTGGGTTAATTTATACCCTTTTTACAGTTTCGTGGATTTTGCCCATTTTTACACATTTACGAAAAACTTTAAAACTGTTTAAAGTCCACAAATACAAAATACCATAAATTATAAATAGCAAGGAGAAAATTTACAAAAAAAAAACGATTTCAACTTAAACGTAAGCCAAGAGGATTTTTTTAAGTTTACTGTTGCCATATATATGCCAATATCCGCACAGTCAAGTATACAAGTCTCGACGGTCAAAATAGGGCTCTACGATCAAATAGTAGCTCGTGTGTTAGATTATGTACTTCTAGGTAGCGTCAATACAATCAAACAAATTCCTCGTAGCTCACGTTTGTTTAACTAGATGCACTTCGGCGGATGTGCGGATGGTTGGTGATCTGATGAGTCCTAATGGACGAAACAGCTCTTATCACCTGATAAAATTTGTAAATTTGATTAAGCACAAGATAAGAAATTTGATTTTGTTCAAAAGGAAAAATGCACCGAAAATGTATGATTGTGGATTACAATGGCAAATGCAAAATTATTAAATTGGTAAAACCAATTACAGGAACTTAGCGAAAGTGCAAAATGTAACAATGGTAAAAATTGACTAAAATGTCTAAATTACAAAGTTGCTGGGTTGGGGTGGGTCGGGCTGGGTTGGGATAGGTTGGGTTGGGTTGGGTTGGGATCAAAATTGTGAAATTTTTTACAATGCAAAAATTCAACAAATTTCCAAAGAGCTACAATTGACAAACTTTGATATCGCGATTGTACCAGCATCAAATAACGTTTATTTAACAATTGTTTTCTTAAGTTTGATTTTAATCGCAGACGTGACACATTGTTCTGGTTCTATTAATCATTTTCTAATTATCTCTAATGAAAATTTCAAGTCACTATAGAACAAATTTGTTTAAATTTGAAAACGCTTCTACCGCTATACGGCTTTTCTTTCTCGTTTTTATAATTCATATATCAAATTTCCTTCAAAACCCAGGACTAACACATAGTTTTAGTTCTTTTTGTTCTGTGGTCAGGTAGAATCTTCATGTTTTAAAACTTTATACTGCCAAAAATTGCACTCATGAAATGCTATGGAGATTAAAATTTTATAAGTTTTAAATCTTATTCTACATTTTATTATTTATCAAAATAATATACACACGATAAAATAGAAACTCATTGATAAACATGTTCGAAAATGATTCTCAACAGAAATACAACCATAAAATATTACAGTCAAATGCATAACTCCATTTTTTAACATGTTTATTTACAAGAATTTATCAACTATGAACGAACTTGTCTAAGACTGCTTCGCTGCAAATTCTATTAGTGTACTATTGACGTAACGGCTCGCTGCAAAACATCAGTGCAAATGGAAAATTCTCTTAGTATGTAGCGAGTCGTGAAATCCATTTTACACAGGCTTTATATTGAAGAACAAGGAGATAATTGTTGAGAGAAATTTTAAATAAATGTATTATATAAAATTTCGTTATATATTGAAGCACTAAATTTTAATAATTGTACTTATTTTCAACGACTTTAAATTAATTAAATAACACGCCCTTCACCTATTGACATCGTGTCATGAATAATATCTGTGTAAATCACTAACAGATAAATTCATTGCGAATGTGGTCCACATTACATACGCTCCAAATACCACATAATACCTCTTAATCACCTTATTATAACTATATCTAAAGTTAAGTTTTATTACGTTCGTATATGCGGGGAATTTTTATCGATAAAATGTGGTTATAATTTATAATGGCACGTAGAGCATCCAGTCGTCCTTTATCCTAGCCCACGGTGATGGTAAGCCGTCGTTATTCAAATTTCAAGCGAACCCCGCTATTTCGTTATTAATTTAATTGCTCGGTCGTCTTGCAAATTCAAAATTAAGCTTGCCCACGGCGTTGCTTAAACGACACCGAGAAACTGGACGTATTAATAAATGATTCACAAACGAAGAATAGTTTCTGGAAGCCATCTTGTTGGTATCGAATCGACATTTTGAATGCCTGCAATATTAGTCTTTCGTTTCGAATTTGAGATTCTACGTACTTAGGCCTAAACAATACATATTGTAAGTAAAACTTGTGTGAATTGCCATGTAAGAAACAAATACAATTTCTTCACATACATACCTCTTTGTATTATTTATATGAGTACGAAAATATGTTTAATAAAAGAAAATATTGAAATATTGAATGTGTCGAATGCAAAAAGGCACTGGGAAGATCTTTTTGTAAATTACTAATGTTTAGTTCGAAGAGGAACTTTTACATAGATTCTCATTAATTTGTAGTAATGAGGTATTTAAAAAACAATAATGCTTAGGCGATTCTTATAATACATTTACTAAAAATTAAGAAACTGATTTATTGTTTTATCATAACATTAATTATAATTGTAATATAATTGTAATTATAATTGCAATTTTAATTGTTTTTTGACGATGTTTAATTAATAAAGTTAAGGATATAAAGGTTTGAAAAAACTAAAAAAATATATAAAGCTCCCCTTAACAAACATGAAAGTCGGAAAATATGCGAACTACAACAAAAATTATTTAAAATATTTTAAGCGGAAAAATATTCAACCAATCACGCTCAAGTATACTGGTTTCGTACATTCTGAATCAGAAGTAAAGGTAATAAAATCTGCACTAAACAGTAGTTGAGAGATTTCATGTTATGTATTTTTTTTATGTGCTTATTTTGTAATAGCATAGTTAATTTCTTCATTTCGTTATTAAACTTTAAATTGTGACAAAAGTTTATTGCAACACTACCTTTTAAATTTGCCGCCGAGACACTTTTTAACCTGAATGTACGTTGAAAAGCAATGCCGCTCTCGCTACGCCCCCTCGGCTATCATGTTTGCTAAGGCGAGCTGTATATTTTAATACAACATTTTGTTGTTAAACACTGTAATAATTTAAACATTTTTGTCATCGTTGATTTAAAGTGAGTTAATTGCTGAAATTGTAAAAACTATTACTTTACAGAAACAACTTACATAAGTCAAAGCCGATGGATTACATCACATCGACACTGAAACCACATCACCGCCATACTTAAGCTAAGCCGAAGACAAATCTACTATCCGAATTTGTGTTACATTGAAAACGCATTTAAAAAGTTTTAAGACGTATTGAATACAACAACATTAATGCAAAGTTAATCCTGAAATAATCAAATTGATAAGTTGTGTCGTCTACAGATGTGTGAAATGTTGAATCTGCCAATTTATGTCATCAATCTGCTGTAATAGTCTATTTGACTTTTGGTTAAGAGTCTTATCTGGTAATATTTTTATACATTGGTCACAGAATTAAAAGTTAGCAATGCACACCAATAATCACACACAACTTAACCACACCTCATCTAGTTCAAACCAAATTAATTGATATACAAGGTCATTACCTAGCCTACCCTTCCACGTTGACCACATTTGAGGAATAGTTAATCATTGCTATAAGCAAATCAGAATCGCAGTTCCCACCTTCTTGGAGAGGTTCGTTGGATTTTTCTATATTAGTGACGAGCCTTATGTGCCCTTGTATATGTAAACAAATCAATCGCGTAACTACCTTTTTTGGTTTGGTAGACGTTCGTATGAATTATCTAGGCCTAATTGATTAATTAATTTTATATGTAGATGAGTTTCTTAATTGGAAAAGTTATTGTTTAAAACTTCAAAATTATATTCGCTTCAAAATTTATTTAGATGTTTAATGCATATTCTAACAATCCAGCGGCTATTAAATCTTTACTATGCACAAGTTGCTTCACGATGGACTTATGTCCCATCCTTTGAGGGGGAAACTTTATTGTCAAACGACGTTTTTGTTAGCCAACAGGCTGGATCTTAATGCAGACCAATTTTTAAGAATTTCAAACTATTTAAAACATATGCAGCTATATATTTCGAAACAAGAAAACATTTCAATATAGACGTTCACTACTTTAATGCACGTCAAGAAATATTTTTATGTACAATTTGATAGGTGTGATTTGCCATTGAAAGCCCCAAGTTGTGTGGGTTTGAAATTGTTTAACAAACTACCTGAATGTACTAAATCCTGCTCCATAATAACCAATTTAAAATGAACCTAGACATATTTATTGGAAGGATTATATGTTAGACGACTTTCTTTGTTATTGACACAACATCTTTATGTACATTTTTATATATTTCGTATTCACAATTCCTATAGGTTGGCGAGTGTATTGAGAATAACAATTTTAAACTTTCGTTGTGAATTTGAATGGTAAAAGTTAATGGCGAGGGTTAAATTTCGAAGCGATTAAACTACTAACCACATTGTTAGATCAATCAACTAGTACAGGATGCAAGTAGTGCTGGCACCGTCCTAGTCCTAAAGTTGGCTGTTTAGATCTAAGCTGCGTCATTGTGATTGTATTAAAAAAATAAGTGAATTGGGCCTGATAGGTTTTTCATGTTTCAACAGCTTTGCTTGAACCAAATTTCAGGTCCTGCAATTATATTCGAGCTATTCAAGCTGCAGGATTCATAAATAAATAATTAAGCAAGTGTATCCAAGTGTTGTGTTAATCCCGTTGAACTCCACCACATACAAATTAATCAGTTGTAATGTAGTTTTGTTCCAGTGAACAAGAAGCTTCCGACATAATTCATCACCAAACGTTGGCAAACTATCAGGAAACGTTCATATACGAATCTACGAATATCAAGATAAGATATGCAAACCCATGACCAGTAAATCAAATTGTTAGATTTGTTATGAATTTGAATTATAATTGAAGGCGACAACGCTATAAATATACCAATACAACTTGTCAAGTTAAATAATTTAACTACTAAATCGATAACTTATATATTAGAAATGTATCTGTACATTTCAAACCCACTTGAAATAGCACAAGCAACAAATTGATTTATCTTGCATATACAAATTCATTGTCATAATTTTTTTATTGACAATGTATATGACTGAATAAGTAACTTTCTGGCAATTCAACTAGCTATCAAATTTTCTTACAACAATTAATTTTATTCGCTAAACTTATTTTATTTCTCTGCCTCAAATTTCAATAGTATACTATTTACGTTAATTAATATTCTCGAACTGAATTTTCGTTCAATTAAAATTGATCGACGCTGGTTCACGAAGTCAAATCCCGTTTTCGTTTAAAAAAAGGACAACGTCACCGTAGCAACTTTCTTTTTTGTTTTGCAGAGCCACAAAACGCATAATTATTATTATATTTTCTGTTTGAGAATGTCTTTATCGAACATTATTTTAAGAGGCTGTTTAAAGAAAGCAAACTAATGAAGAAATACAACCAACATTTCTGGTGCATCTTTAACTATAATTTACACCGACAACCACGACTTGTCTAAAAAGTCAACACAGGCCACTATTAAAGGCTAGTCCATTTATGTAAAAATGTTGCACATTGGAGTATTCCTAAACCATTCAAAAGTGTTGAATTAAGTTCTTTAAATTTAGGATTATATCTACACGTCAAATAGAATCAATGTTATGGAAAATTAGAATTTAATCAAGATGATTTGTCAGTTGCGACAAATGATACAAAATAAAACCACCCAATTAATACAGGTTGCTTTACCTCGTCGTTATAATTTTTAGTCCCTCGATGCATAAATAAATATTACATAAAGAAGAAAATTATTATCGCCAAACAATCAAAATCGCTCGTTTAAATCCGATGTTACCTGGTTATGTAAATGAAAGAATCGCCAAAAAGCAACAAAGCATCACCCTATTATTACGTATAGCTGTAGACCATTTAAACGGCTTGCGTTACAAAATCCCCTTCGTTAAATTATAGGGTCAAGTTGGGAGTTGATGGATCAAGACGGTAGCCGACGAACTACCGCCAGTATTTCGTATGTGGATGCATTCCTCGGAATTTCTGATCGTCTACGAATTATTTACAGCTCAGGTCCGGAGTTGTTTTTCGACATGGCGTCTAAATATACAGTGCAAGAGCGCGTTTTACTGTCGATCGTGCTGTGATGGAGGTATGTCGCGTAAGAAATTTATTTACTGTCGATAAATTTTAATTAAATGAGACGTTGGGTTCGGTGAGTGTCGTAACGTTTCGTGAAATATGACTTAATGGTGTTTTGCCTGAAAAAAGAAAACCGCCTCGTAAAGACTTTAACGGTTTTAAAAGAAGTTCCAAATATGCTTTGTATGCAAATGAAGAATATTTTTATTGAAAAGGTTAATCGAAACTTGCGGGTATCTGCAGGTTTTGTTTCTACTTTGTTGACTTATTTCAAGCTCGCTTTCAATGTATATTGCAAATATAGCAATTTTAGTGGCATTTCCATAGTTAGATATAGTGTATTCCAGCACATTCTCCGTAATCTGGAGAAATGCTTTGAAGTCAGCAGTTGGTGATAGACATCCTGTAACCTGCTGAAAGTTCACAAACTTTACCAATTGACATCTATTGAACAGCATACATACATAAGCCACATTTAGCAAATATTCATACACCTCCGTTCTTGTATTCACTTCGAGCGCACATAGCAACCCTTTCGGGTATTCGATAGTGGTTTTGGTTATGTTTATTTAGCCAATGTTCACTAATATATACACTGATCGCCAAAACAAGCAGAGCACCCATAGGGGACGGTCGTACGAACTTGAAATTTTGGTGGTATATACATATCAAATGAAGGAATAATTGATTAAAATTTCATCATGACCAGCGAACTTTTTGTTTGTTTTTTGTCTCGTGTTAAAATTTTTAAGGTGCATTTTTTGTTCTCGTGTGTAAGGCAAACTTAATGATTAGTGACAGTTTAGACGTTGATTTACCTTACATGTGTCGTTGTCATGTCCCACGTCCGTCGTAATCAACATTACAATCAATTAACTCCTTTTGAAAGGGGTCTAATTGTGGGAATCCAAGAGGCCGGATTACCCCTTCGAGAAATTGCCAGAAGGTTGGGTCGAAGTGACTCTACAATCATTCGATCATGGAAAGCTTGGTCCAACGAAGGCTCATAAATACGTAGGAAAGGTAGTGGTCGGCCAGAAATTAGGAATGAACATCACGAAAGGCGTCTTCGGCGACTGGCCTCAATTAACACGTTTAAGACAACACGGTCGGTGGGGTCTACTTGGAGGGCTGTTTTGGAAAGACAGGTGTGTATGCGAACAATTTGTCGCAGAATTCGTTCGTATGGCATAGCGTCATATCGACCAATTGTTCGTCTTCCTTTAATCCCAGAGCATCGAGTTGCCAGGCTCCATTGTCGTAGGCTGAGGGAGCATTCAGTCGATGAATGGCATCAAATCATGTTCAGTGATGAATTCCGGTGTTGCCTATGGCAAAGGATAAATATGCAATTTTCACTTAGACGCCAACTCCGCCGATCAACTCTAGTTTCATTCAAGGAAGTGTGAATGCGGCCCGCTACATCAACGAAGTTTTCGAGCAATTTTGTTGCCATACCTTCAAAGACATCGCAGCGGTATTTTCCAGCAAGACAACACTAGGCTACACATTGCAAGAGTAACGCAGGGAGTTTTTTATGACAATAATGTCAATTTACTGCGATGGCATGTAAGATTTTCAGATTTATCACCGATTGAACATGTATGGGACATGATCGGCAAAAGGGTCGAAGATTTTCCGGCGCCCATAGACACTTTGGCTGAACTTCGGGTGCAAATTCAAAGAGCTTGGGATGAAATACCGCAAGAAGAAATTGATAATTAATTTTAAGTATGCCTCGGCGCTTAAATTAATGCATTAGTTTTGGAGGAGGTACCACGCATTATTAATTTTTTGACATTGTTCTTAAATATAGATTTTCTTGAAATTGTTATCATTCATTGTCTTACTGAATCTCAAATTGTCACCAAAATTTCAAGTTCGTAGGATCGTCCCTTCTGGGTGCTTTTTTTGGCGATCAGTGTATAATATCAGTATTGGTTGAATGCATCATTGAAACTACAGTTTGCAGTTTGCTCGAACACATTGAACATTTATGTGCATTATTTTAGTGCAGATTTTATTGTTTTACATGTACCAACGTTTTGAAATTAACATTAGTTGATTCACAGTTTTTTGTTCACGATCGCCTCCACATAGAGCAAATAAATGACATTTGTTTTTTCAGCTCTATATCCATAGTTCTGACATTCAGCGCAACTTCAATGATATATTTCTTTGCAATTGATACCCATTCGTGCATTTCGTATTGCAACAGCCGTATATGTCTCGGTATAAACAAACCATCAGAACTTTTGATTCCTTTATTATCACTTGATAATATTTTCAGTGATTCTACAAGATGTAGCAATATTGTTGTTGGTTAAAGCTAGTTTTTATGGTTTCATAATTGGTGATGGACTGTGCAAATGGAATGTTAGTAAAGGTTATGCTTAAAATTTTCTTTATAGACTTCCTAGATTAATATTGATAACGTCTTTTGGTGTATGATGCTCTCATTAATAAACTAACTGTCATATTTACACATCTATATTTACAATTCTCCAAGAAGCGTATTCACTTTGTAAACCCGATGTGTATTGTTAAAGTAAGTTGTATTATGTATGAGTAATTGTGAGACTGTATTTTTTATAATTCTGTCTTAAAATAGAAAGATCATTTCACCAGCAAAGGAAAAATGTTTTACAGATGAAGTATATACAAACATGCCCAAATGTATTACTTTCTTCAATGAAATTATGAATTATATTGGATTTCATTTTAACCATAGAAATTTCTTGAAAATGTTGACAAAAACGACAAATAACCTCATTAAAATTCTTGTTTTTTAAAATTAATTTTAAATACATCAGTAGTGGTGGTGGAGTAGTTCATTTCAGCAATTTTTTCATACGATTCTAGAAACAAAAATTGTAGATGAAATTAAGTTACATAATGAAAAATAAATTCAATTAATGTGTTGAAATTGAGAAGATACGCGCTGAAAATAAATACATTACAATCAGTTGAGAACGACACCGAACCATACCAATCAAAACGAAAGAAATTACAAAAATAAAATTCTAAATAACGAAATAAAACATCAACATTAAAAAAATCATAATCCTTTTTGAATTTCAATTAAATTAAACCTGCGAGAGACATTAAATTAAGTATGTACAGTCAATAATAAATAAATGAAAAATATGAAATTAAGTGTGATAAAACAATTCGTATTATCCTGTTGGGATAGGAACCCATGGGCGGTAGCTGTCCCTAAAGGTAGTTATCTATGAATCTCCAGTCCGGGACACTCAGGAAACTAGAAGCGACTAATAAATTATCTGATATAAAATCAGGAAAACTGTAAAGTAGGAAAGCGTAAAAGGAGTATAAACTTTTAAATATCTGCGAGGTATCATGAATGTGAGGGAAATGAAGAAGAGAAACTCTCATGGAAACCCTTACATCAAATGCTGTATCACGCAATGCAAAATTTGCAAGAGATATACTTCCTCTCGGCACAGGTGCTTGCTCTGAAGGCAATTTCATAGTCTTGGTTACGCTGTAATTGTCTGCATCCCTAGTTATTTTGGATTTGGAATTGGTGTGAAAGGATTATAAGCGCATGTACTTATAATCGATTTATTATATATGTCAATACCAAGTCTTCTTCTTGAGCTCCCCGAATCCTCAAACCATGTCATAGTTATGTTTGGTGTTATGGAGACACTTTAATATTGTCGCTTATTCCAAATACGAATTCATGACTTTTCTTGCAACAAATAACGTTGCCATTTGGAAGAATTCCACTGCGGTTGAAAGCTATTAATCGACTAATAGACAATGCTTGAGTAGCTTCTGTTGCATTGTCTGCCGATGCAGGAGCCGGGAGAACCCTGTAGCTTATCGATTCTCATTCAAATCTAAATTGTCGCTGCCCCCTCTATTCATATTACTTTTGCAGGGCAGGACAAGTAAAGTTTAATCCAATTTGTAACACCAGAATACTGCAACCCGCAGACGTCTTGAGGCAACTTTAAAAAACATAATTTGTTATTATTAGTATTATTAAGGTGAAACCCACACTCATCACAAATGAAAGCAGACAGCTACTGAATTTAATGGAGCTCTTTAATGCACCCGTGCAAAACAAGGCTTACAGGCTGACGTCCTAGTCGTAATGCGATATTCTTGCAACATCTAGATATTTATATTCCAGTAAGCTATTCGGTGTTGTTTTTACGAGATCTCTTGATGAAGGAGTCATCTAGATACAACATAAATGACGCGAAATGTCTTTTCTGTCTGCAATCTCCTGGTTCCTATGCCAAAATAACTTGATGACTTCATGGACAACAATTCCAGCAGCATAACAATGAAACCTTCTATAGTCTACTACCAAATCAAACATTCTTCCAACTTCAACTTCGCTCTTACTTTGCAACAAAGTTGTCATTTAATTTGTTATGACTTTTATATGTGTTACCCTTTTCTATAGGATTTACTTAGCGAAAGCTCATTGGGGTCCTTTGGCTTAAATGATTCAATGCCTATTAATTATAAAAATGGTGTGATTGGCTTGCGTAACTATCAAAGCTTTATTTTCAATATTTCAAGCGACACAATACAATGCAAATCCAAAATCTGCATATATATTTTTAACAACGGTCAGTTAATTTATTCAACAGTGTATTTTAAGGAAACACTCAAGAGAAAAACAGATCAAAAAAGTATAGAACAACATGAAAACAAAATTTTAAATTAATTAGAAACAACTAAATTACGGAAAGCAATGATAACTATTAAATATCAAAAGATGATGATATTCGTCCATCAGATACTTTGTGTAAACGTCAATCAAATACTTGTTGCCTTGCTGCTTAGTTTTGTGAAAGTGTTATTTTGAGTTTTATATGCTTTATGGGAGGTATATTAGAATGGAAAAGTTATAAATGTTATAACGAAGCCACAAAAAAAATTATAGTAGTATTGTTGGGGTCGCTGATCACAAATATATACTCAGTTTCTTCGGGTCAGATCAAGGTTCTGAGTTTAGACGCATTTGAAAAATCATAAATACTCAATATATTGTTTTCATGTTAGAGTGATTGAAATAAGAAAACCAAGACGAATAGTCTATTATATTGGGCTTGTTGGAAATATAGAAAATGTAAAAGTAATAGAGTCCTATGTAGTAAGGGTAACGACATGTGACCGAGAGCCGCCATGGTCAACACATAATTTGTATAGACTCTTACGGGTTTGGAAATTAAAATCAAATATTTTATTTCTTAAAAAAAATTATGAAAAAATTGAAAATAATATATACTAATAGGACCTCATTGTTTTACTACTAAACGTTTTTTCTCTAAACTAATCCAAATTTTGCTGTCACGATTGGTAGTTTCGCTCTAGAAAATTCTCTAAACAATCTTGTCTGAACTTTGATATTAATATAAAAGTAAAATGTATTCAAAAAATAATGTTGATATTCAAAAATGAAATAATAGCTCCACTCTGCGATGGCGTCCATGTTTTAGATCTACCCGTATAATTCCTCTAAATCATTTATAAAATCTGTGACGAATGTTATTGCTCGTAAGCGTTAAGCATCCTGAACTAACTTAAAGCACAGCTAGGATGCCTCGAAGACATGCAGTAAAACTAATGTAATTCTTCAGCTATAAATCTCAAACTACTTGGCACGTCATTAATTAATTTGTAATTTGTAATTAACTTTCATGGCCTTAAAATGATCTGGAAGCAAGTCTTCCACTGATAATTTCGGAGCCAGTTGAAACTGCAAATTTTTCTCTTATAACATTCACTGACAAATTATATATATTTTTAATATTCAATGAAATATTCTTGAAAAGCTGTGGTACGTCGGCTAATATTAAAATGTTCCATGCAGCATCAAAAGGGTAAGCGTTCTTGCATATCTCCCTATAGAGATGCCCCAATTCTTCCACAATGACATGTTAGATGGTCGTAAGTCACATATAATACTCAGTATAGTCAGTCCTAAATTCTCTGATTTTCTAAGTACGTCCAAAAAGGTCTCTTCATAAATATGACCATTAGTCGCATTTCCTAACAATCATAATAACTAAAATTAAAATTCAGTATGTTAAATAATTATCTTAAATACCTGTAAAATAATAAGCTACAGTTTGCTTTCAACGAGAACTTAATCCACCGGACATTATAACCGATGCATTTTGTGTAATTCCAGAATGTTTAGGCATTACCCATATATTGTTTTAATGAGATATCACAAACTGACGAACTTCTTATGGCCATTCCATCTAACGTTAACGTACACATTTCTTAATATTCATTAAAAGTTTGAAGTTTTATTTTAAGAAAATCAGAAATTTCATACAAGATTGTTGATGTAAATTTAAAATTTTCTGGTCTACTTGATAAATTGACTTCATACTTAAAGATGGTAATGCGATTTTCTGTTATAGTAATTGTTGGTACCCATTATTACCACAAGAAAATTTCACCTACAAAGCTTTCTTGAACGTTTCATTTGACCATTTGTGAAATTTGACTGAATAGTCAATTACATATATTTGATCAATATTAGAAATACTTTTCAATAATTGTAAATGCTTTTGGCATGCACTATTATTCATTATTTCCTTTGAGATTTTTTAGTCCTTTAATATTTTATTCGTCGATTTAAGTTTGAATTCATTATCATCAACATTAATTGCTTCTTCTAGATTTGTAGAACTTAACTCTGCTAGTGCAACTCTGATTCGTTTGTGCCTAACGATGACGACCATGATGATTTAATTTCTTGTTTGGATGTTGATGGCTTACGAACTGCCAACTCATGAAATTGCAATGATGATCGTTTTGATTGCTCCGTTTCTTTTTATGTTTAGAAAATGAAACAGCGTTCCACCTCAATTTCTTTTGTCCCGATGCTAATTATAGAAATAAATTTTAAGTTCTTAATTCACACAGCGTGATCCTCGACGGCAGCTGGGTCTTTTGGAAAATATACACCCAATTGCTGGACCTACCATTTTAACAACTGCTGAATAAAGAAGAAAGTGTCGTCTTGTTTTTCATATTTCATAGCAATGAGTACTTGAAAATTTCAAAAGCGTCTAAGAATCTTAACCTGTGCAATACTCGAAACGATATGAAAATCCGAAGGAATTCTTTTCTGTTGTACAGTGTAATTATACACCACATTCGGACGGAAATATAGAAAATCATTGTTCTGAGCTTTTCTGCTTTTGTAAAACTACATCTGAAACTTTGTTTTTAATACTTCTTTGCATCTTCTACAATTTTGCTTCGATATCTATCTATGAAGAAAGAGGAAAATTCGAACCAGGTTGGTGAATGATTGAGATTCATTGGCTGCGACGTGTACATGCGTTCAAAATATCTGAATTCTCGAAAGATATAGACTGACACGTTGGGACTTCAATCGAATTCAACTAAATTGTTTATTCGGGCCCTGTAGTGATCGTAACTACGTGAACAAGTTTATAGACAGTGTTCACAACGCAATTCTATTGCGAAATGATGTTGAATTATTGGAATTTTCTTATAACCACCGGGGCGAAAGGGTTAAGAATACAATATCGTTATTGTCTTATTATCTTGTAATTGCTATTTTAATCTGATGAAATATCGTTCGTGTTGTAAACACATACTTCTGAAGATGTAATAACGAAATTGCATTCCGTAACAGGTTAAACGTCTATGAAATAAATAGCGAAGACTTAACGTTCATTTATTTAGTTCACTCTTACTTGGGCAATCGTGACGAAAACACCATTTTGTGCCTACCACTTCTTTGATAAACAACGGCGGCGGCGTGTGATTTATGCGCGGCGTAGATATAGGTTAATTTAAGAGGTCGATAATCGATGAGATCACTTAAAAACGCCGCGGCGACGACGAGAGCGGAGCAACGCTCGGAAACCCCAACGGTGGATGAAGGCGGTAACCCGGAGTGCTACGAGCGGCCACGATCGGCTCGCCGCGGCTTCAGCCGCCGCAGTCTTGATCCGATGTTCGTCGTTCGATGGCCATTTAACAACGGCGGCCGCGTTCGTGATTTACCAATTGTTGTGCGCGCCGGATTGCCCCAAAGGCACACGGCTTCCAATCGACGATCCGCGGCTCTTGTGGCCCGTGCCGACGCCGTGTTGTTTCGTTCCCGTTTTTGTGCCCTCTCGAGTGAGTGCTAAACGTGAAGAGGCAGTGCGTGATTGCGAAGCAGGTGCTTTTTAAATTCGGCCATGTGGACCTCGACTTTCTTTTTTCTGCTCCGTGCCATAAGCGTTTTTACAACAGTCCAATTTGTACGAAATGTAGACCGATGAGATTTCGATTAGCTGTTTTTGGATCGATCGCTTAATACAAAGTATTTTGGGCGGTAGCGACCTTTCCTGGCCACTTTAACATCAACTTGCACACATATGTGAAATTTGCTGAAGTTAATCGTAATTTTGATTTTTGTTGGGGTTATTTAACTCACTGTTACCGTTGTCAGAATATTTTTTTTACAATCCTAGGCGTATACACATAATTGATTAAATGACGGTGTAATTATCGTGCTAGAACTTTTTGCTAGCAGCTGACAACTCTATAATTATATATTATATCCTGTCATCTTATGTATGATTTTGCGCAATAGTCTCTTACATGTGCATTCTGCTGAAGCTACCAATAACAGCTGTAGGTCAAGTTCTTGTATTAAATTTTAACAAAATAACTTAAATGTTGTTGCAAGCACAAAAAATATATGTAAATTATTCGGGGGAGCCAAATATCTCCAAATTAACCTCAGATACGACGAAGTGTTTTAACGCAGTTGTTTGAATGCACTTTCAATAACGTCATTGCAGTTTCGTGAATTTAATTCTAAATTTGAGTACAAAAAATATTAGATCTTATTAAGTTATATTTACTTGTACTATTTTATTTTACTCCAGCAATTTGTAATAATTTCAACTGAAATGACGTAAGGTGAAAGTGAAACTGTTTCATTTTCCATGGCCACGGCAGTTGATATTGGATACATTTTAGTTAATGTTACAGGAATTTTATTCTTATTTCATGGCTTCAATTTCCCTAAATTGAATTGTTTACTTCTTATCAAATTATGACTTGTATCGTAATAGTTTAATTATAATCTTACCACTTAGTTGTATCATTTCAGTAGTTTCATTTTTATATTAAAAATAAAAATGCATGAAACACATAAATAGCAAAATCATTGTGTATCAGCCATGAATATGTCCCAGTTTGAACATTTGCTCCAACTTAATTTTTCCGTCAAGTCAAATTAAAAAGCTTTTAATGAGGAAATTGGCAAAAATGTATCAAATACATAAATTGCAAGACCACTGCGTTCAGATAATTTGATTTTTCCGAATCCAATTAAAAAGTTAATTACCATTCCGATTCAACCAAAAAGAATGTAAACAAAATTCAATCATCGACATATGAATTTTGTGAAGTAGAAATAGCAAACTATGAATTTGATGTTGATGAATATTTAATGCACTCTGAAGAAAAAATCGAAAACGTTTTATATATTAAAATTCGAAAAATAATATGGTTCATTCAAAACTAGAAATTATGCATCAATGCAACTATTTTCAAACAAGTTTTGAACGTTAGATCTAAAAGAGTGAACCCATACTTGTGTAGTCCTAATTGACGTTTTCCTATTTGGTGGCGTTCCAAAGTTGTGGAGGCCTGATACCAGAGTTTGTATTAATACCTTAGCTTCACTTGTCCGAGGCACCTGATCATTTATTGTGTTTTCCTGGAATAATCCTTTTAATTCCGTCGTCATGTGATGTGTTATTTGGTTAGTTCAGTGTTATGTAGTGTTATTATTGCATTTATATTTCCCTTGTTAAAAACTTGTTCGGTGGTATTTAGTTTTCAATAATATTTTTTTTTAGTTTTTTGCTTCCTTCGTTGATTTGTTTCGTTAGATTACTTAGATTAATTCGATTTCGTTCTCCTTAATTGTACTGAATTATGTTCATATTTGCTTATTTCTTTCAATGTGTGTTTCACATATATTGTTTCTGATTATCTGTTCAATTTTCAATTTGTTTTTTACTTCCCATTCATTACAAGAAATATCTTCACAAAAAACGATTGCCACATCTTGAATGAATACATTTTAGATACAATTCATGTATCGTATATTTCACCAAAACGATCCCATAAGGAAATTACAAGTCATTTCAATTTGCGGTTTAAAATGTAGCCGCACAAATATACTAAAAAATGAAGGTCAATATTAAACAACATAAAGCAACTTTCCTTCGTCCTATGATTTATTATATAACATATGAAGTAGTGGCATAACAAAATAAATGAAAAATAAGTGAATATGATTAACATCGTCCTGTTCGTTTTTCAATTTTTAATTTGCGAAAAATAAGCGTAAAATTTTTTTAACAATTCTCTTAATAGAAAAATGACGATATAAAAAATATATATCTTTAACCGCGAAAATTCATTTAGGAGTCAATTCGTCTCGTCCGGCCGGAAACATCACGTTTGATTATATATAATTGATTCGCATTGTTCCGCGCATTTGATAAATTCCGTCACGGTTTTATTTTGCTTGGCTTTTTATTACAACTGTGCTCAGCCCAAGATAACATCAAAACAATTAGCCGCGATAATTAGAAAAGCAGAGCCGCGTTTTGTAAGTTTATTTGTTAGTTGTCTGTTGAACGTATGGTTAAAAAAATAAGTATTATGAAGTTGTGAAGCAAAATTTTATGGAATCATATTATTCTGTTCTAATTAAGAATGTTCTGAATTTAACTGGACTCTATTATAATATTTATAAAATTTTTATAATAAAATCACATCCTACACTAATTGGGAATTTTTGAAGGTGCAGTATAAGTTTTGGGCTAATAAACGTGAATTAATATGACCAATAAAATTGTTTTGCGCTTATTTATAATCCTTTAAAAATTTTAAACGAAAGAGGCGCAACTTCGCGCGATCATATAACAATACAATATATAATCTTTGTACCTTCTATATACGTTTCACACAAAATTTCAACATTGAATCTGATCAGAATTTGATTGAGATTTAACCAAGCAAGAAGAATTATTACAAACATTTGTCTAAAATGCGCACTTTAAAGAGTGGGCATATGTGCCGCGTCAAGCATGACTGAGATATCGATGTTAATCATGCATCAAAATGCCTGGAACGTTAATTAAATAGTTTGAATCAGCACATATAATACAATGTACTATATGTATGAACTTTTACGAACCCAATAGGCGCCCATTTGTCCATCAAGACTACATGGCGACACGTCAGACAACTTTTCTGCTGGTGCGAATCGTAAGATCTGATTTATTGTTAACCAGCAACTTGTCTAATAATTAGCGTTGATTTAATAGATTGGTTTTTCTTCCTGAAAACCATAAATATCACGAAAGGACCTTTGAAGATTTAAAACTATGTATATTTAGATAAAAGATTAATTAACTTTCATATATAATATTGTTAATTCAGAACTAGTTTCATAATTCATATTTCGTTCTTTTTGATTTCTATTCCTTGTGTTTATTTTCTTTTTTCGGTATTGTTATCATTTATTCATTTCTTGTAATGTAGTTCGATGTGTTTCCTATTTTTTGTGGTTTGGTTACTATAATTGCTTTAATTGTATTTTTCCATTATCATATTTTCAATTATTTATTTCAGTTTTCAAAACTATCTGAAAAGCGCAAAACATTATAAGACCTATAATAGTGAATTGGAGACTGTGGTTGGCAAATAAATTGACTCAAACTTACCCTTACCACACAATATAATACAGTGTGGTAAGGGTAAGTTTGTTTCAATTTATTATAAGACTTATTTGTTCCAAATTAACTAATACACCAATTAGCCAGACCGACTGAACTTGCAGTTTCTAGTTAACTTGCAGTTTCTGCAATATTTCCGTTTGGTCTAAATAAACCACGACATTTATTTAGACCACATTTACAAGCAGATTAACAGTAGAATGAATATATTAATTAAAAATTTTCTGCGTGTAACCGTTTTAATAGCGTCTGTCATCGCAGTCCACAGTCCTGCGCGACCCAATCGACATTCAATTTGATGCGGTTATTAATTAAAACACAAAGGCGTATTAATTCCAAATCTTAATTAACGGTTTTGTGTCCGCCGAGCGATACCGCATGCGATACGCATCGGCTCGCCATAAAAGACTTATTCAAACAAAGCTTAATTAGCACGAAAAGACGGAGAGAGGCGGAGAAAAAGAGGAACTGTAACCAGATAAGAACGCAGTAAAAGTGATCCAGAAACGGGCACGAACAACGCACCTGCAATAAATCTAATCGAGGAAGTGTTAAACAGATTAGAAATTAGCTACTTTAGATTTGTGCGCTTGTTTCGACGATTTGTAGTTATGCGTTCGTTATTTACAACCATCGACGTTTACAGAGTGGCAACGGTGTTTCCAAATTGGTAGACTTTCTAATGGATCTGATTGAATTACCGTTTACTCGGACGCGAATCCATAAACTGTTAATCCAATACCATAATAGTTATAACTCTAGTTCTTAGATATTTTTGCTTCGGTTTATTTTTTTCAGCCTCATTAAAATAATAATTAAATAAAATCAAAATAAAATCAAATACTAGGTAATTAAAATATGATAAAAGTAAAAGCGACGTGGAAAATTTGAAAATCTTGCAGACGAGGTTGGATTATACCTTCTCACATCGGTGAATTTTTTCATCGAAGATATGGAATTTACTTTTTATTTTCATCCTAAAATGAAAAATCTATATGGGCTATTCAATTTAAAAATTAAAACTTCCGTGGTTACAAAATTCCTTAAATTATGTGTTACAAACTAATACAAATAAAGCCACCAAAGTTTATCGGTAATTCGTTTAATGATAACGACTGGCTTCATAAAGTTGGCAACGCTGAGTTAAAACACCTCGCAGAGGCGGTATTTGGTCCACTTTTGCCGGACTGATTTGCATTTATATGCGCTCGTTTGTGCGTGTGCGTAGGCAATAAGTGACACATATTACAACGGATTAATTAATAAAAGGAGACGGTCAGATTCGTAATGAAAGGAGACGTCGAATCCATCAGGACGAGAGCGTATTTACGCGACGAGGAATATTAATAATAAAACTGAAGAGACGAGTTCGCATAAAATGTGATTTTATGACCCAGTTTTGAGATCGACTCGCACATTTCAAGTTTTAGTGCTGCGTGCAGACAGACGAGCCTTCGATATTTTTATGGCTAGAAGTGTTAGATAGTTTCGGCACTATTTTAAATCTGATCTAATCATTATTTTCAACTGTAGCTGTAGTAGTTTGTAATTGAAAGTGAATGAAACTTTTTGGTTTTTGTTTTTTGGTACACTTTTAGTTTTCGTTTACATTTCGTAACTCCTGTGTATCATTTTTTGTTCAATTTGCTTAGCTATTTGTTAACATGCGCATTTGTACAAATTTGGTCCATTATTTATGGTAACGACGAAAATTGTGCATTTAGAGCGGCAGCAGAAGCAGAAAATGTCATCTTTTAATTTTCTAATCGATTGTTTCTCAAGATTTCCACTCTAACAACACCAAAGTCAGTCTTATTAAAAACATCGCGATTCGCAATGGTTTCGACAGGGAAATAATAACTAGCATTATTAAAATAACACAAACTTATGAGCATAATTTAAAATTCCATCTGTCTACTACCTTAAAGAAATCAATGCAATAAATTTATTTATTTATTCCAAAATCTTAAATAAAATTTTCAAAAATCATGAACTTCAGGTCGCGTATAAATCTAGTAACTCTTTGAAAACCCTCTTAGGGAATGCCAAAGATGCAATTGAGGTAAATCACAAATCTGGAACATATGAAATAAATTGTAAGATTTTTAATCAAAAATATGTCGGGCAAACGAAACGTTCAATTAAAACCCGCTATGTAGAGCACATCACACATTTTGGACTCAAGAGACCGCAGAAATTAAACGCAGCTCAACATATTTTTGAAACAGGTCATGC
Organism: Geotrupes spiniger; assembly: GCA_959613385.1. Taxonomy (NCBI): domain Eukaryota; kingdom Metazoa; phylum Arthropoda; class Insecta; order Coleoptera; family Geotrupidae; genus Geotrupes; species Geotrupes spiniger. The sequence continues at coordinate 24,651,482 of OY390731.1, forward strand.
ATTACCAACAAATTGTCTTAAATTAATTCAAGATGTACAAAATTGTAGAGAATTAGATAGTTACGAACGTATTTTGATACAAAAAAACTAAAATATTTTAATGAATTCTGAGAACCTGAGTCCAGCTTATTTCAATTACTTGATTTATGTTAGATTACTTTTACACTGACCATGTGAACGTCGCACTATAAAAGTTTTTTGCTAGATTTGGTAGTATAAATTAGGGTACATTTTAATTTCAACTTTAGTGTTATCCCACTGGGAACATAGCGACGAGAATTACGAGTATCATCAAAGGCAACACCTTAGCTAGAAATACTAAGTTTAACACTTTTCCTTTTTGAGCTTTCTACTGATGATGATAACTTAGTTGCTGATATACATATTGATTTGTTAAAATCAAGTGTGTGTGAATTTGTTAAATTTATAGATTATATATTTATAACTTATTTTGACTAACACCGGTAATAGTATTTTGTGTACCAAGGCCAAAAAGTACTGTTTTTTCGTCCGAGTTTTCTTTACGACCGAGGCGTAGCCGAGGTCGGAAAGCAAACGAGGACGAAAAAACACTTTTTGGCCGTGGTGCACACAACATTTTTTAGGCGACCCTCATAAAATTTTCAAATTTATTGCAACATTTACTTACAATTTATTGACATAGTCATTTATGACAACTGAACAATTGTACATATTTGTGACACCTTCAGACATGTTTATGTTTTCTTTGTCTACATTCGAAGATATTTCGGCTTTATAAACAATAATTACCCAATAATCAGTTAAAAAGTCTATCACCAACACGTATTTACTAATGTAAACAAGATGCACAGTTTGACACTGACGGCGATGTGGTTATTTTTATACAATTTCGGTAACTGTCGGTAGATGGCGCCACGCTATTGCGGACGAAAAATGAAAGCGGACGATAAACGATTACTTTTCGTCCGCGTTTGACGACTGAAATTTCAATTTTTCGTGTCGGTCGCCTAAAAAAACAATTAAGCAGGACGTAGCGCCCGTGAGTTGTCAATATTCCATAATAAATAATAAGATTTCCGCGGTTACGTAAACAACCAAATTCATGGCATACAAAAATAAATTACTATCGACGAAAATTATTAGCAATGAACTTTCGAAAATTATATTCAGATCCATTGGACCATAAAATAAATGCACGTAACATTATCAAGATAATAAATAATACGACAATGGCGAATAAATTAATGATAATGTTACCGATGTACAAAGCATCAATAGTCTCAATTGTAAAGTTAATATAAGCCAGCTTACGACCTTCATTTGCGTTCTGTTCATTTTCTCTTGCTCGAGTACTACTTTCATCCATTTCGATTTCTGTATGCATTCATTACTGCATCGTTTTCCTCAGTTTTATAGAGTTTTCTTCCAAGTTTCATTTCATATTTTTTTTATTTGTTTGTTTATACAAGTAAGTCGTTACCTCTAATAACGTTCCAAATTGTCGTCTTTAGTTATATAGACAACCAATAAATAAAAGGTAACATTTTACTAATTTAACATTTCATGGAATTGCGTATAAAATTGAATAGCAATTGTAATTATTAAAGATTAGCGAAAAAAAAAATTCAAAACATTTCAGTCATAGAAAGAATTAAATCACCTATGATTTTAAAGACCAAGGAAATGGCAGCTAGTTTCATCGTTGCAAACATTTATTCATTAATAAATTAGCTTCTACAAAAAATATTATATTACTGATTTTCAATTTGTTTATAATTAAATATATATTGAAAGAGTAGTAATCATACTTACATGGGTCCGGTCCTAATCTAAAATTACCTTATTAATAATTAGAAATTTATTTTTAAATATATACTAAGCAAACCTCACTTTAAAAATAATTTGTAAATTAACTGTTATAGAGAATATGTTGCGTTTACATCGTTATCCATGTCGTAAGGTAACTAATTGTTCAAATGTATTTCCTATTCTATTATAAACAAACCTCAAATCTTATACTATACAGCGTATACAGCTTTTTAAAATACAAATCAAAAAAGTACTAAAAATCGTAAAAATACCGTATAGCGAAAATATATTTGTATCTGAAAAAAAATTAAATAAAAAAAATATTACAAATCGTAAAAAATTAAGCATATCGAATTAATCGTAAAAGATTCCAATGATCATTGGGAATCGAAATATTTATACCCAAAAAATTCTAAACATAGAAATTCATATATTTTTAGTTTATTTGAAATGAACTAATACTGGTTGTGATTTTAATTTGTTTATAAAAGTAAATAATTTATAAGCCAAACGAATGGGAATTAATTTCATTATTTTAAATATTATTTTTTATTTTATTATATTAGCTCTTTTACTGAATTCATGTGTCTCCAATTTACTTTCATTTGTTCTGTTTTCATGAACTTCTTTAAATGGATAATTTCCGCCTATGATTTTATTTCGTTAGCATTCTTTTGAATTATTTTATGTAGTATTTATAAACAAACCAGAAATGAAATTAATTCCGTTGAACTTTGTCTTGCACATCGTTACATCAGGAAGCTAATATTTGCGTTACCAGAGACACAATAAAATGAGAATTGAAGAGCAAGCAATTATTTCTGTTGAGTTTCTAATAACACGGTTGAGGTAAATTATAATTATGGTTATTGCTAGTAAATTCCGAAAATAACTACATACGTCTCGACGGAAAGACTAAGCGAATTTCATGTGACAAAATATATTATGAAATATTCACCTCTTTCGACAGTTGCACTAAAAAATCACTGACAAAATGTTATATCCATGTCTTGTATCGTATAATAATGTTATATGAATATAGTCATGACTTCCCGAAGACGTGACTCAAGCGTTCGCAAAAAAAAATCAGCCATCATTAACGACCGCAACGCCACTTAAATAGTCAAATATCTCAATTACTTTGCATAAGCTAAATGAATATTCGCACCAATGGTTTGTTTGTGTAATATTTTTTTCAAATTTTATTTATTGTCATTAATGGTGTCCGGATTCGTTCATAAAGCCTCATTTTATGTATTCATTACATACGTAACATACTTTTTCTCGAATGCGAAGTAGTTTTGAACTGGTTTGTGCCCGGAAGCGCCTCCGCGTCTTGGTCTTGTTTCGCGTCGACTGTAACGAACTCTAGTTTGTTGCACGAGTAAATTTATGTATGATATTAAAATATGTGCTATAATTGAACAACTGTACACGAACATGAGCGACATGGACGCTTTATATGCGGCGTGTAAAAACGTTTTGATGTTTAGTTGCCGTCACGTCAAAATATCGCATTTTTTATCGCAAACAGGTCTGTGTGAGAGCTGCATTTTGTTTACAAATGGCGTGGATAAGCTGTAATGACCGCAAGCACTCGTAATATTTATATAGTTTGTTATACTATTCTCATCGTGAATTATTTTTTTATTAAACAAGGATAAAATCTGTATATCTAAATCGACAGGATAAAAATGCAAATTCGAAAGGATGAGTAATGAATCGAATAAACAGAAAATACTAAATTTGAAATGTAAATTACTTGCAGGTACGCCGTGAAATTTTAATTCGCAACACTTTCACTTTTCAAAAAAAATCTTTTGTCTGTAATCTCTTGCCAAAATGCCATGTCCATATACATGTACTTAACTATTATTTTTATATCCTCAATTTAGGCGATTTCATAAAATTATTGTGTACGCTTTTGAAATTACTCATCAAATAAATTTGTAATGAAATAATTATTGCCTCACGTAATTATAATAATATATTATTCAATCAGCAGTAATGGCCATTACTTAAGGGGGGATCCTGCTTTAGGAGGACTTAAAATATCGTTTTTGGGGGAATTTTTTTAGAACAGAAAAAAATGAGCCAGTCTAGTGAACTTTTTAGAGCATTTTATTACATATTTGAGAATTAAAGAAAAAATATTTCGAGAGAAAAATATTTAAACGGAACCGATTTTTATGCACATTTGTGCAACACCTTTCAATTGCAATCTACAATCGGTGGGAAAGATGTAGCTCGTAAGTTTTGTCTGAACCAAAAAAAAAACCAAAGAAAATTGTAATTCTCATATATTTTCTTCTATGTGAACTAAAAAAAACCTAAAATTTTGAAATTCAAGATTTTTCTCAGGTTTGAAAATAAATGTGCTCTTTGCAGGAAGAGAAAATCATTTCAACTTGCTAAAAAAGTTGTTTAGAATTTTTTTTTTCATTAATGTTTTTAGTTCAAATCGAAGAGAATGCTACTAAAGCTAAGAAAAGTTTTGTTTCGTTTTGATTGCTTGTCTAGTTTTCTCGCAATCACGCCCACCAGTTTAGAAAAATCGTAAAAACGAAAACTCGAGAAAACGCGCTCTAAAGTTTACGATCAGGAAAAATGTTAATTATCGATTACTCACGGAATATCTCGTTATAATCCTACTATAGCTCTTAAGAATTCAAAATATTATTGTTTCGAACGACCGATTGAACTTCTTTCAGTACATAGTTCGGTCTTATGTGTCTGCGGGAAGGGGGGCGCGCTTCGTTTGTCTGAGCGTTCATGCGTTCGTATATTTTTTTCTCGACACCTCACTGTGCTTAGTGCTGTATCTTTCAAAATATTGCGAATTAGCCGCTATAACTTTTTATACATATTCTTAGATATATTAGGCATAGATTTGAGCAATAAAAAAAATCGATTTTTTGAGCCTTCTAAAGCAGGATCTTAAGAGGATGAAATGTGTGACACGACGTGTTTTAAATAATCAAAGTTGAATATTAATTTTTCTATTACATGAAAATTTAAATAAAATTCAAAATTAGGGTGTTTAATTGTGATTATTTTCGATTGCTTTAATCGAAATTCTATTTTGTCATCAGTTAAAGAGTGTGTAGTAACAAATGTCATCTGCAAATAATGGTTCACGTTACTTATTAAAAATTCCATATTAATGAGTGTTATTTCATATTCGTGAGAAATCATATTACAAAATAATTAAAATACCTTACATAATACTGTTTCAAAAAATGCTTCCATCTTTGTGCCCAATGAAATTGCGTTGAAGTATTTAAACGTAAATGGGCACATTTGCCAAATCTAACGACTAGACTATTGGTCTACTAACTTATCGACCTACATTTGCATCCTGTCTTATTTTTATTATAAAAAAACACCTCAAAGCCTTAACAACATTTATAATTCAAAAACAATTGCTGCCTAGATTTGAAGACTTCTCCCTGAGGAAGTAGACACATTATAAATTAAAATTATTACTTCATTACTTTAAATACTAGGTGATGGTGACGTGAGTCGCGACCCGAGCCTGAAAACCATCATTCACAATGATTCACGTGATTACTGATGAAATAATTTTTGTGCCTACAACAAATCGCACCATAAATCAACGTCAAAATGACATTCGAGTCAATACAAAGTCGACGTAAAAAAATGAATACAAATTAGCCGAGGTGATTAAAAAACGGTTACACGCAATAAATCACGGGCATTCCGTTCGCGATGTCAAACTAATTTCTTAGTGTCGCGCATGTTAATAAGCAAATCCCTCGATAAATCCACTCGGCGCGATGTTTCTATTAATGATAATATTTTTCGAGCGGCCATTAAACTAAACGATTAGATGGACGCAAACAGCTTCATACGTAATGGGGGACGTGCATTTTCATAAAATAATGATAATTTGTTCGGCTGCCGATCGCTGTGATTTACAAATTGAAGTCTGGCGTTTTAAGGCATTAAAACGCCGCGACTCTATCTTTTTTCCTAATCTTAAATTACACGTCGGAGGCATTTGTTAATCGGTTTACGTATGTAAATGAATATTTATTACATCCTAAAGGATTTCAGATATGATTTTATGCGGCGGGCTGGCGTTCCAATTACAAAACATCGACGTTTCGGTGCATATCTCTTTCGGTGTTATTAGTTTGACGGACTTGTGGCGACTTTGATTGCTTCCTACTATGGTTTCGATACACTTTGACGTAAATTAGTTGCTGTTGAACGCATCGAAATTTATGGATGCGTGTCTAATTTATAGTTTTCGCCTAGGGTTTCCTTCAATGTAAATTCTTCGGTTATCTTCAAGGTATTCTAACGTCCGCTCATTAATAGCTGTAATCAATATATTTAGTTAAGTCAACGAATAAAGTTGATTGTAAATTTATATGTATGTACCACTATTTTGTATATGTAGATCAATGGCAATTCCAAAATTCAACTTCTAAATGGAATAAATCATTAAATTTGTAATTAACATTACATATCGAACTAGATTTTAAAAATCTCTAGAGGCTATAGTGAGAGGTCGCTAAGTCACCCTTAATGGGACAGGGAGCTGCACAGCGTCACAAAAGCCATATTCATATATTTTTACTGGAAAATTTAGATCGTGTTTCCAAAAAAAGTGCATCTTTAGTATCATTACTTCGACCATCTTATGGCAGCAACAAAAGATATTAAGACGTTATAATAGGTTGCACAATTTTTAAATTGGACAAATTATATCTTAATACACTACTATCAAACGTCACGTGATAGCTAATTTGAACAATTATATGTTTTATTCATTTATAAGCCCTCTTATGCATCCACATTTTGGAAAAAAACTGAATACCCATTAATAGTCGATTGTATGATGATTTGCACAACAGAAAACCACTGCTCTAGGTGGAATTTTTTTATCAAAAATATCGCACGATATAAATCGCAAATGGAAAAATGAAGCGAGTTAACTTTTAACTTGCAAAAATATCGACGAACCCTTTTTAAACCTTTTACAATAATATATCACAATTTATTTTTGTGCCCGTATAATGTGTAAGTAGTTTAAAGGTGCCAATTGAAGAACTTTACTTACGTAATTGATAATTACTAAAAATTATTGTGTGTAAACAATAATAAATTGACGGAGATTATGGTTTTTAAATATGAAAATAATTTATAAATATAAAATATAAATTTAAAAAAACCCTACCACACTCGATTTTTAATAAATCTTAAGTACGAATTTCGGCAACTAAGTTACCATATTCAGTATAATCTAAAAAGTGTTAAACTTAGTATTTCTATCTAAGGTATTGACTTATATATTATATATATATTTTCTTTACTAAATTCCCAGTGAAATAAGAAACAGTAAAGTTGAAATTATAAAGTATCTTAATTTATAAAACCTAAACCTAGTAGAAAACAATAAAGCGGATAGTGTAAAGTTCACATGGTCAGCGTTGCAAAACTAATCTAACATAAAGCAAATAATTCAAATAAGCTGGACTGATGTATAGGTCCATTGTCAGAATTCATTAAATTATTTTTGTTTTTGCAGGAAAATACTTTCGTAACTATCTAATTCTCTACAAACGTGTACATCTTCAATTAATTTAAGATAATTTGGTGGTAATGCATGGCCTGTTTCAAAAATATGTTGAGCTGCGCTTCATGAACGTCTCATTTCTTCGACATATATTTTTGATTACAAACCTTACAATGTATCTCATATATTCCAGATTTATGATCTTCCTCAATCTTATTTTTGGCATTCCCTATGAGGGTTTTCAAATAGTCACTAGATTTAAACGTGAGCTGATTGATTTTTGAAAATTTTTTTGGAGTTTTTGAAATCTTTTAGCAAACAAATTTATTGCTTTAATCTCGTTGAGGTGGTAGATAGGTGGAATTTTAAATCGTGCGCCTAACTTGTGTTTTTTTTTATTATTTCTGCGTCGTTAATTTGCTCAAACATGCATCTAAATTGCATCCACACTTTAGGGAAATATTTAGCATTTCCATTAAAATCTATTTCAAATTTGCTCATAAACAAATTTGCTATAAATGGAGAGAGTAGGAGTTGCCCATAGCTGTTCCTTGTTGTTCAGAGAAGTTACCTTCAAACCGAAAACAATTTTGATACATCTATAGGGTTGAACTTCAAGTATTCATTTATTTTTGCGAAGTCAATCTTATTTTTCTGAAGCAAACTAGATAGATATTTCAAAGCTTCAGGAATAGGTACAGAACGAAACAATGATGTTACATCAAATGAAACCGAAATGTCACCTTTATCCTGCCTGCAATCTTTAACTTTTTGCATGAATTCCAATGAATTTTGAATTGAGAAACTATAAGACGGTTCGAATAAATCCTTGAATTCATTTACTAACCAAGCAAGTAAGTCGATGTGTTTGTGGTGCTGTAATTTTGCCTGATTTGATTCTTGCAAGCCTCCTGATAAAAGATTTTATAATCTCCCCAATAGTGGAAATTTAAACCTTTGTTTACTAAATTTAATTCGTCAAGATTAAAGAAGACGACAAGTGTCTCTTTCATAAAACGATACTTGTTTAATTTATCCTTTAGTTCTGGACACAATTGTTGAAATTTTACGTTTAAATTACAAAGTTTGTTCTTAATCTTACTATTCGTGACTTCTACGACTTTTCTATGAAAACAACACCAATTCTCAAATTCAAAATAGTTTTTAGTTACAATTGCAATTTATATAATGCTAATTTTAGCTTACTATACTAATAATTATTTTCTGGAGAAAATTATTTTGCTACTAATTTCGCAGTTTAATGAGACTTCTACTTTCATAAATGTAGGAAAAACTTGTGATTTTTGCATCGTTTCAGCTTCAACTATGAAACCTATTACACTCCGAGAAGTCATGGTAATAATAAATTGACGGATACTTTGGTCTTTAAATGTGCGTCAAATTGATGTTATTTGTGCATAAAACGCAATGAATCAAAATTAAATAGTATCTTCAATGGGAATATTTTGCATCATTAGACATTCGCCCTTTTTGTTGGCTCTTTAGCAAAGAACGTTCACGCAGTTTACACGAAAAATTATGTTGTCCCTTAGGTTGGGTTGGATTGGGCGTAGAGTGTTATTTCTTGTTAAAGAGCTAATTGTAATTCAAATAAATATTTGTGCTATAAAAATACTTAACACGCTACGCTTTACAAGCAGTTTCAATCGCAAATCTATGACACCTGCACATCGTTCCTAGTTTGTCGCATTCCAAAGTCTCCAATAAGATACATTGGTTATAAATTTGAAACAAATTAGCCTTTCACCTCGCCTAAAAAAGAGATTGACATTTATTACAGTATTAAAAATATGTCAAAACGACTGTGATATATGATATCTTTCCTGCTGGGTATTTGTTTAGACAATATATATATATATATATATATATATATATATATATATATATATATATATATATATATAATAAATAAGTTGTGTAACATTGCCACTCGACAGATGTGATCGGTAGTCCGTTTTTAACGTACTCATAAACACTAGTTTAACTTACAATTAGGTACAATTGAGCCGTTCATTTTGAAAGTGACTTAAGTCCATTTATCTTTAATTTGAAATACTTAAGGTTTTGCGTTTTTACAAAATTAAAAATATACGTAAGATATATGGTTGACTTGCAATGTTAAATCGCATTTAGGGATTTAATTTTATACATCCTATTAAAAAGTGTATATTCGCTATTATTAAGTGTATAATATGACCTTGCTTACCTTAAAAGGACATAGGTCACTTTCAAAATAAAAATTTGTTTTGTTACAAAAAGTGAAAGAGCTTAAGTCCATTACATGTAGCTTAAAAAATAGAAAACAAAACATTTAAATTATATTTTTAGATAATAGAAATAAATTTAACAAGTTATTCGTTAACATTCTCAGTATGCGGGAGTGATTTCAAGTAGTTATGGTGTTCCGGAGGTATATACCGAAATAAGTCCATCATGTGTCGGTATTTTAGTGATGTGATGCTTCGTATACTTTTATATAACGATGGCAATACAATATTCCCAATTTTTTTAGGTCTACCCCGACGTGGCAATAAATCAAGAATTTTAAATTCTGCGTTCTCAACCATGGCTGTTTTATATAAAATTTTATATGGTTCATTTCTTAAAAATCGCATCCAGCATATTTGAAGCCAGTTTATTTTTTCTCCGTTGGTATTTTTAGATCTTTTGTAAACTGATTCTTCCAAGAGTCTTGTTGATATAAAATCCTCTTGTTTCATTTCATTTAGTATGAAAGTATTCCCTTTTCTACATTTTTAATTATATTATAATAATCTTGTGGCACATACAATAACTGAATTCTTTTTAACGACATTTCTATAACGCCAAAATCTCTGTCATTAGGTAAAAATTAATGCCCTGATATTAAAAATTTGTGTTCTATGATTTCCACATCATTTCCCATCGATAGAATTTTTAACCACATTAAAGATATTTTGATGTTTCTGTTTTGTCCACCACACATGTCACTATATGCAATGATGTGTTTTTCACCTTTCAGGGTTTTTAGGTGTCTCAAGAGGCATGAAGCCACTTCTTGGGAACCTCTAGAACCTATTGTTTCATCCCAAACATACATGTATACATTATCGTTGTGGAAATTGTGTATGCCTAAATTTAAACTATACATGTTACATTTATAATAAGCTACTGAAGTAGTTAACTTTTGGAATGGTAACGCTTTCTGCAAATCGAATGAAAAGCCAAAATAATGAGATGGATTATTTGATACTCGCTCTTGATCTTGTTTTAACGCATTTCTAGCCGATTCTGCTAGCTTCAAATGAATATCATGTTCTTCCATAAGTTTTTTCTGTTCTTCATGATGCTTTCTGATGCTTTGACTTTAATGTTTAATAGATCACATCTTTGACATGTGTCTTTGCGTGGTTGGTGGAAATGTAGATTAAAATCCTTTTTGAATATTTTTCTATAAGTCCATTCATTAACTGCTTTTAAATTATTTTCTTCACAGTGAAGCTCATAAAAATTAAACATTTTTTCTATAGTCAGTTCAGGATGAAGATATTTTCTGTCGGGATTATGGTCCCTAGTATAATGGGATTCAAATTTCGGGAAACTGTTAATATGGTTTTGAACAATCATATTTGCTTCATCACATATTTTTCTCGACGATCCAGGCAAACGCCCACGTAAATCGTTGCCAACGTTTTTAGATTTTAATACACGTTTCAATCGTCCTTCGCTTATTTGAAAAATATCTAAAAAGAATTTTTTACAAACAGCAACTTTGCCTGTTTTAGAATTTAACCAATACGTAAAACTCTCATTTCTACATGAACCTTTTCCGTTTCTCTGATGTCTTCTTTTTACAACACTGCGTCCGGTGGCTTCGTATAGCAATATATTTTGCTTATTAAAGTCTCCTAAGTTCCAAAACATTTCGAAAATACGGTTTCTTTCTGTTTCATTTAAAATTTTCAAGCAGTCTTTTCGGCATTGGCAATCTTCATTTTGAAAAACTTTGGCAGGAATAATTTTTCCCGATTGTGTATCGTATCTTTTCCCTGAATTCCGTTTAATTTTATGAATTTTCTGAATATAAGTACCACTTGTGTGTTCTCTGAATCCTTCTTTGAAGGTGCTGTTTTGTAAATTCTCATTCTCAATTACTTCCTCTTCCTCTGTTGAAGAATGAACTTCTAAAATTCTCCTTCTTTTTTTAAATCTGTTGTATGAGTTTAATTCCTCTTCACTTTCAGAATCAAGAAATCTTGTTATTTTATCCTTCCCCATGGGTTTAATAATTTCTTTAAATTAAATATTATTTTTTAAATTTCAATTTAATATCAAAACGTAATTTAAATTACCTTCATCACTGCTTTCAACATTTTGGGCCGCACTTTTTGACATCGTCAATAAAAAGTGGACTTAGATCACTTTCAAAATTAGGATTTTCAGTATTTATATTATTTTGAAAATGTACGTGATATAAAATTTTCAAAGGTACTAAGTATATTTCAATACCGATTTATTTTTTTGACAGTTCAGCATAAATTATAAATGTCACAAGTGCCAACTTGATAAAAGATGAAAATGGACTTAAGCCACTTTCAAAATAAACGGCTCAATTATCGAATGCACAATCAATCGAAATAGTCGCCGTTAAAGCGACACTTCGCAGTCTCAAAATGACAATTTAACAATTTACTGTAATTGCTAATTACCAATCTAGAATGTGCATATTGGTATTTATAATTTTCTTTCATTTATTATTGTCAGTAATGTTAAGCATTTAAAATATATGTTCAATAACGGTTTACTAGCAATCTTGTCATCCTTTGAATTTTGTGTCATATTTTCCGTGTCGAGAGTTCGCTCGAACCTTATTAGTTATACGGGAACATAATTTTCATTATTGATTGCGCGCATTTGCATTTCCTCATAACTTTCCATCTCTTCTTATCTCAAAAAAAAATAGTAATTCATTCCTTGTGAGACACATTTTGAATTGCTTTTTTATTATTTATGGTTCTTTTACAGTTTTTTAGTTCGCGTAAAGGTAATTATAACAACGGAACCCTGTATGTAGATAAGAATTTTCAAATTCGTAACGGCCGAATTAGAAGCATAACTATTTATAAAAATTTTTGCATGTTTTCTTGTTGTTGATGAGTCTAATTTTGTGCATTGAATTTTAACCACTGAAGAGACAAACGCAAAAGACTTGAAATAAAACATAGAACTAGGCTGTAACAAAATACGACTTTAGGAACTAGTTATGACATAGTGCAAATAATTTGGCAACTTCATTCGAGCTGAGTGCGCAAGAAGAGTTCCGGAAATCAATATTAATTGCTTCAGATATCTAGGCAACAAATTAATTCTACGAAAAGACGATTTTCTGTATAATGAAAGTGTTGTTACTTAACTTAACTTACAATTAGGTACAATTATCGAATACACGATCGAAATAGTCGGCGTCGAAACGGCACTTCGCAATTTCAAAGTGACAATTTACTGTAATTACTAATTACACAATCAACCGAAAGCGTGAAATCGACAACTAGACATTTGCATATTTGTATTTATAATTTTCTTTCATTTATTATTGTCAGTAACGTTAAACATTTAAAATATATATTCAATAACGGTTAACCAGCAATCTTGTCATCCTTTGAATTTTGTGTCATATTTTCTGTGTCGAGAGTTCGCTCGAACCTTATTAGTTATACGGGAACATAATTTTCATTATTGATTGCGCGCATTTACATTTCCTCGTAACCTTCTATGAATTAATTCCGCCACGAGACGGTAATACATTTCTTTGGAGCGATTACCACAGTGTGTATTAGGAATACAATGAATGTCCCGTTGACATCGCCGGATAAATCATATTTAAACGTCCGCCTGGGTTATGCGCAGAATTCGCCGTCAATGCCGGTTTAAATCGCATATAAATCGACTTTGTGGAATGCCGAGTGTCCACACAATATGTCATTCCGTTAAGGAGTAACACATCTAACCGGTAAAATTATAAATTAATGCCGGATTATCGTTGATTACACAAGCTATTAGGCTTCTTAATGCATGTCGCCTTGATGCCCGAATGATGAACGTACAGTACCCAGAGAAAGTTAAAAACATTTTTAGTATTGTTATTTACCATAAAAGCTCACACCTTATAGAAAGCAGCGTTTGTGACTGACTTTACTTCTTCTTGGATTTGTTAAGGCGTAATCGAAGAAAATTTTCCATTCTAAATTCACCTTTTTATTGTTTTTATTTGTATTATATTTGTCCTTTTCTGGCATTTCTATTCTGCTTTTTTGCTTCTATTCATTTATAAATATTCGTAAAATTGCACAGCTGGAAAATTATTTAAATCTAATTGAAAATTTTGAACAAAAAGAGCACCTGCTTCCCGATTTTAATTAAGCATGAAATTCTAAAATATAACGCAACGAATAATTTCAGTTGATTTTCTCCGCACATCAAACCATTGTCGCCGTTAGCGTTACCGTATCGATAGTCGAAAAAAATGAAAAGTGCAACGATGACCAACAACGTATTAAAGAGGGAAAATGTGAGTGCGTCCGCAAATGTTCTGATGTGTAAACAGTGGTGGAAAGTGTGCTGGATGTACGGGAACCAGGAGAAATACTACAGGCAGCTGTACGGCAAGAGGGCCAACGGTATTTCGATAAACGAATTTTCGAAAACTTACGGGTTGTCGGGTCTCCAACCGAAAGTGGTCGTCGACGATGGCGGACGTCACATGGACGGCAATGACGAACGCCTTTATGAAAATACAAACGTTGCCAGGATCAACGACAATTTGGGAAATAATTTCAACAGTGCGTCGGTTTTCACGCCAATAAATAATCTCCACTCTACCTCAATTACCGAAAATTTGGACATGGACGCCGATGACATTGACGAGTAAGTAGCGTAGGTCTTAGTGTTCGAGAAATTTCAAATAAATTCGTTGGAACTATTGTTGACCATATTGTGCATACCTTATCTAATGAATATATTTATTTTAAAGATTAGAATTAATATTTTTGTTAAACTACCATGTGTACCTCTACAACGAGGGAGTTCGCTGATTTTAATGACTTAATGCATTGGTGTTGGTAACTCAGCAACAGATGTTCGATGTTCCAAATCAGCGAATCTCCGTGATAATGTTAGAAACATATTAAAATAAATTTTATAAACCGCTGTATGTTGAAAATGGTCGCTTTAATCATAACAGTAGAGGAGTTTTTGCGAAACTGAATTTTGATTATCTTTATTTCAACTGTTCTTTGCCTGTCATTCTTAACTTTATTCCTTTGAAATTTTCATATACATACATAACATACATAATCATTTCCTCATAAGTCACCTCCGAGATGCTTTGAACTTGCTTGTCTTATTACTTGATATCCAAACCAATTAAATTTTTTTCTTCCATTGGTCCTTAATGGAATTCTTGACGGATTTCATGCCTATCACTTCTCTTATACCATATCATCACTTCGCCACTTAGCTATTCTTCTTGCTTCTACCCCTTTCATTTCCGCTGTTTGAATTATTTGTTCTTATATGTCTGTTAAATTACAATTCTCACTTGTCTACTACAACTACAACTGGTTGGTAGTTTTTCTTGTATACTGTTGTATTCGTTTTCCACCTTATTTCTTTGTGCTCGATAAATTTCTTGTCTATAGCATAGTAAACCCTGTTCGCTGCCTTTATCATTTCATTTATTTCCCTTCGATATTTCCCTTATTGTTGACTATTGTTCCAAGATAATATATTTAAATCTGTTTACTGATTTTTCTGTCCAACTATTTCTATGTCTAATTTGCTATATCTATTGGTTATAACCATGCATTTGTTTTTTTTTTCTGTGTTTAAATATAGTTTTTGTGCGCGATATCTTTCCGGTTTATTTTGCAAAGTTTTTAGTACTCTGTAGAACATTTTCTGGTTCTTTTTAATATTTTCCTCCATTCGTATTCCAAACTGCTCCCCAAAGAAAGAAGTTTGAACAGATAATCAGAGAAGAAAAGCATGTATTTTCTTATCTGGTTATCTATTTAACCTGTTTCTTTCTTTTCTGGTACTCCTGGTAGCTTTTATATTTTTTCTCTTGTAAATATCTTTTTCAAAGGTTCCTTGTCTCTTTCAGTTCTCTTCTTACATCGTCACTCCACCATGCTGTTGTTTCTTAACAAACTTTGCTTTCTTTGAGGTTGTTACAACTTGCATCTAGGCTATGCTAACATGTAATTTTTGTCAATTTTGTGTTCCACCACTTTTTTATATTTAGCTCATTATATGCACTTTTATCTTTTCTTTTTTAGGACTTTCACTATTATAGTTTTTGTTCGTTCCTTTATTTTTTATTTCTATAGGTAATGGTCGCTTCCTATCCTCTCCACACTCTAGTATCATTATATCATCATTTATATCACTCTCTACGATTATATTCGTTATCACTAGATAATTATCTCCACAAAATTCTAATAAACTTCTCCCATTGTTGTTTAACTTATATTTGCCCGTGCTCTCCTGTCACCCCTTCCCATTCATCCACAGCTTTCCCGGCTCTAGCATTGAAGTCCCCCTCCAATATACATAAATTTTTTTATTTTCAGAAGCTTCCTGTATGCTTCCCCAAAAAGTATCTTTTCCTTTTTTATTTTCATCCTCATCTGGTCGATATACTACCATTATTGTTTTAATTTCCCTTCCACTTTCTAACTCCAGTGTTAACATTCTTTCACTAATATATTCACAATGCATGGTATTCAGCTTTTGCTTATTAGACATGCTACTCCTGCTCTTGCTCTATCTTTTTCTTTAACTCCTCCATACATCAGTAAATCGCCTCTCTCTAGCTCCTGTGTCCCTTTTCTTTTCCTTTTCGCTCCATCAACCCTACAAATTTTGCCTTTTTGCTTTTTCCCATTCTCGTATATTCCATGTTGACATTTTCAATATTTCTTCAGTTTCCTGTTCCATTTTGTAATTAATTACTGTTGTCTCCACTTCGATATCTCGTGTCGTGATCCTTTTTCTTACGCCAAGCATTTCCTTTGAATCCATCCCTTCACGGTTTTATAGTATTTTGTAAATGCGCCCTTCCTACGTCTTATTCCAATTTTTTCTAGTTCTTCCTTTTGTTGTTTCCAGTTTTTTGGTTTTGTTTTTCCAATACCTCTACATTTCCATTCCCTCAACATTCTACACCATTTATTATTATCTTATTATAGCCCACTTAACCTGGTTTCCTCCGTCTACTTCTTTTTTGCACTTATTCTTATTTGTTTTTGTTTTTCTTTCTTTGACAGAATCGTGATTTGAAGATCGTCGTTAATAAAAAAAAAATTTCTTAAGATTTCTCAACGCGAACAAAGGTTCTTTTTCATCATCGTTTCAAATTCATTTTATGGCTCTCTAGTGCATAGTTTTTCTTCAATTTTCGTGACTATCTTGGGTTCGATTTTTATTCCATATGCTGTTTTAGGAAACCATTCATGTTCTGCTTCAAAGTTTTCGTGTCATTTGTATCCATCTGGACATACATTATCACTTTATTGCTCCTGCTCCCCTTTTCAATCATGTCCATCGCTTTTCTTTCATTTCTTTCTCGATTAGTTCATTTTAATTTCCCCCCTGCATGTTTTTCTTCTATATGTTTTCATTTTCTGCTACTATTTTCATTATTTCCTCATTGAGAGTCCTTTCTACTCTATTCAGTTTAATTTAATTTTTTAATACCTTGTTTTCATGTCACTTTGAACCCTAATTAATTCTTGCGTCATTGTTATAATTTTGTCTAATTTATCTTCATTTTCTGTTTGTTGTTTGAGTGGGATTCTTGTGGCTTTCTACTTTTGTTGAAAGTACCTATCATGTCCTCCGCTTTTCTCTTCGTTATCATCCGTTGAGTAGTCGTCGCTGCCTCATTCTGCCATTTCCACTATTTGTTCTTTTCCGTGGGTCTCTGATATTGTATGTTTATTCAATTCAAGATAATTGTAGCAGCCACACTTCTGTCCCTGTATTGTTTGTACGCTTTCCGAAAACAACAGCATTATACGCGTCAGCCCGGCAAATCCTTATCGATGCGTATGCGCTTCACCTCTTATCTTCATACTATTCCACACATGTTTGCATTTATCGATCTAAATAATTCATATATTATCGTACCTACTAGCCTTTTCTGTTTTTTTCTGGGATTACTTATGTACCACGTTTTCCTGAAATTTCACTACTCTTTACTAATATTAAACTGTTCATTTCACTTTGTCAAAAACACCAAAATATTTCGCTGTGGAATGGAGCCGATACGTCGGTTTCCCCCTGCCACGCACAAATTTAATTTTAAAGATTAATAAAAGACAATAATCCGTGAAAGTGGCTAAATGTATTTTTGTCGGTAATAATCGCTATTGAAAAAAATCGAAGGCAAAATCAAAAATCAAAAATTATTTGCTAATCTACAGAAATAGTTAATTTGTATTCTGTTGGTCGTCTTGGATGAGGACCGGCGTCCTTGTTCTGAATTTTTACATTTTTTATTATTATTTATGGTTCTTTTAAAGGTTTCTAGTTCGTGCCATGGTAATTATAAAAATCCGCGGTGGTCCGCACGAAACTTTCTTATACTCAGTTATACTACGTTTTTCTAAAATACTTTTGAAATAAAAGTTGTTTAAAATATCAATATCTATATTTATGTAAGAATATTTTTTTCCGTAACGTGTACCGTTTTCGAGATATGGAAAAAGGTGATAAGAGTAAACCATCACTTCCGGTTGAGAGATTGCGTTCAAAATAGGACGTTTTCCTCGTTGTTACATACAAATGTTAAGTTTAAAGTTTCAGAGCTCTAGCTATAATCGTTTGGACGCTAGAGCGCGCACAGACACACACACAGCCACAGATACACACACACACAGAGATGTCATTCCGAAAATAGTCAGAAACGATTCAGGGGACCTCAAAACGTGTATATCCGTTGAAATCTCCAGTTCGAAAATTTTCATGAGTCCTATACTTACTTATACATAATGTATAAGAAAAAAAATGGAATCCTGTAAAGATAAGAATGTTCAAATTCGCATTTCGCATGGAACAAATAATTAGACATTGAAGCTGAATGCTCAGGTAGAATTTCTAAAATCGATATTAACTGCTCATTTTCTTAACACTATAATATATATGGTTTGTTTTTTAGTGTGCTGCATTAATTGGGGTTATTGATATCAATCTTAGGAATTGGCTTTCGTGTTCCACGTTTTTCACTACTGGTTCGTCTCTTATTACGAAATCCTCTACGTTCGTTATCCAATTAGATTTATTAATTAAATTAAAATTCTTTAAAAGCCATTAATTGTATATTATTTATGGCCACGTGCATTTTGCAATACTGATTTTAATTAAATCTCTGCGCATAACAAATCGAATTTTGGGTCTGGTTGATGATAATCTTGCCGATGGGCAACAAGATATAATTTTCGTGTGAAACCCACAGGCTGTAACATCTTAATATAGACCACTTTTTCTTTAAATATTTGAATTATTTCTAACGCATTGTTTCTAATTAACCTCTTGTTTTGTGGAATATTAAATTGCAATTTTTAGTTTTAGTTATATTTTATTGTCGTTTTATAATTAGCTTTATATATTATTTTGTAATTTGAATTGCATGGGTTTACTTGTTCCAAATAGATTCGGTGTTGGGCCAAGTTGTTTGGCAATGTTTCTTTCGCCCTGTAGAAAATTGAATTGGCGTCGCCAAGGAGAAACACAATCGAGAATATATCAACATTTTTGACTATATTTTGATCTCCAGATTTGCGAACTTTTTAGTTATTAATCGAATATTTGGGTAACAATTGAATAAGCATTTTCATTTCAGATGGAATTTTGATTCGAATAAATTCTATAAACTAAATTTGTTTAAATGTTAAATGTGCATCAAGCGAATGAGCATGGCATTCATGCTCATTCAAACGTTTTCAAACAATTTAAAAAACATTATAAAATTCTCGACTTCTTCTGCTCAAAAAAAGTAAAAGTAAATTTTACATTTTACGTAAGGAAAAAAAATTTAAATTGTATGCTGTATTTTGTTTTGTATGCACGGCTCTTATTATTTATTTCTTTCATATAATTTTTGCAGTTGATTTGTCATTTGATTTGACTTGATAATATTTTTAGCAATTTTGCATTTATGTTATTTGTTATATAATATAAACAAAACTAGTTATATGTTAAATCAAAACATCGACCGACGGAAACTTGAATTATACATTGTGTATTGTTCACAATGCGTAGCTGATTGCACAAATAAATATGACAATTACCATGACGTTCGTATCAGCATCGGTGTCACTTAATCAGAGCTCGCGAGAAGTAATTGTCCAATGCATGGCATTCGTTGTTATGTACTTTTTAGTACGTTTCGCAGTGTTTCAAATTTTCTAGTTTTGCATCTGTTTCATATTATCCTCCTATAATTTTATTTTAATCATCTTAATTTTTGTTAATTCGGTGATATTTTAAATTTTTTCTGCTTTTCTATTTTATTTTTCAATTGTTAGTTTCGATGTCCTATTTGTTCTTCTTTTGGGTATAAGTTGATATATTGCTGTATTTTAGCCCCTCTTGAACAATTTCTAATGTATCTTCTATTATAGAAATTTTCATCTGCATTGCTTTTGTGATTTTAGTGACTGTTTCTTGTGGTATGTAGAATCTATTTGTTATACTTGTATACTATTCAAGTTACAAAAAAAATTGTTTCAATAACTGAAAACTAATGAAAACAGGTACTAAATAGTAATCTATACGCATGTGATTATTTCACATCTTTACATTGTAAACATTTTCGTGTCGCGTTGGTATTCAAAGTCGTTTATGAAATTATGTAAACTGGAATATTAAATTTCATGTCAACGTTGTTCACTTTCTCCGCGTTGTGCGCCGCATCATTTTGCAGCCACGTCACCGCAGAAATTACGGTCGCCCAACCTGCTTAATATTAATATGCAGATGCAGAAATCCGCACGTACGCTTTAGAAATAACTGATTGATTTATGCATTATTCCGAGTGGCCAGTTGTAACAGCTAATTCAGAAATGCCCTCCGAATGAATAATTATGCTAATGTAATAAATACGTAAGCAAAAGAACACTTAATTAGAAAACATGAAATAAAAGCGTCCACTTATAATCGCGTCCGATATCTAAATGCAATGCAAATTAGAGAATAACGCAAAAAGTTAAAGACTGTTCTTATCTCGATACTTTGATTGGACGAGCGGACTGGTTTGCGCAAAGTGTAGAGGGTGAGTTTCTTGTACGACATTCTGCGGTTTCATCTTATTTAAATTCTGCTAATTTTGTGGTTTCAATTTGTATGCCTCGGGTCACTTTAGTTTAGCGAGAATTGGGCCATACTGTATATATATTTCATTATAGTCATTTCTTAAACTACACTCAAATTTGCGTTCAACGTTCGTATAATAAAACACGCGCCAAATCATATTACGAAATTACACTTTCTCCGAGTTTCACTCGCGAACAATTTACATTATGATTTGATACTTTCTTAGCGCCATTACTTTACATTTTACCGAAACAGCAAATAGATATTCTAACGACAATGGAGAAAAAGTCTTATTAATGTGCACATTGGAACAATGCATGAACAAAGCACGAATTGCGTTATATAACGAAATCGTGAACAAAGGCTAATGAATTAGGGATTTGATATTAATAAATATCGTCGATTGAAAAATTAACTTCCTTATTGGGTAGCATCGTCCTGGTATTTCTTGGCCTTTTACTTTATGTACGTGCAGTTGCACTTAGATGGCATTAGTTGCATTGAAAATAATCACTGCCACACACAATTTGAATTTGCATTACTTTCAGTTTGTTTATTTTTTCAACGTTATATGTATATATAATATTAATTGGTGATGGGCTACCCATTGAATTTTCCACCAAACCTAACGGAGTTGAAATTCTTAATTAAAAAAAAGATAAAATAAGTGTTTAATGAATAAAATAATATAATTAAAAATACACTCTTCATTTTTTCAATCGGTTTATATTTATTTATTTCAGTTGCTACATTGTTCATCTGTTCTTTTCCATTATCAGTTATTTTTATTCCTTTAGATAAGTTTATTCTGTCATTATTATAATACTGTTTTATTTCTATTTGTTTTTCAATTTGCTTTTGTTTACATGTTTACTTCTTATCATTTCTCTTTGGAAATTGTAATACTCTACGGATGCAAATAAATATAATTTCAATGAAAATACGTCATACCGTATTAGTTTAACAGTCGAGTAAATTAATCAAAGACGAGATTTTTCTAGTTCGTTGAACGTAATGATTGATGATGTACGTACGCCGATCACAGCTTAAACTAAAACCACTTGTCCATCTAGGCGATTACATACAACTACCAGTAATTTTTACTCGATCGTTACCGCGATACGAACTCTGTAAACTCTCATCCGACCGCAAGGAAAATAGTCCCAACGGTTGCTCTACGTCCGATATATTTTAGTACGTTCTATGTTATTAGCGACATTAAAATTCCGCGGGAAATTATCGACCCTTATTGTACAGGATAATGGCAAATAGGATTGCTCGCAAATTTGAACCAATTAAAAGATAGATTACTTGCACGTCGCCGGATCGTTTTCAATTTTGCCAGGACATAACATGAACGTCGTCGTATACCTCAAGGACCCAGACCAGTAAACGTAAGACACTTAAAGACGTGACCATTAAGTCATTATAAAAACGGGGACGAAATTATGATTGGTCGTTAATCGAGATAAACGATTTGTTTATTAAACGTAATTGTACCTCCTATCGGGTCACTCTGTTGCAAAAATTTCGAGCAATGCATTATGGTTATGAGGATGATTATATTTATGTACACGTATCTGCTCGACTAGAAATTCCATTCTAATTGAACATGTTTTTCTTCACCTTTTTCTTATTTTTATTTGTGTTATATTGTATTGTCGGTGAGCTGCGTTCGTATTTAGTTCTTTAATTTACTTTAATAATTTCTTTGCATTTTTTATTTTTACCGCAATGTTAAGTTTTTAGTAAATAAAACAACCCATATTTTCCTTCTACATTCCACAGAATAACACTTATAATACGTAATATGTAATACATATAACGTGAGTGCCTTAAGTTTTGGCACACATTTTTTTGTAGAAAGAAACACATTTAATTAAACTTTTATAATATATTAACTATTTAATAAACAACGAAATTTAGAACAATTATTAAATAAAAAGTGTCATTGCAATACCATATCTTAATATTGAATAGGTGTTTCGATGGTATGCTGACAATGGATGCTTCCAAATTTACTTTGTATTTTATAGAACGCAGTACAAAACAGAACGAACTTAATTTCGGAGCTAGATAACATATGTGCAACTTCCAATTCAAATTACTACCTAAATATCCCCCAGGAATTTAATTTTTCGCTGTGCTTTTTTGTCGTTATTATCAAGTCTTCTTCTGTTTGACTTACTTTATGTATATCTTACAATTTCCGTTTGTTTTCAAAGTTCAATTGTTGAATCATTTTTGTAATGTATTCAAAGTGTTTATTGAATCCAATAATATCCTTTCCTCTTCTTCGGCACAAATGATTAATGTGTCATCAGCAAACAATATTGTCAGATAAGGAGATGAGTTTGATAGATCATTCCTATAAAAGACAAATAACAGTGGCCCTAATACAGAACCCCGGGGACTCCACACTTACATGTAACCAATCTGTGGAAATCTCGAGTGTTGTGTCACTGCCGAGCAAAACCCTTTGCTATCTATGTTAGGATTTTAAGAAGTTAAGTTCTTGACCCCTTCATCCATAACACCTAAGTTATTTAAAGAGTAATATGTGCTTAACACTGCCAAAAGTCTTGGATAGATGTAAATATAATACCGCCTTTTGCTTTTCCCCGTTTATGTTTGACGCGATATGTTCAATTAATTGTGGAATAGCTTTTTCGGTATTTTTAATTTTTTTAAGTAACCGTTCTGCATGGTTGACAATATGTTGCATTTGAAACAGAAACCATATAGCCTATTGATTATCAATTTCTCGAATATTTTTGATATATTTGAAAGGAATGCGATGTTCTTGTAATTCTTAACTTTTCCTTTTTTCCTTATTTTTATGCACCGACTTGATTGTTTTCTTCAGTTGATTCGGAAAAACACTTTATACTATGCATAAATTTAAGATGTGACTTATAGGATTACTTTGGTTTTGTTTTTTTTTTGCCATTCAAGACCGCAACAGAGATACCTCGTACCCTACTGACGTTGATGTCGATGATCTTTAATTAATTTTAATATCTTTAATATCTCAATCGATGTTGATAAATAAATAAAAATTGTACGCTGGTTTTCTTGCAATTTCCCGGTGTTATCGTAAAAATATTTGTTTATTCTAGTTGCAGCATCAATGCAGTGTTAAATCATTGCCATTTAAAATTGTATTTTTATTGTTCGTAATATTTTGATTTCCCAAACTGTTTTGCTTGTGATATGACCTCTTTGAACAGCACACAATATTTGTTATAGTATTGTGTTGTTGTTTGTGCGAACTTTTTGATTATTAGCCTGTTTCTTTGGAAGGGACATCTCCATGAGAAATAGCAGCTTGTTATGAAAGTTAGTGAAACTCACAACTGCAGAAGTTTCATATAATATCTCCCTCCACATTTCTATTTTTAAATGTTGTAATTCATTTCTCATTTGCTTGTAAAGTATTCTAACGTTTCTGTGTGGATTTTTCGGCTGTTTCTATTGTGTACTAGTTTCTACCACCTGTATGATCTAACCAATCAACTACATCACTCCTTATTATTGTTGTGTTTGTTAATATATTGTCGACTAGGGTTCTTCGTACATTTGTAATTGTTGTAGGTTCTGTTATAGTAGTAAGTCAAGAAACTTATCTTTCCTATTGTTCTCTGTTAGAAGATTTATATTAAACTCCCCACATACGTAGATTTTATGTGTCATCCACTTAGAATTGAAATTGTTCGATAAATATATTTATATCAGCCGTTGGTGCTCTGTATACGCAAAGTATTGTTCTGCTAATTTTGCTTTTCGTTTGCATCTGAGATTAACAGGAATCTCAGCAATATAATATTTGCCCTTCATTTCGCAGCTGCTTGCTATGAAATACTTTTTGTTGTCCATAATGATCACATGGTTGTTGAGGAAAATGTACCCTTCTTCATGAATGGCAGCTTATCAGATACTGGTTGTTGCTTGCTGTATATTTTTGCGCTTTTCTTCTTTTTCTGTAATATAGGCAATTTCGCGACCTACGATATGGTATTCTTTAGTATTCAACATCTGCATATCAGTTTTCTTACTGAAATATCTGTATATTTTTTCGTTTTTCTTACAATATTTTGTCTTATGCTATGGTAAAAATTCTTCCACTTTTTGGAAGGTTCATACAAGGAATACATTGTTCACGTTCAGCAAGTGTCCGATATATTGATCTATGGGATATATTTTGATTTGCAAAAATGCGTATTAAAAATGCTAAGTTAAGATGTCAAACAACATTTTTGTTTCCAGAGTACTTTACCATTTTATTTTTATGGCCTCTGGAATTTGTACCAAAACTTATTCTTCTATTTTCCGCCTACAACCTCGTCGCTTTACTCTGTAGTCCTTCATTCATTCCATGCCTTCACATACGGCACCAATGCTTTAGTTTGTCGTCTCTTCTTTTACCCATATATTCTCTACTCCTCTTCTTCTTGTTCACCCATTATTCCTTTTCATGCCATATGCATACATTTACTTTCCATTCCACCACACTCCTTTTCTTACATCTATTTTGATTTTAAAATTTTCTAAAAGCATTTTTGCTGGAAGAACATACTACAACCTATCAGTCACATACCTTTTTGGCGATATCTTTATAAGAAATGCAGACACCTACGCCTTCTTCCTAACGCTAGTCCACCAGCTTACCCTGTTTAAATAGTCAGGTAATTTACAGTGTATCCGTTGACGACAATTGAGGTCCTGGATGCAATAAGCAATAACGCACGGAGCGCGCGAAGCTGGAAATAAGTATTGTCCAACCGATCGATATTTTGTGGAATTTTTTTTTTTCGGAAAATGGATTAAACAAAAATACTATCTTGTGTAATTTTCCGCATCTTTTTACCCGAACTATTTTTTGATCCGTCAATTAATTTGTCCAGAAAAAAATAAAATAGTGAAATTTTTTCGTTCGACAATTCAATTAATTTCAATGCTTTTTAAAACTCGAATCGCGAAATCTCGGGAACTATTCGACCAAACTAGTTGAAAATTTTAATGGAACACTGTGACACTTCACTGTCGCGAATAAAGTTATTGCAATCATCGAAATAATCATTTGTTGGATAATATTCAATAAATAATCAGTTGCGCTATGAAACCATGTTTTTCGACTAGCGAGGAAGTTTTTCGCTATTAGTCTTGCGGCATTCTCTTTGCGATATCATTGTTCCTTAGACTGTAACGTACATTTTGATGTATCCCTTGGCGTGATAAGTTTAAAACCTGGAAAGTTGTTGCTTTGTAAAGAAAAGGTTCGTTTACCGCGCACGACGCGTCAAGCGCTTCCGATCCATTCACGCTACTTTACTGCGTTTTATTCTTGCAAGCATAGATTAATGCCCAAATTACTTAAGTGTTTATGTGATAATCGTGATTGAAGCATACAGTTATTCTTCTATGCAAGTACGCAATCAAACATACAGCGCATATGAATGAAAAAATTGCAATACCATTACCGGCTGTAAACAAAAGATTATTTTGGTCACACTCGCGATCGTATAAGGAAAAGTCGAATAATTATTATTGTTTTTATAGACATTTTTTCTAACAACGAAAGAAATACAATGAATAGTATTAACTTGTAATTATTACATCACTAAAATATTAAAAACATCTATCATTTGGGATGTACGGGCGGAAAAAAAATTGCTCGAGCACATTGAAACTTAAAGAGATTATATAGATTTGGTACAAAGTGCTCGAAATCCTCCATTTACTACTGTAGAACAGAAAGACTGCACGGTGAAAGATTTTGAATCTTTAATTTTGTTTAAATTTCTTTAATTTAAGTTCCGAAAGGACTTAAGATCAGTAAAGCAGTTAAAATTCAGTATTTTGCTAATGGTCAAATTAATGTTTTCTACGATTATGATAGCGAACCAATTACCTATAAAATAGAGACGACAGTGTCATTTGACGATATTGTAAATGCTGCAGAAGCTAAACAAATAGGGATTTCACAAGAAAATTAAAGATTTAAATGCACTGCTACGATATTTGACTCCAGGAGGTAGAAATTATTTTACATCATATTTAGATGATATGCGTGTTAGAGTAAAGACGGCGAGCAAAACTAATGAAGATAAAAAATCTAACAAGCAGGAATGAAAGTAGAAGAAACAAAAGAATCTGCTCCCTAATGATAGATGTTTTTAATATTTTAGTGATGTAATAATTACAAGTTGACACTATTCATTGTATTTCTTTCGTTGTTAGAAAAAATGTTTATAAAAACAATAATTATTATTCGACTTTTCCTTATACGATCGCGAGTGTGACCAAAATAATCTTTTGTTTACAGCCGGTAATGGTATTGCAATTTTTTCATTCATATGCGCTGTATGTTTGATTGCGTACTTGTATAGAAGAATAACTGTATGCTTCAATCACGATTATCACATAAACACTTAAGTAATTTGGGCATTAACCTATGCTTGCAAGAATAAAACGCAGTAAAGTAGCGCGAATGGATCGGAAGCGCTTGACGCGTCGTGCGCGGTAAACGAACCTTTTGTTTACAAAGCAACAACTTTCCAGGTTTTAAACTTATCACGCCAAGTGATACATCAAAATGTACGTTACAGTGTAAGGAACAATGATATCGCAAAGAGAATGCCGCAAGACCAATAGCGGAAAACTTCCTCGCTATTCGAAAAAAAGAACATGGTTTCATAGCGCAAATGATTATTTATTGAATATTATCCAACAAATGATTATTTCGACGATTGCAATAACTTTATTCGCGACAGTGAAGTGTCAGAGTGTTCCATTAAAAATTTCAACTAGTTTGGTCGAATAGTTTCCGAGATTTCGCGATTCGAGTTTTAAAAAGCATTGAAATTAATTGAATTGTCGAACGAAAAAATTTCACTATTTTATTTTTTTCTGGACAAATTAATTGACGGGTCAAAAAATAGTTCGGGTAAAAAAGATGCGGAAAGTTACACAAGATAGTATATTTGTTTAATCCATTTTCCGAAAAAAAAATTTCCCCAAAATATCGATCGGTTGGACAATACTTATTTCCAGCTTCGCGCGCTCCGTGCGTTATTGCTTATTGCATCCGTGACCTCAATTGGACCGACTTCTTAAACCCTTGCTATTTTCAAACATCATATGAGTTACAACAATGCACCCGTTCTCATCAGTTTATAAAATTCAGAGTGCGAATTTGCTTCGATGTCAACATTCTTTGGCATTTCTTCGATAGTTCAATGAACATTCGCTTACATAATAAAACATAGCATCTACTACACCTATTAACTTAGTTCTCTTACTTTTCTACAATTGTAGCCCCCACCACCATATTTCCATTAAGTCAATTTATAGCTGGTAAATTCTCTCGGATCCCTTACTCCTCTTTAGGTCGTCATCTTATACCCCCTCACTCATTTTCTCTGGCCTTTTCACCTAGCAACCTAGCTACCAACATTTCCTCTTACAATGTCATCTCATTCCTTTATTTCCGAGCATTATGTATTTGATTTCCATATGTTCCATAGTTCTCCTTCTCTAAAATCACTTTGTTTTACCTTTATGCTTGTCTTACTTATATATTACGTCATTCTCAGTGTTTCTTTCTTGCTTAGAGTTGCCTTTCTGCAAAAGTCCTTAAAACAATCACCGTATAGTAATGCTTACTTACCTCACTAATGCGGCATTTGATCAAAATTACGTCCCGGCTATCTGGAAGCTACTAGCGATATTCATATTGCCTGAACCACGTAACAAGGAAATGACGTCAAATCGTCTCCCCGTATTTCAAAACTTTAAAAAAATCTGCTATTAAAGAAAATTATTAAAATTGACGAAAATGAATTGATCGACAATAAAAGAGGTTCGTAGGATTACCGATACAATAGAGAAAGATCTGGAAGAGAAACATATTTCGTCGACCATATTATACTAGACAATTGTTAGACAAAGCGGACATCAGTGATTTATCAATCAATCAACCTCGAAAACAATATCTTCTATCTTCATATTTGCCCGGCAGACTATTGCATGTTAAACAGAAAGATAAGAATTACCCAGACGATCTACACCACTACAACCTTTGATGGGCAAGATAAAGCCTTCTCCATAAATGAATTGCAAAAAGCATGCAACGAAACATCTAAAGGATTATGTAATTATGACTGATTTTTCAATCTTCTTTCAGTTTTGCCCCCTTAGGCTCCCATGATGGCTATAATGTTTCAGGACAATCTCGGTGTAAATGAACAGTATAAGATAACCCGTATTGGCTTTACAATTAATTATTAATCAATTATTTGCAATAAGTAAAATAAGTACAACCCCTTTCTCTTGCAAGTGCACATGTATGTTTTACTCTAATTCACTATTCTTCACATCTGACTAAAATAGTTTGGTTTTGTAGAAACGAATATGAAAAAGGTGTCATTTGGAATTGAGGGAAATCGATTTTTCGCCGCCCTGTGTTCCTCTCAAATATTCATAAAAATGAATTGAAATTAATAAAATGACTAGTGAATTTATGTTTTGAGTTTTGATTTCTTGTAGTTTATTTCAATTATGTATTAAATACGAAAACTTCACCCCGTCTTTAAACTGAAATTGCATGGCAATTCAAATTTGAGGGGAATGATTAGAATAATTTTCAATAGGTACTTTTTATAATTTATTTTACTATTATGTTTTGAAATATGTTCACCTACATTCATTAATCATATTTGCTGCAAATTTAATATGTGTTAATTCGTTATTTCTTAATTTCTTGTGTCAAATTGCATAGTAATAACTGTGCCGTGTTTAACATTTAAACATTTATGAAAAAGGATCCACCAAAAATATTCAATTACGTCGTTTATTTGACATGCCCATGACACTTATGATCCCCATTTTTTCGCACATCGCTAAAACTTGGTCATGCTGTGTAACAGCATTGTTTGAAATACGTTTAAAATATGGTGCTGTAAAAGCAAATAAAACGCCATCGCCTTCAAACATTAAAAACCCTCAAACGTTGCTTCGAATATAATAAAGCACTCGAGGAATTTTAATGCATTATGATAAATGTCACGTCAAGGAGTATGAATTATGATCATTTTTAATCAAGTGTCAAAGACAGCATCATGCTGATTAATTAATCGTCGATATCACATAAAAACCTAAATTTAAAAATATCCCTCCGACATCTACAAACATCTTTTATCCAATTAGGACGGAGATCGTAAAATGGGCGCTTTCGAGTCGCGTTGGTTTTGGTTTTGTTTACAACCGATGGGGGATTTTTTCCGCGGCGGCTACACGTTTTGAGTCGAAAGCGAACACAATTCTGTTTATTTGAATAAACGTGCACGGAATTCCCGGGAAAAAGTGTACGTATACAAGTCGATCGTGAATTTATTTGAATTTAAGATCTAGATAGCACATTACACCTGCTGGGTATAGGTTATGTCGACAGATTATTTTATATTTATGTATACAATGCGCGCGACATGCTTAATTTGATGTCGGACGTTTTATTTTCCAACTGGCACGCAGCGAAATATTGCGCCGTTTCGTGCCCCTCGCGTTGGAAATAATGCACATGAATGTTTATTGTATATAAGGATTTCTGATCCGATTTGATAATGGTGACAAATTTTACTTGTACGTGCATCTTCGATTTTTTAGACGCATAAATACAATGGGCAGAATTTCACGATGAAAAATATAGATTACACTAAGAAATAAGAATTGAGCATTTTGCAGCCTCAGTGGCCGCCTCAGCATTTTGTGATTGATACCATTCCGTTATGTCTTATTGCCTTCTCTTTAGTTAAAACAACTATGTGTGGGTGTTCGAGTTTTGTTCCAAATTATTCAGATCATTTCGATATTCTGGTACCGAGTTTAAATTTCATATACTACTGAGCGATATTTAAATTAATCGATTGTTATGTTGTTTAAATTATTTAGTCTCTAATGGGGCAGATTAACTTCGCCTCCTAAGATATTTAGTGTGTACTTCAATGTTATGCCCACCATGCTTCCAGTGCACATACAACGATTACAGGGACGCCTTTATCCTCTCTCACTTATAACTGACTAATATTTCAATGCAATGCATTCCATGAAGAATTGTAATAATTTTTAATAGTTTATATAATGTGTTTTACTGTTATATTTTGGAATATGTGGATTAAATTAATTAAATTTTTGTATTCGTCGTTACTTCTTGTTTTACATATTGCAATCTTTATATTGTTGATCGGGCGTATGGTGGTCGCTGCAATTTTTGTACTTGTCATGACCCAATCTTCTCGAGTCAAGTCTGCTCAAGAGAATGCGGAAGACGTAGGACATGGAAACGACGAATTCAATATCCAAAAATTATACGAACTTCCTGATTTCTTAAATCGTTCATAAATACTGTTATTAACAAAATTACTAGTTTCGATCGTATTATCGATACGAACTCCACTACATAATAACATACTCAATTCTTGCATTAATTACCAAGTAAATCTTAATTCCGCCCAAGTTTTTCGGTAACTCATTACAAAATCAAAAATGTATCCATCTAACGTCAAATTACCCGCCTCGATAACGCAGCAACACAAAAACAACATTAAAATTCCGCCGTGTGTGAGGAAATTACGCATACGTGATGCGTCCGTCCGTCCTTGTCTAGATTATGACGGGAGTTTGGTGTTTACGAATAAAATAACCATCAGTGTTTATGGCACGGTGTTGAATGTTCGAGATAACATATTACTTCGTCGATATTTCGTAGAGAGCGCAGTTACTTTACTGTAATGTAGGTAGTTATAATACAGTTAGCGAAAAACATATGCACGCCTTAAATTAATCGCATCTTATTGCATTATGTGTCTGTAATGCGCGTTTTGTGGCTGGTTGAATTGCAACACCCGGGGAGTTTCGCAATTTGCCGGGTAAATGTCAAAAGTTTAACGCAATGTTTAAAATTTGATAATTGATTTTACTGCGCTTTGTAATTTGCGCGGTAGTAAATGCAATGTGAAAGTTAATTGAGAAAATCAAACGCGAATTATTAAATGCATTAAATATGTAAAAGTTGGCTTTTTAACAAACGTCAATTACCTGAGGAAACTGTTATTTCTGCATTAAACGGAAATTGTCTGTAGGTGTTTTTGTTAAAGCGTCATTACAGCTACTGGTGCTGCTAGAACTTTCTAAACATTTGAACAATAACGAATTGAATGAGACTATGGCTTTTACATTTCACATCAGAATAAAAGAAAAATTCACTAAAACGGATGATCAGGGAACCCAAAGACGTGATAAAGAACTGTCCATAATTAATAACTCATTCCCAGAAATTTAAAATAAGCAATGTTGCATCGTCAATGATACATGACAATTAATTCTTGAAGATGTCAACTACTCTTTTTTGCGTTAGTTTCCGTACCGAGCTTTTCATAATAATCTGTTGCATGCTGCGATGTATCACGCTTCTGGTGATAGCTACTTGTGATAATTTCTAAGTATAAGTAATGTAAATTCCAGCTTCTCCGACGACGGATTACTTTTTTTGGACTAGCTAGCATTTCTTGTTCATCTATAATTACATTGTCAGTCAGATTCTTCACATACAGTATTATTCTTTTATGCATACTAACTACGGCTTCAGAATTTGAAAATTAAGTTGTTCACGCTTCCTAGCGGATAGTTCCTTCTGGTTGCTCATAGTTTGACAGTTCCTGCTGAACGCTATTACCTTGGACAAAACTAATTGTTAATTTATACTTTCTTGCAGCTAATGTATAAGGTAGTGTACTAATCACGAACATTTTCGACCTCAAGATTTTGGAAATAAACGTTCTGATCTTCCCTAAATCTATTCTGACTATTTTCGGCATGATATCATTGGGTATGTCCAAAACTATTGTAGCTAAAATTGTGAAACATTAAACTTAAGATTTGTATAAGGCTGGATGAAAACATCATATTTTTGAAGCAATATCTTAACCGGAAGGGTAAACCCGCCCTTCCGGTTGAGATATTGCTTTAAAATATGAGGATTTCTTCCGGCCCGTATACAAATCTTAAGTTTACGTTCCCTTTCACTGTGTACTTATCTCGAGAAGGGTACAAGTTATCGAAAAAGTTGTTTTTATTATAATTACAGATATTGGAGTTATCAACGACTTTTATTCGCGTCAGAATATTACATTAAAGATTTTTTATTTAACAAGCACTTTGTGTGCATCGGACAGCTTTTCAAGTTTCAGTTCTATGGAGTAATTGAAACTTTCTTCGTAACTTAACTTAACGTCCTGTTGACATTTTCAGAATTGATTAACAATTTCTCCTTGAAACAAACTTTGGCTGCTACTCTACGTCTACGGCAGCTTGAACGATTTATTTTCAACAATTATATGGTCATATATAACCATACACGAGCACGTTTTTACAGACCTTAAGTTCCTTTATGAATGAGTGGTCGCTTCTTTTGAAACTGGCTGTCGTTGTCACTGACTTGCGAGTCCGTCATCAACCTGCAACTCATGGAGCGCACTTCAGTTTCAGGTGATAATCGGATAATATTCGATAGAAACGAATTAAGCAGCTTTTTTGAACTAACCGCTATACTTCAGATATTAATTAACAGTTCCATTTGCATTTTGATATCGTAACAACTAAGAGTTTATTCATAAATACTTTACAGTTTATATTGCAAGCTGTCGGCCATTCTTGAGGTACAAACTGCGTCCCTCCTTGAAAATTAATTGATATTCCCTTCCCTACATACCAATTAATAACCCTACTGTTGCGTGCGTATAGTCTTCTACGGGAATGACAGCTCGCACGTTCAGACACCC
The DNA here is from genome assembly GCA_959613385.1 of Geotrupes spiniger. Taxonomy (NCBI): domain Eukaryota; kingdom Metazoa; phylum Arthropoda; class Insecta; order Coleoptera; family Geotrupidae; genus Geotrupes; species Geotrupes spiniger. The sequence continues at coordinate 24,685,028 of OY390731.1, forward strand.
TATCCAACACGAAAATTTTCATTAAAATCCAAAAGTATTTCATCATAATGAGATAGGATAGAACGATTTGTCTTCCACTGTCACTGTCACATTAAAAACCCATAAAATGTCCAGCTACAGCACACTAACGTCATCTTTAAAAGGGGATTTTTTTAATGAAAAGAAAAAGTGAGAAAGCTAGTAAAGGAAGAAACCAAAGAGCTTTAATACATTTTGGATAGAACTGAAAAGCAGCGAACACGTCGACACAGGGAACGAAGAACAATAACAGAACCAACACAATAACAAGTACAGTAGTAATATTTCTTGGAAATAGTTTAAGAGCAATATTTTTTGGAATCTCTAGAAGATATACAAACACGGATTTACACCTAACCAAATAAATGAACAGCTAATCATAGAAACAGAAGGCACATCTATATTTTGTCGATCAAAATAATACTTTTGGTGAAGTAAACAGACAAGGCAACTGATCAAGAGGCGAAAGGAACAAAAAGTGATAAAAAGTGTAGCAGTGAACAAAAGAGTAGTGCGACCACTACTTTTACAGCGATTCAAGGAGTGTGACAAATGGTAATAAACACAATACACCAAACAAACTTGGAGCAATAGGCGAAGAAGTAAAACAAGGAACATGGATAGTGATACTTCGATAGTGTTCCAAAGAGCTTCGCTTCCAAAGAATGAAACCAATAATAGAAAGATTGAAGTAGTTGCTGTAACGTAATAATAAAAATAAAATAGAAAATGCAGAAATACGATATTTGAATAAAGATGAAAATGGGCATAGATAAAATAATAAATACCACATTGAGATAGTAGTAATATGAGTATATGAAAAATAGATATGATATAAAATGAACTGCAATAAAACGGACGACGCAGGATGGCAGTAAGGAAAAAGGAACTAACCCAATAACAAATCTTGTTTTGCATCCAAGAGCTTACAACAAAGCACTTCGTGAGCTTTATATACTGTTGGCCTATTCAAGATACTCGTGATATTCTGCTGGCTGAGAGTATTACCTTCCCTTCGATATTTTGATTATTTGAAGTAAATACGCAGTTTATAGTATACACTGTCATCTTTTTCAGCAATTTATGTTTCTGATGAATTAAATAACAAAATCTTCACAAACCAACTTTACCGAAGAGATTGAAAGGGAAAACACTACTCACTTTTCTGGTTACCACCTATCATCAGTTTGTATAGCCTATTTCGCTTTTTAATAACAATCTCAAGAATGTTTTTTTTCCCAAAACCTGCTTGATTAAAGCTTATTCCTTACAAACTTCTCCAACAAGCAACTAGAACATTAACTAATAGAGCACTCATCAATTTCCTTCAGGAACTAACGTTCCATAAATACATCGTTACTATTGCCGGAAAATGTAGATTGTAGATATTTCGAAAACTTCTTGAAATTGAACTTAAATAACGTTAAGAATGCAACTTATTTAACAAATGCTGTAAATATTTATATGTAACGAAAATCATATAAACAGTACTCTATAAGAACACCATAAAAATATTTTCTGAATAAAGTGTTAATAAATTTAAAAATAGATCTGACGTTTTCCAAGATATAGATAATAATAAACGTCACCAACCACGTAATTCACGGACGGTGTACATTTCTCCGTAATTCATCGTAATGCGAAGAAGTATTTTAAACATTCACAATACCGTCGCAATGTGAGCGGAATTCACTTATACATTTCGGCCTTGTTGCTTCCATACCTATTCCACGAAGGAATCTAGAATTTAAATAAACAAGAAGAGGTGAGCAGGTCGAACGCGGGTAATTCTTAAGCTCTTTTTTCCGCCGCATGCATCCTTGTTTCGTTTTTTTCGTTGGTGGCGTTGTGGGCGTGCGCTTAAATAAGATGCCCGTTTCATCACTTTTCGTCGCTTGACTCGATACGGTGGCTCGCGTTTGTCAACGGCGTTTGACAAACTATACTCGCCAGGCATGTATTTCGAATTAACTCGTTTTGTTCCGCGAATATATCATGCTGAAAATGCTGAAACAAACAAATCCTCTAAAATAGAGGAACGGGCTGCAGATGAGAGAAACGTTTTTGGGTTTGTCTGTACACTAAGTTTCTAATAAGAATAATAATAATAGTTATAATAATATGTGCAATAAATATCACAAAATACAAGCAGTTTAAAGACAATGTTTGAAAATAAAATAAGAAACTCATCCACGCTGTAGATTGGGTTTGCTACTAAAATAATGTTGAGCCTCCTCTTCATATTTATTCATATTTCATATTATACGTCATTGGGAACGTCCTCAATGTTGTCTGTATAAAATAAGATAATATAGAATATTTTTCGTCGTCTAAAAGTATCGTGGCATTGTTTCCTTTCTAATTGACAAGTCACTGCAGCAATTATTGAACTATTGTAATGATGATATTACATGAACTCCATGACAAAGCTCTTCAGCATACGTTACTCGCATTTAACTTCGTGCTTTTCAAAGGGAAACGAATGAAACGAATCTACTAACTGAACTTGTACTTGTATGATTTCATTAAGAATTTTTTTCGGTAAGATTTCTCTAGGCGTAAATGTAGACGACAGTTGGTTGTGGCAAGTTTAAACTAAAACGATTTGTGGTTAAAACTATGACCAAATGTAAAAAAACAAACATTCACGATTTCTCTTGTACATCCGCCTATGACGACGACCACAGCGTACTTTTAACAGGCGATTCCTCCAAGCCTGGCTATTTACGTCCATCTGAAAGTAACATCGCCATGACTCCGCAGGACTTTTTTCCGCCCCGTCAAGATAAGAATATAGTGCTCTCTATAATAAAACATCTCCGCGCGCTCTGTCCTTAACAGATGAATAGGCCCGGTGCGGACTCGATCACGTACGAAGAGAGCAGACCACGATGTCAATCTGATCAGCGAAGCCTGACCCGATAGCGGAAATCGGAAAAGATTACAAGGTAGATGCTGCAGCGGCAAATATTTATGCGCTCGGTATCTCGTTACAGTTCGCCGATAAATTGAACAAACGTTAATTATTAATTGAGAGTAACGGATATGTTCGCTTATTATCTAACGGTCCGCTAATTGAATATTAGTGTGTACGATATCGGATTGCTTGTAATAAGCGCATTTGCTTCGCATCGTGATCGGAAACGGCGCTCAAACTAAATCGTCAACGGTTAGCCTCGAGTCGGGTTGGCGAAAACTAACGCCCATAAAGTGATAGCAAATTGATCATATTCACTGACAGTAATTAATAAAATTCACGGTCGAAATCGATATAAATTATAAAGTAGCGAATGTTGTACGTTCATGACTACTACGTAAAAAGCTTTATTAACGTCGGTTACATTATTCAAGAAAATATAAAAGAACTGGTACATGAAACAACGGCGATTTGGAAAGAACTGCATTTGCTAACTTTTCAGAATTTATACCACAAAATATGTATGCCTGAAGCGGAAAACAAGTTGCGAACCAACACCATTCCTTTTACCTCATATTCTCGTGGGCGAAGAAGTTATATTAATTGGAACTGTTGCTGGATCAAAAGATCAAGGCTTTGCGAGACAATTTAATTTACATAAATATATGTTTCGAGATAATGAAAAAAGTGATCGCTGATAATATTAAACAAAAAACCATTTAATCAAACGTAGCTGAATAATTCCACAGGAAAATCATCAGCGTTGAATCCTTTGAAGAAACCAGGAAACATATCAATAATAAATTGACACTGTTGATTTTAAATATAAAAAAAACTTGTGTTACCTTTGAAGATATTCTCTTCACTAGATTATCCTAGTTGCCGAACAACGTATTTAGATTTTTTACATTAAGTGTGGTAGGGTTTGTTAAATTTATGGATTTTTAAGTTTTTTTTGCATAAAAAATATATGTTATACCAAATGAACAAAAGAAACAAGATAAAAACGTGTAGAAAGAAAATGATACTAAGAGAAAAAATAATTTAAGATGCATTTAACCATTTTAGTTATAGACCACGTCCTGAGTAATAAGTCAACTTGTCCACTGTCTTCTAGTGTACCCATACTTCGACAACTTCCCCCCTATAATTAAATGGCTTAAATATTCGAATTAATCTCTCATCTAGTATTTTACATACATTTTCCTATAATTCAGTTTTTGACAAGTTAAAACGCCATTGATTCAGTTCGGTGTCTAAAATTATTCTTGGAGTCTTGGGAAGATCAAAATCATTTTTAAACCATGATCAGATAACTAGAAGCAAAATAAATAAATCGGTGGTAAGTTTGGAGGTCTAGCTCTTAATCTTAATCATTTTGGAAGGTACAAAACATCAATTTACAACAATGTAAGGCACTGAATATTGTTATTGGAGTAGTTTAGGAAATTTGCAGGTTCTTATGGTTGAAAATGGTTGTTTGACTAGTTGTCGAGTCGCCGCGTTGTCCTATAAGTGGGTTATTTTATTTATTACTACCTACGCGTAGTCCTGCTTAAATATATTGTAAAACTATGCCCCCTTAATTTTTTTAGTCATTTCTTCTTTTCACAGGTTCACATCAATTTATTTCTTGTATGTCATTGTTTATTAATCAATTTGATTTGTGTTTACACGGTTTTCGGTGCGAAATAATTTTGTCGATAGTTTGATTTTTAATTATTCGATTTTATTTGTATTTACATTATCCTTCTTCAATACTGTTTATTTATTTCATATTTGCGCTGCTTCTATGCTCCGATCTCTCAATTTCATTGTTGATCGGAATAAAAAAACTAACAATTCGTATTCTTTCCTTGAAATAGGACCAACCAAAACGAAATGATGAAATTACCCTCGGTTATATATTTTTTAACACCGATTCACACCGATTTTCACAAGAACGCACTCATCTGGCACGTTCTTTTTTTTGTTGGCCACGCCAGCTAACACAGGATGCATTCACGCACACATGTCGAAAGTCTAAGGATAATGTATAAGCGAAGCATGACAGAAACAGCGCGACAATTCCCACGCCCCTGTTGGAACAAAGGTGGCTACAACATATTCATTTTATGTACTTTGAACTTTTGTTTACAGGCACTGCCGGTTCGAGTGTTTGAGCTACTTTTACACACTCTTCGCCTACCGACAATGTCTTGCCGGCGAAAAACTTTGCCTTCGAACGCAATAGACTCGATAACTTTTAAGACAAATACCCTACATTATGGCGTGTAATAAGTAGACGTCTTAACACCTCTTACCGCTGCTGTAATTAACGACCAGGTTTTGCAGTACGTTAGGTGCATATTTAAATAATAATATGTACACAAATTACTCGATGACAATGACATATGAATATAGTGCAAGTTAATTATTGTAATAAATTTAAAAATCATTATATGAAGCTACGCCATCATAGCTGATCAAATTATGTTCAATTTCGAAATTGATGCATACCTATTACTTCATAAATAAAGCAAGCGGCGTCAGAAACACTTGGCTTGCGCGTGCAATATTGTACTGCAATTTCACTTTTTCACATTAATTGCATCTCAAGTTATTAAGATTCCACATTTTTTCATTGTCTGTAATCACGTGAGGAATTTCAATGCACTGCGCCGTCAATCTTATCATGTAGACGCGTTGGTCCACGTATCACACGGAGAATTACATTTTGACTAACAACCCAAACTTATCATCATCTCTATGTAAATAAGCGTTTTTAATTGTGCATAATTTTTCTATATATTTCCCGACCCATTAAGCGTATCTTTCGTGTCATAATTTTTTCATCAGGACAGTTATCAATTGTGCGCCGATAAATCAAATTAGTGAAGAGTTTTAGGACGCAGGTTAGTTTCACGCATATATGTGCGTACCTCTCTTGATTTATGGTGATTGGCGTGCATGGCGATACATTCGAGCCACTAATTTATTCCCGGAGTTTGGAAACGCGTGAGAGGTTTTCAGACTCGAGTTTATGGTATTTAGAAATTCGATGGCTATTGAAACAAATTGCCTCGGCGTCTATGGATCGATTTAAATATATTTCGTAGATTACAAACTTAGTTGATCAAAGGCGGTTGTAATTATAATAAATGGTGATGTTTTAATGTACCTGCATACTGGCTTACGTATACGCATGGAGGCAGTAATGATGTTAATCGTAATAACAATTATTCTTGCCGAGATCATGCTTGCACCATCCAGCTAGATGATTGCGCAATTGCAATATCTTAAGTAATCAACTTTAAACGTACCGATTTTCATAAATAAAATATTATGTTTACATTTCAGCGGATTTACTCCGCGCCGCGTTCGGCTTTAACTTTGTTAAATTGTTAACACTATTTTATGCATTTATTTAAAATATTATAAGAAAAAAATATCGACAGTGCTTTATTTTACAACTCTTATGAATTGGACAGCACGTCATTATAAATGCAATAATCGCAAGAAAGCATAATATAGTATATTTTCCATATCTACAATTTAGATAATAAATTTCTCATCTACAATCCTTCACTTTTAAACAGAGTATTAGTAACACATCTTGATAAAATATTACTATCAATAATTGGAAAAATTGTCAGAAACCGTAAGCTTGGTACGTACAAAAAGGATCATATAAAATGTAAAATATGTAGTGAACGTATCCACAGTTGTGGAAGCGAAGAATGTAATAATATACACTTGATCAATGAGAGAAAATTTAGCCAAATCCATGAAGGAATTGGCTCAGGGGTAACTAGTAAAATTAATTGAAGGGGAGAAAATAAACGAGCTGAACCAGAAGAATTTAGAAATAACAGTAAAGAAATTATGTCTATATTTGGTATCAATTGCAGTGGTATCATATACATCGTATATCAAAAACACACTTTCTTATATATGTACCATGTAGACGGGTATTGAAATATGGTCCTCTGTGTGACGGTAAAAACTGAAAATAATCATGACGTCATGAGAACGTACTTATTTCTGACTCTGAAATATTTTTTCTGCACCAAAAACAGTTGGTTTTCGATAATGTTTAGGTCGCTACATTGGAAAGACATAAACTTGCTCTAAATAATCGATTCCAAAATTTTAGGTTACAAATAACTGCATGGAATCACTAAGTGGAACTTTGATCTTGAAAGAAAAATCGGCTTGTAATAAAAACCTAAAAGATGTAAACGGGTTCTATTTAATAGAATATTTTAGATGATTGAAGAAGTAAAAAATGTCAATTTACTGACATGTAACGTACGTAAAGTGGCAATTACCATATTATTGTACCAAGAACGAATAATCTTTTAATGTATACGTCAAGTTGATAAAATGTTGACATGCTAATTTGGTGAAGTGTCGACAAGCGGCTACGTAGCCGTCTTGACCAATGAAAATGGAGAATTTCATAACGGACAGTTCCAAGACTTGTATTTTTTAATATGGACTCAAGTCGTTGCTCTGTCCGGCAAAGTTACGTTAACTTCCATGTGTACTACACACATTTATTATCATGATAAAGTGTGTAATTTAAATAATAAATATTCTTTTCATTTTTGTTTAATAAATACATAAATAATATCATAATATAATATTATAAATATTATATTAGATTCCTAATATATTTTAGACAATAAGCAGTGGCAATTTTTGATGTTCACATTTTTACTCTTATTTTTGACTTAACTGCTTGTCGAATTGTTTTTTCTAATTTTTAGTTTACAATACATATTTTGATTTTGTTTTCTGCATTTTCGTTGATTCTGTCGAGTTTATATGTTCCAGTTTTATGTTTGTAGTATATTTTCTTGATTATTATTTGTGGCGACGTGAACGTAAGCACTTGAATTGGTTATATTCAAGTCGTAGCGATTTGTAAGGTCGTCGACGATATTGATAAATCGTTCGAAGTGACTTGGTTGCAGAAAATACTATTTCACCTTGCATACTATTTTATTTGTATTGTTATTTACAATTACAATTTATGACTTTTGTGAATACTGTTGTAATCTGTATTTGCATTGTTGTGCCAGAAAGTCAACTGTATTGTTACATGCTTTGGAGTGACAGTTGGTCGGACTCACAGTGAGTAGTCGCTCGATGCTGAGTACTGCGTTTAAAAGTGACGAAAACTTCCTTAAATCCGAAATTTTCGAAGATCTTCCTGGTGGAAACGAAATGCACCCCTTTCGTGCGTGTCGGTGGGAAGACTCGTTATTGGTTAGAAAACCGCTTCTAGAAGGTTCCACGTGTCTCACAATGATTACAGAAAAGGATATATTCCCCCGACATTTGGCCTGGTCAATTCTTAGAAGCTTAGAAATCGGAATTGTCGAACGTGCAGGCCATAGCATTACATTGCCAATAGCGATGGGTAATAATTTTGCTGCAACCTTGACGTTGTAATTGACTTTGGCGGTTGTAAAGTCGCGATTGTGGAAAAGTGGATTTATGAAATTACTGCCGAGCCATAATGACAATGGCAAATATGTGTGACTGGTACGCGAGTTTGTTATTCAGGAAAATACACGAAATTTGAGTGGCCATAACGTCATTTGACCGGGACCGACGCCATTAAGGATCTGTGCTGACCTTGGCCAGTCAAAGCGTTTACGAGTTGCGAGTCTGGGAAGATTTTACAATTATGTACAGCTAAAATTGTAAAAACGTATACGCAAAGTTTTGCACGAATCTTAATTAACTGAACTGGGCATATATATGTGCGGTACCCAACATTATTTATATATTGTGTATATGTTCATCGATTCAACTGTTTTAACCATTTGTTTCAAGGCAGATTATCACACCACCCTTACCAAACTATTTTTTATGAAATGAATAGGTTATGTCCATCGCTCATTAGCAATTATCTCTTAACAATTTTATACTACGAGGATAAATTTTAAAGTGCCAGGCCTAGAAAACAAGACCTAAGATTATCGCTCAAACAGTTTATTCTTCAACGTAATCCCCGTCAAGTTCAATGCATTTGGTCCAGATATGTTCAGGTGCTCTTATTCCATCGCTAAAAGGCTTTTCATCCAACTGGTCAAAATTTGTATTTGTGGCAGCTATCCCATCGGCATTTGACCCGTACTTCTTTCAAGCATGAAGTTTTTTCAAGTTTGGAAATAAACTGAAAATCCGGCGAGTAGGAGGCATGGGGTACCAATTCAAACCGCAATTCATTAATTTGTGAACGTGCACATTATCCTAACGATACAGAATTTGTCTTTGCTAACATGGTGGTTTTTCGTGACTTTTCTAGGTGGTCAAGTGTAGCACATAATGCTCTTTGATTGTTTCGCCCTTTCTAAGATGATCCAATAAAAGAATACCCTTGGCATCCCAAAATACTGAAGCCAAAACTGACGGAACAGCCGACGGAAGCATGTTCCCTGCGCCAGTCCATTGCTTCCATTGCTGCTTAGTTTGTGGTGTATAGTGGTGGCTTATCCATTGTAATATATTATCACAAAAATCTACTATATTTTGTTTAAATAAGTCGAAACACTCCAAAATGGTTTTGAGTGTCAGCTTTTGCTCCAGTGTAAGCAAGCGTGTCACTCATCACGCAGATAATTTTCTCATCCCCAAAACTTCATTTAGGATATAATATGTGCGCTCTGTTGCACAGTATCTGTTATATCCATCAACTTCATTCGTCGGCCCCTTGCCTTCCTGAATGGTGTGCATCTTCTGTACTCTTGCGACGTTTAAATTCCGCAACCCAAGTTTTAACGGTGGTGTACCATTGAGAAGATTCGCGTAATGTGCCGTCTAGCTCAACTTTTATTTCCTTTGGGGATAAACCCTTAATATGAAAATATTTAATCACTGGGCGAATTTCAACTTCTCCATCGGGATACAACAGGATACAAAACTCTAGCAGCTTGGCGCCTGTCAAGCAATTATTATTTTATTTTGTTATTTCACAGCCAGTCTGATAAAACTTGACGCAGTTACAACATTGCCCGAATTTGTATTCTATTTGGGTTAGGCCGGACACTTTTCAATTCATCATGGTCTCATAATGACTGATTTACCATTTACCATTTAAACATAGATCGCTTGGGCTCACCTTATTTTTACTTTTATTTTTACGCTTTATGGACCTTACTACCCACGCAAGTGCGGACCTTGCGTGCGATAGTATCACATTTTGGGAATTGTAAACAGGATTCAACATGCAAAGAGCTTGTGTGTTATCGTGGTATAATACATCCCGAAAAGCTCGCCTAGTGTAATTATCGACTAATTTCTTTCTTTATTTGCTATTTTCAATGTAATGAAAAATATCTACAAAATTTTGTGCATCATGACATAGTCTCGACATAGACTACGTGTATGTGTACGTGCCTAATAAACTCATATATTTCAAAACATACATTACAGGATTCAATGCCACTGTAAACTTTTAATTTTATTGGAAACATAGTAGCGACTACAAGAAACGACAAGTAAATACACGGCTTGATATCCCATCATGGTGTAACAACTCCATCGTGTTCTATTTAACATTGCAAAAGCAATAGTTGCAAAAGCAATTGGATTGTTGGTGCGAACCCATTCAACTGTTTCTTGTAACGTGTGTCATTCCAATAAATTGACTTCGTTGCAACTTAACTGAGAATTAAAAGTAATTTCAGATAGATTACAATTACATTAAATTTAATTTAATGATCTCCGTCGATACAATCATTTTATATTTAATTTATACGTATCCTATGTTCAAAAAAATGAGTTGTGTATAGTTTTTTTTTCTTATTCAACAAACCACACTGTAGAATGGGATATCCAAGGGCCAGATTTTTGATTCACAATTGCCATTCACTAGAAAACAATCTTCGTAAATGATTGTGAATAAGATAAAAAATATCCTTATATGCAAATTATTACGAAATTGCTGAAATGTTATTTATGTATTGCAAAGTACAATACTTGAGCAATACTTAAGCAATATTTACTGTGAAAACCAAATTTGTGTTTCTCGATTTTAAATTTTTTATTCTGTTTTTTTGTATTATAATTCATAATCAATTATCAACATTCATAATCAGGCTCTCCTAAAATTGCAATCTCAAATTTTGGAATGGTAACAGTAAATGAATTCAACTATTTAAAACATTATGTGATATTTTAAGAAATTTTTGAAGATTTGAATTAGAGGCGGATAAACGACGATGTAATGGGTGAGGTGAACCCGATATGGGTTATGCTGACGTCATATGAATTTAAGGAAAACATACCTACACAAAACCACCTTACAATAATTTTGCGAATTCAGAGTATGAAATTCTGTAAAAATATATAACGAAATGCAGGTAGCATACGGCGTAGAGAGAGAAATTTGTAAATTTAACATATGAAAAGTCCTCTATACCCAACGGAAAGTACATAGGAAGAAGGAGAAAATGTTGATTAAGAAATATGTAATTGCCATAAGTTTCAGTTGAGTGTAAGTAGTCAGAATGTTATGTAAAAATGTAGCTTTGTATATAAAAGTGGCAAAAGTCTAACAAAACTAAATTCGATCAGACCGTCAAAAGGCGACGTGCTTTTAGTGTCATGTTGCCTGTTATACGCTTTACGTCAAGCAATAGTTGCAAAAGCAATTGGATTGTTGGTGCGAACCCATTCAACTGTTTCTTGTAACGTGTGTCATTCCAATAAATTGACTTCGTTGCAACTTAACTGAGAATTAAAAGTAATTTCAGATAGATTACAATTACATTAAATTTAATTTAATGATCTCCGTCGATACAATCATTTTATATTTAATTTATACGTATCCTATGTTCAAAAAAATGAGTTGTGTATAGTTTTTTTTTCTTATTCAACAAACCACACTGTAGAATGGGATATCCAAGGGCCAGATTTTTGATTCACAATTGCCATTCACTAGAAAACAATCTTCGTAAATGATTGTGAATAAGATAAAAAATATCCTTATATGCAAATTATTACGAAATTGCTGAAATGTTATTTATGTATTGCAAAGTACAATACTTGAGCAATACTTAAGCAATATTTACTGTGAAAACCAAATTTGCGTTTCTCGATTTTAAGTTTTTTATTCTGTTTTTTTTGTATTATAATTCATAATCAATTATCAACATTCATAATCAGGCTCTCCTAAAATTGCAATCTCAAATTTTGGAATGGTAACAGTAAATTAATTCAACTATTTAAAACATTATGTGATATTCTAAGAAATTTTTGAAGATTTGAATTAGAGGCGGATAAACGATGTTGTAATGGGTGAGGTGAACCCGATATGGGTCATGCTGACGTCATATGAATTTAAGGAAAACATACCTACACAAAACCACCGTGGACAATAATTTTGCGAATTCAGAGTATGAAATTCTGTAAAAATATATAACGAAATGCAGGTAGCATACGGCGTAGAGAGAGAAATTTGTAAATTTAACATATGAAAAGTCCTCTATACCCAACGGAAAGTACATAGGAAGAAGGAGAAAATTTTGATTAAGAAATATGTAATTGCCATAAGTTTCAGTTGAGCGTAAGTAGTCAGAATGATATGTAAAAATGTAGCTTTGTATATAAAAGTGACAAAAGTCTAACAAAACTAAATTCGATCAGACCGTCAAAAGACGACGTGCTTTTAGTGTCATGTTGCCTGTTATACGTTTTACGTCGTTCGGGAAGAGATTTAATAAAAACATTCCTAGTCAACGTGTTTGAAAGAAAAATGACAAGTAACGCTGTGTGAACGTCAAATGTAAATACAAGAGCTTGAATTTTAATAAGAAATAAACACGAATAATGCAGCATTATTCGAAATTATCCGAATCTAGTCTCAAATAGAAATAAAGAACTTTAAAAAGTATTTCGATTTAATCATTTCACCAGACGAGAACCCACGATATATATTAAAAATTTAAATTAAAAAAAACCGTGAGATTAAATGTAATTAAAAACCAAGTTTTGAGCCCTTTTAAAATTAATATTTTTGTCGCGATAACCACCTCCTAAGATCAAATCAATTTTTCCATAAATTTATATTTTCAGAAAGAGACAAAGAGCTTGAACTTGAAGAATAAATACTGTCGCATATAAATAATTGCCGCATCGTGAAACTCATTGTAGGTGGAATTTTCTCATAGTTCTGTCGCGCATAACGCTTTAATTGAAAAACGTGCATAAATATTGGCCTTTTTCTCGTTCCAATTTGCGCAAACCTCACTCACATCGGGGAAGTTATCCGTGTGAGTATGCGGCACAATTCCCATTGTTTTCCGTTCTACGACATACGCACCGCGTAGCCAAACGGCAAATGTAATAATTGCAAGCCAAATCGGTTCTATCGTCGGCGCCATTATAAGTCCATTTATAATGGAAACCGGCTCTGTTATTACAACCAAATTGATTAGTCACACCGGTAAACTTATCATATTTATGCCTAAGTTATTAATAACATAATTCGTGTATAGGAAATGTTCTTTCAAAATTCGTGTTTATGGTTATGGTCATATTTTAATTATCATAAATTGGTGTAATAAAACTGAAAGGAATTTCTCCTAAATAAATGGTATTTTAAATGGAGGCACTTCAAACGGATCTCATCCAAGTACAGTTGCATCGTCAAATGGTGACCACACATTTATTTCCTAGTTAAGTAAGAATATTTCAGTTCGTTATTTATTGAGCCATGCAATTCCAAAACGGCACGTCAAATTTTATTGTGCTAGTTTTTGTTGCATGTTCATCAGTGTTCGTCGTACGTCTTTCTTAAACGATATCAGTAACAACGAGCGCCATAGATTAATGCTCCATGAACATGTTGAGTGACAGTAATATAATACCTGAAAATGTACGTCGTTTATCTGGAAAGTGACAGGAAATATACGGCGACAAAATCAACTTGTCGTCGTTGAAATTTATTAAGGTATTTTATTAAATAAGTATTAACGCGGGTTTCGAATGTTTGAAATGTTTATTGCCGGTGTAATTTACGCTGTCGATTTTATTCGCGGAGCGCTAGGTCTCAATCTCGCCGATTCGATCTTTCGGTTCTGGCCATGATTTAACATTATTTGCAGGTGCGCAGGCTGTTATTATTGATTTGGTCTACGTTCCCGTAACAGATCATTGATTTTAGGTTTTTACGACGGACAAAGGGAGTTCGTTTCAAACGCATGTTTGCCGGTTTCGTCGACGGAACGGAAGAGAAAACGATCGCACGGTGGTTTTGACGTTAGTGCAGTCGATGTAGGAATTATTTGCGTCCTGCATCGGAATGTGGTCTAATAAATCAGAAGTAAAACAAAGGGTATTTTTGAAGCGAGTTGTAAGCCAACATCATTTCTTACCATATCAAGTACGTCTGAAAATTATTGAATGGCTGCACAGAACAGCAACGAACCGAAAATAATTCTTTCGTTTTTCATCTTTAACTGCATATATGCCATACATTTAATTATTATAAAATACTATTACCCCAATCTTGTAAAACTAATATGTGTCAGCTCTATATGGGATGCATACAATACACCAACTACTTTTAAAGAATGTTTTCTTAGCAGGAACACTCATAATACATATTCCTTGGTAAAAAAAAACGCATTCCTCCAGTAACTCAGAGAAGACGGTGGTCGGTTCTTATTCATTGCTTACGTTTGTGGGTCCTAGCATGTCCGTAACCCGCTAACTCTTTATAATTCTTCACTCCCGTAAATTAAATCCTCCTCCACCATCCTTCCACATTCGGCGTGGTCTCCGTATACCTGGTATCGGATGATTCCCAATATGTTGAGCCTTTCATCGCACGTGCTTTTTAGAAAGTTTCCTCCCTATATTTTAATTATAAATAATTCATATTATTATTATTTTTAATTTACCAAAATTCGTTTCACTTGTTGAAACACTGTGCAATGTTCAGTCACTGTGATCCTGCAAAACCCTACTCTAACCACCTTCTAGAAATTGTGTAATACAAGTTTGTATAAATATAATGAATATACAGGTATGAACCATAGTTTTTGCATAGACGTGCAGAACTAATTAATTCATGGATGCACACAATTTACTTATGTATTTTGAATACAACACTTGTGTGATTAAAGCTGACCATA
Organism: Geotrupes spiniger; assembly: GCA_959613385.1. Taxonomy (NCBI): domain Eukaryota; kingdom Metazoa; phylum Arthropoda; class Insecta; order Coleoptera; family Geotrupidae; genus Geotrupes; species Geotrupes spiniger. The sequence goes on from OY390731.1 coordinate 24,700,097, forward strand.
TGACTGCTGCATAGATTGTCCGTAATAAATTTGTTTAAAGACAAAGTTGAAAACAGCTCCTCGCAATGTTCAATCAATCACACTAACTTAGTTTGAGTCAATTTCACAACATGTTTGTCGTAGTCCTAAGAATCTTATTGCGCCTTGCAGTACTATTGATTTCATGCTAATTTTAATTATCTTAATCTTTTTCATATAGAGCAGGGTATTCATTAATGTGTGTGTTCTGTACATACAGTGCTATTGTTTTCATAAGTTCCGTAAATGCTCGTGCTGCTGCGACAAGTAACATGAATGATAACAAAAAATCAATTAAATAAGTTATTGTCTTTCAATTTCGACTGCAGCCATCGTACGCCTTGGTCCAATCGTACACAAGAATTTTCACGATCAGTGTCCTCGTCATCTGAGCCGTCGCTGGAGTCTTCATCTTCGCATGATTTCGATAAATTTTTAACTGGCTGAAGTGTGAGGTTGTCATGCACTTCTTGCCATGTGTCTTCCAAATTACTTACACGACAGCTATCACATGGTAGTCTCTCTATGATAGTGTACGGCCCTTTATACTTTAGTTGGAGCTTTACAGGTTGTCCTGTGGCAATGGTTGGTCCCTTTGCCACCACAATATCGCCTCTTTGACATCGTCTTGCGTCGGATTGTACTTTGTATTGTAATTATGTATTTACTACATTGTCTGGTATTTCGCGATGAATATCTGCTGGTGGTAGCATAATTTATCATCTGAAGCAGCCTCTGTCTGAATTCGCGCATTGCTAAACTATGGTAAATATGTAAATATCCATGCAAAACTTGAAAATTGTTTTTCTTGTGATTCGGTTCACTTACAGATTTCGTTCCACAATTCGAAGTTCATTGTCCCATTCCTCATATGACTTAACAGAGATCATTAGAGTTGATACTAATGTACAGATAACTCGTTCAACCTATCCGCTGCTTTGCGAATGTCTACTTAAAATTAATGTATGATTAATTCCAAATTCGTCACAGAACTGTTTAAATGTGGCCGACATAAAACAAGTTCCTCTATCGCTCACAGTTTGTCTTGGAACTCCATAATTCGATATCACGTTTTTGATTTGTTTCACATTCAGAATCGATTTGGTTGACTGCACCACATATAATTTGACGAAACGTGTCGGAGCGTCTATGATTACTAAAATATGCACGTTACCTCTTTTAAGTTTGACTAGCGGTCCACAATGATCAATGTTAATCCTGTAAAATGGGCTCTTGCGAACAAAAATTGTTCGTATCTACACCAAAATGTCTGATAAAATCGTGATATTTCACACATATCGATTTGCTCATTGTTTTTAGTATCACGTACAAATCTCGTCGTTTACCATCAACCGTTACATTTTTGAAAAGTCGCCCATTGATAAGTTTATATTGCCTTACCAGATATTTTTCGAATAAACTATCCTCATCTGGCTTCTTCAAACGTTTAGATATTTGTACTAAATCTGCACCACTGCCATTAGTGGTACAGCCATTAGTATTTCACCTTTCTCGTCCATTATTTATAATACTTATAACATCTCTTGAACTACTTCCTCTGGAGTATCCGCTGAAGCTCGAGATGTAGGATCCACGTGTGCCATTTTAGAAACCATCCGGTGTTTCAATTCAAAATCATATTCTTGTTATAAACCGTGGAAATTGTACATTCTTCGAGTTCATGTATGTAACAACCAGCTAGCCCTGCTTGAGATGCATCTGTGTGTACTTCAGTAAATGTTGCCGGTGCATCATATAATCGTTATACTGCTCCTATCGTCAGTACTGTCTTCAAATCCTCAAATATTCGTTGTTGCTCCACAATCCAAATAATTTCTGGTAAGTTGCGTCTGAAATAACCTGTCAAATCTAAAAATCGTAATTCGCATTTCCTCGTACTGGAAATTCTTTTACACCATTTTTCAGCTTCCTGGCCTTAACTCTCTCCCTGGTAATATAAATCTAAGCTGCATATTCGAAGTTTTATAGTCAACTTGGCATCTTGAAACGCCGTTATACGAACTCCAATTTTTTCATGATTTCATTCGGGTTGACTACTGCAACAAGAACATCATCTAGGAACCAGCATACGGCATCTCTTCATAAAGGTCCTAAAACAAGACTCATTAATTTACTAAATTCATTTAGTGGGTTACCAAGTTAAAAAATCATCCTGTTAAACTGTCTCGTTCTATCGGGTGTGGTAAATCTAATGTTCTCTTTTGTGGTCTCTGATACATGAATCTGCAAGTAGGCACTACGCATAACTAGAATGGAAAACATTTTTTTGTACTGCAACCCATAAAATTGTTCATCAATCGAAGGTATTGGAAAGTCCTTCTTTGTTCGTTTATTTAATTGCCTGTAGTCCACAATTAACCTGGGTTCTCCATCCTTTTTATTCACCAACAGACATGCAGATGCATAATCCGATTTAGTTTCTGTAACAATCCCATGCTTTTTCCTCATCTATCATTGTCACCATCTATTCACGTTCACTCGGGCTTGCTCTGTATGGTTTTACTCGAACTTGAATGCTAGCGGCATAAATATATTGTAATAAGATCAGTGCACCAACCTAACTCTAATGTTAGTCTTCGGATATCCATCCAAATACAATTGTCACCCACTCATGCATCGCGATATGTTCTAATTTAGTGAAGGTTCGATCAATTAGGTATCAATTGATTGGACGTCATATTTTGCCACTCTTCAGCTTACACATCATCTAACTTCAATCCTGTACATATTACTGCTAGTTCATTATCAGAACCAAATAAATTGTTACTTTCTGGTGTCATTTGTAATCCATATTTTATATAATGCACCGCACATACTGAACTACCTGTATCTATCAACCCACTCAGCTATCTTCCATTGAATTCTAATTTACGTAATCATTTATTAATTGTATTGTCATATACCGTATCCTCTACAATCATCATGTTCCGTTTGTTAGGACAAAATTAAAATTAAAATGACCTCGTTCTTTACATGTGAAGCATTGTCGCCATTTCCATGGCATTTTATTTTCACAATTTCTGGCTACGTATCGTTTCTGCCGAAATTTATAACATGTAATGATATTATAACTTTCCTTGTTCATTCCTGATTTTTGTGATAAAGTCTAATGTGGATTATTCAGTTGCTTTTCTTTTTCCTACTTAAGAATTCTCTCAAATAGTTTACCAATTCGTCAATATCTCTGTGATCCTTTGCCACTAAACCAATAACAGAATTAGTATTTAGCAAACCTGTCAAAATGTGTTCTTTAATTCTGCAAAAGATAATTTTAATTGAGAACATAATAAATACTTTTCATGTGTATAGCGATTCAAATCTTTCCTGGGCTCTTACAAACGCCTCGTCAGTCGCCCCCATTTTTTGTGTTGTACTAACCGTACTAATAAACGCCCTCTTAAATTCTTGTTCAAATTTCGTACAATTGTTAATTGCATTTCTTCTTGATGCGCACGAAGTATTGGCTGTTCCTTTGAAATCAGTCGAAAAATTTAATATAGAGTCCGTAATTATTTATGTGATCCCTGAATGTTTATCCCTACTTTCAATTATCAACAACATACGAACCATTAACATTTGAGTGGTATCGTTGACTTGTACATTTATCTCATTTATGTAGACCATCTATACCATTCCCTAATAACGAATCACTCGACCTGGAACTATTATCTGGATTTGCATTTCAGTCACAACCATCACCTCTAACATCAGTTTCTCGTATTTTTCAATTGCGTAAAACTCATTCAGTTTTGAACAATGTCGTAAACTAATCTCGTGCATATTTAACCCAACATAACCATTACCGAAAGTAAGTAGATACTTCCGCGGATATAATTTACTACACTTCCTGGATTATTTACCAATACATCGATATTATAATTCTTCCTAAAAATGCTGTTGACGGATTCACTTTAGTTTATAAATACTCAAGACAAATAGGCGTATCTTATATAGAGCGAAACATATACACTTGATGTAATGTGAACTAGAAGAATCACACTAAATGTAAATATTTTCCAATCAAATTGGTTGCATACATCGAATTACAGTTTTTACAGTTAAAACTACTACATACCTAACACATGCCTAGCTGCATCCATCATTATCCTAAATAAAAGCCAATGTGGTATCTTCACGTACTACCCAAGTGATTCACAGATCCATTGGTTTGTAGCTTCTCGTATTCATTACTTGTGGACCTTCAATAATAATACCACATCCACCAAGTAGAATGCTCCAGCATTTTCTTTTCTAACACTCTATAAAGCAAACTGCCATAAAATAATTGTTTGCTATATTTGGAATGTCAATGGATTTCACAAGTGTAGCATCTTTATTTATTCTAATTTTGCTGTTGTCCATTACAATGTGTCGCCACAGTAATGATGCTCCATCAAATTTTACTTGTATTAATAGATTTCTTGATTCTTTTATCATTGTATTTTTTTTCAAATTCCGTATGAGCCTTTTGTAAAACCTCAGTAAAAAGAGGTAATTGTTGTGTTTACTGTATTGCTTTAACCTTGTAACTACTTTGTAAAGCCTTCAGCCATCCTGACTTTAGCCTTCGCATTTGTCCAAGTCATGCTTTCCACCCTTACTAAATTGCAGATCCCTTAAGCAAATGTTAGCAAAATTTATTATATATCCACAAACATGGTATGTAACTCAATATCGAATTCATAAATCTTTTCACTTACTAGTCGTATATACTGTATTTGGACTAGATCACCCAGTCTAAAGACGTTCTGATTTTCAGTGATCGTTTCTGCCTACTCCGAGACTTTATGGGTTGGGAAGTTGGGTATTATTTTGTGTGCTATATTGAAAAAACTTATACCCTGTAATTTCCTAATTTTCTTGTATATCCCTGTCTTCCATATAGGGCAGATGGCGCCTGATTTTCTTTTTTCCATATTTGTTCGACATATTGAACTCTAATTAACAACCTTTCAACAACATGATGTCAACAAAGTTCTTTCGTGTTGCTACACACAATAAACAGAATAAAAGGTAGCAACATAATTTTAACCCAGTAACAAATAAACAATTAAATTAAGCAATTTTCATTCCCTTCTAAAAATAAATGCACACTTCTACCAGTGTATTACTACAGTCTAGCACTATAGGCGAATTCAACGAATAGTAATTTTTGCAGATATTTTTTTATAATTTATTTTCAATCCGTTAGAAATATTATTTAATTTTTGCTAGGTCGTGTATAAGTCCGATAGTTAAATTAAGTAATTATATATTATGATATAACTTACCAACTCGTCCATTTGTCGATTTTTAGTAAAGTTTTCATATTTAAACTTCAGTTGAATCTACTTGTTTCATTGGAGACGAAACTCCAAAACCCTTAATAAACTCTTATAAATAATTATTTTTCTACAATGTCGTCAATTTATTCAGATCTTATATTTGTATACATTTCTTACTTCGTGCCATTGTTTAGTCATTGCTGCGTTAATGCAGCATCTAGGAGTTTTTCTTCTTCTAAGTCTTCACAGACCCAGAAATATTTATCAACCATAAAATAAACCAGTGGAATCTCGTACAAAAATTGTGCAACTTTTTTGCGTATGTAATATACTAAAACATGTTTCAGTTGAATTTAATATTTTAAGCCGCCTAATAAGTCGTCAATTATATGCAAACATGCTATTAATATTTAGTTTATATTCAATTAACCTTTATTAAAACATTTTAAAATCTTTAAAATTATTTAGTTCGTTTTTCATTTTGTTTTATTTGCTTTTTTAATAAATACATGACCTAACATGGACTTATTTTTGTAATCGGTTTACGTTAAGTAGAGTGGTAAAACATAAGTAATGCCGAACGTAGCTCTATTCTTATAAAACACTAAATATAATTATTGGGATTCTCGTCTTTCTCTTATTCATTTTATATATTATCTACCAACTGACATATATTTACGAGAATTAACACAGCAGCGGACGTGGAAACCTCCACAATAATAAGCAATTAACCTTGATTTTCTTGGTATTGTGTAATTAGCCTTGATTTAGTTTGCGTTTATAGGAGGCGCTCTTTCTCATAGCACTTGCCATTAGGTTCCATTGTGCCACCACCGTATATTTAAGCGCTATGCATTTCTTTTGTAATAACCAAGAGCCGTAGGACGCAATAAGTGAACCTACCGCATTATTTTATGTACATGTGCGTGTCGGTGCCTCCGTTTTAAAAAAGGCATTTCCTGGAGCACTGGAATTCCTTGAGTTTTTACCTACACTCTTTAATATCCTCCGCATTAACTCAATACCGATCATTTCGCGGTCTTCGCGTATGATATTATTGAATTTTTGCGATCGAAGAAACAACCTCATTTTGACTTAATGATCGAGTGGATCGAATTAAAATGGACCATTTCGTATGTTATTACGGCGGTGGTCTATTTTCTAGTGCGCGTTTTTACAATTAACTCGTTTTAAATTGAGTTACACTTTTAAATTGTTAATAAGTGCACCGCACGACAGTATCATTAAAGTTCATGTTCAGGTGTGATGTGCGCAATTAGGATACAAGATGCGGCCGCGAAGATGTATGTGATGAAGGAGCGTTAATGATAAACGTGTGAATCATTTATTCATGTTAATGGAGACGTGAGATTATACGGCCTGGATAAACGTGCTCCACAATTGACTAATACAAATGTATTTCCAGTGAAACCACCTTATACGAGTAATTTTGAAGCTTCGTTAAACAATGCTTGCGATAATTGAATATCATTTCACCACTGGCGAATTCGTACGTTGAGAGAAATTACACAGGGACGCAGAGGAACGGGTTAAAAAATATTGATAAGAATATACTAGATGTTGTATCACTGGCGTGTTAGCAGTGTTAATTTTTGTTTTATATGAATTATAAAGTGAGAGAAACGTCTACTAATCATTATAATAGATACCATGAAACTTTTATTATAAATTATGTCGTTTTCCCATCGTCGTTCTTCAACTTTTTCCGCTCCAACTTTAAAAGCCATCGTTGTCATCAATTTAACCAAATTTACACGACTCGTCGACGTCTAGTTTCTAATGAACACGTAAAGAGGAAAATTTATTCGTCATCACACAACGTCACGCTGAGCGTAGCGTCTCCGTAAACAAAACAACTCACACAAACGCGATTATCTCAACTGAATCTAAGCCTCGTAAAAATATTTACTGCCTTTTTACGGAGTCGACCAAAGCATTCTTTGTTTTAATAACTCGTATCTGCGCTTCAAATCTATCATGATCTAAATACCAACAAAGCGACTGGACTTAAACATTGGAGTCATTAACTTAAAATTTCTCGCTCCGCCTGTCTCCGTCTATCTCTTTAACGCCGCATATTTATGAGAGTAAGAAGTGTAATTTTTGCAGACGAAGATAAATAGTGGGTATGCGCTTTTTGCAATTCGTCTGCGCGAAAAAAACAACTGGATTTCAATTAATTCGTAATCGTTTATTAAACGGTTATTAATTATTGCGGCTGCCTGAGGAAAGAGAAAGTTGCTTGAAAGTGTTTTCCGTTTGGGTTTTATTAAGAATGGCGTTATTGCGAGAGGTTGACAATTTAGTGTTATTAATTACTTAGTTTTGCACGCGACATTAATAAGAAAGTTGCAGTTTTGCAATTCCTAGTCTTCAGGTGTATATGCAAGAATCTGTGTAATATATAATTATTCGTGGTAATAAGATAATTTGTTACTAAATGTACTACAAAACGACGCCTACATTGCTTTCAGTTATTTTCGATGAAGTAACCGTAACAAATAACATTTTATGTAAATACAGTATTGTGACAACATTTTGAAACGAATTTATTAATTCACTTAATGTGCAAAACGATTTGAGTACAGTTGTATTGTTTCCCATTTTACATTTTTAGCAAATGCTTCTGTGGCATTTCGATTTTGTCATTTTGCCTTGTATTTCCAGAACCCGCTCTGTTTTTTTATATAAGCAAATTATTCTCAAACATTTCATTACGTTTTGAGTGGATTGTATTTTTTTATAATTTGTAGTATTACTCGACACTTTTTAACGCTATATAAGCAGTTTCTGAATGACGTGGCTCTTCTGACTGTATCGTCCAGTCAGAGACTTAGTGACTATGTATCTCTCATAGAACATGTTGAAACCATTTTAGACCTCTTCTTACAATTTCATATATGACAGTGTGGTATTCATTAAATCTTTTACCTTCGTTGCGTTTTTCTCTAGATTTAATATTCAAGCAAAGTCGTCTTCTGCAAAGCATTTGTCTTATATGAGCTTTCGAATTTTTATGGGATACTTCAAAATATGCTTATGGCAGCGTTGCCTCTGTCTCTATGGTTTTACTTTATGTCCTATTATCCATATTATAACATAGACAAAATGCTGATTCATGCCTGGTGTAAGTCACTCTAATAGATTACCTGGTGGGATTACCAATAAAAGGTGGCAGCTATACACAAACCGCACGTGCAGGTGCAGTCCAATCCTGTTGCACATACTATACACATTAAATCATAATTTCATAATCGCCTGAATTACAATACGCTCTTAACTGTGCTGTTGTTGTCAAAACTTGTACAAAAAATCGATTTAACAACATTTAGCTTGTTCCGGTTTTCAGCATTATGACTAACTACTGAAAAATCTGGTGCTTGTTTGGCCAGTAAGATTTTTGTTCAAATCATTGAAGAACGCCATTTTCATAAAAGAAGAAACTCAAAGAGAAGATTTTTGTCGGTGAAAAATCTGGTTTGTGAGCGTTAGTGCGAAAAATGTAGTTACTAATAATGGAAAACATTTGTAAAACTGGAAGGTATAATTTATAAAATTCATAAAGTGGTTACTACCTTGGGAATAATTATATTTCATTTTCGTATCTGCTTTTTTTCTGCTTAGGAAAAGTAAATTGGGAAAAAAGAAAGTAGATGAGGATATTTTTGTGCTTTACTTTGAGAGAGGTTTCGCATCAAGTTGGTGGTAGGCTCGATAAACATAAACCAAGCATTTCTCCTGCAACAATAGGCCTCAGGGATCCGTTTTGGGGCCAGTGTTGTTTATCCTTTTCGTCAATGACTTGGCTGATTTTTCAGGACTCTACATTCTGTGATGGAAAAATTAAATCCAATTTGCTTTGCAACTAATGAGTCTGCGACATATACTAAGTGAGCAGCAACTCTTGACCCTATTATGCTCAGTTCTATTCCCGAGCATCATATGGAATATGTTTGTGGGGTTTATCGCCGATGGCACGCCGTATATTTATGGCACAAAAGAGAATTGTGCACATAATTGCACAGGTTTCCTGCAGGTACTCCTGTAGAGATACCTTCAGAATTGCGCGCATAATTGCACAGGTTCTTGTAGGTACTCCTGTAGAGATTTGTTCAAAAGGCTAAATGTATTGCTCACGTCGTGCATATACATATATATTGGATATTTCGATGGACATTATAAGAAACCGACGCCAGTTTGCAAGCAATAATACTGTCCATAAGCATAATACTAGATGCAGTGACGGCTGTTAACTTATCCCAGCCGCGAATTTATCAAGGAATTTCATAAATATAATATAACCCTGGATAAAAAATATCCAGTCAATCAGCCAATTTAAATTGGCCGTTAAGTAATTTCTTACCGATCATTGTTTTTATGCAGTTGAAAAATACTTAGACAAATGAATATCGCTCCCAGTTCTGTTATTGTTTGTTAGAATGTATACAAATAGTTGCAGTTATAGTACTTGACGTGTCTCATATATGTGTCTCGTATATGTGATTGTCTCTAGATAGATTATGATTTTAATTTTGGATGTATATATACTGAAATGAGTAATGGATTATTGTGTAATTTAGATTGAAATTAAGAATCACGGGATAAAACTAGCGCACATAAACATTCGCTCGCTTTTACCGAAAGTTCAGGAGGTGGAGAATATTATATGTTCAAATAGCTTCGATATCTTTGCTGTAACCGAGCATTCGCTTAATGAGAATATTTGTACTTCATCTCTTAATATCGCTGGTTTTCAATCGGTCAGAAAAGACAGGCGTGGGCGGGGCGGGGGGCTCATTTGGGCTCAAATATTCGGTTGTTAATGTGACTGATAATATTGAACAGTTTTGGTTGAATATTCAAATCAACAGGTACAATTTTGTTGGTGTAGTATACAAACCGCCACAGTTTAACTACAGGCATCTTTTAAATGAATTGCAAGATTATTTTGCTACTTGCTTTGGCTCTTAGGTAGATTTTGTGTTGTGGTAATTTCAACTTTGACATTCTAAAAGTTGATAGCCCCATTACCATGAAAATTTCTTAAATTCAACTAATATTAGTCAGCTTATGTATATATCGACCCCCAGACCCACTAGAAATATATGTTCATTATTGAATTTAATTTTAACCACTGGCAGCAGTTTGATTGATGTTGCTGGAGTACTGAATTATGATATATCTGACCACGACATAATTATCTGTAACCTGTTGATGCTTCAAAGAAAAATCTCGCCAATAATACGCACCTATCGATAATTCAATAGTTTTCGTCAAGACTTAATCTTGATACCAATGCACATTATTTTTGCGATGAATTATGTGAATGATAAGATTTCAATTCTAAATAATAGTTTGCTTGATCTCTTTGATCAAACAAACTATTTGGTGATCACATCTCGTTGAACATCAATAATTTAAACCTGCTCATGAAGTTGATAAGACCACATCAAATTATCGAGCTTCACCGTCTCCAGCATATTGGATATTTTACAAAACCATATTTAAAAAAGAGAAAATAACATATTTTGCATATTGTTCTAGAACAAAGATTTTGTGAAAACATAGTGTTTGCTTGGATCTCAATAAAATGCATACAATTAATATTCTCGAGCATTTAGCGGATGCCAATCGAATAACTAGTTACTTCATTAATGGTGTTTCGAAATTGAAGTAGCTCTTTCGACCACGTTACCTATGACTACAAACTTATTTATATTTTCTTTTATTGATCAAAATGTGATAAATGTTATAGAATTGATAAAATTAACACTATAGACGCCGATAAAATAAATATTGTCATGATTAAATTATGTTGCCCATATATAATTCCCATACTATTATTAAACCCATATTATTAATTTTATAGTAGAATATAGTATTATATTATTGCTGGAAACATTATATTGTGTCTCCTTGAGTAAAAATACCTAGTAGTATTCTTGTCTCAAATATTTAAGACCAATCAATATCCTTCCGACTATTTCTAATGCTTTTGAACGGGTAGTACATAAAATGAAACAAACTTATTCTTACCACTACCACGTGGCAAGGGTAAGTTTGTTTCATTTTATTTGCCAACCACAGTCTCCAAGTTACTATTTAAGGGTAGTACATAATCAAATTGTTGATTTTTGAATGCAAGCATGTTTCTTCCTCCAATACAATCTGGATTTCGTCGTGTATATAGTTGTGAAACTGGTCTTTTAAGAATCACTGATGAGATACTGCTGCAACTGATCAAGGATTTATAAGTATTTTAGTGTTACTTGATTTTACTAAAACATTGGATACTGTAAATTATAATATTTTGTTATAAATTCTACAAGAAATATGTGCAATAATGTCTTTTTACAATATATTCACACAAACTAACGAGTTACATTAAGCATTATAAAAGTCACATGTACGCAGATGATACGCAATTGTATTACTTATTTAGACCGCAGGACTGGAAACAGGATGCTGCACGCCTAAATGCAGATTTGCACAGTTTGTGTGAATTTTCAGTTACTCATAATTTGTAGGTTAGTCCGGGTAGATCACAGCTGCTGCTTTTTGGTAAGCCTAACATTTGTAATGAATTAAGCAACACTATAAGTATTGTACTCAATAATAATATTGTTTCAATCGTACCAAGAGCAAAAATATAGGTCTTGTTATTGATAATACATGCGTACCCGCAGTTGAGAAAACTCTTTTCGTATCATTTATTATTTAATGTAGACATTAAACTGAAACTATGTGAAGTTTTTGTACTTTCAAAATTCACTTACTGCGCCGGAGTATATCATCCGGCAATTGACTCTATGACTGTTCATCGTATTCAAAAAGATCAAAATACCTACTAGTGGATGTAGATGTATGTTGCTTAACATGAAGAATCGCAGAAAGCTTCATTGCTTGTTTCAAAATATGTTCATGTTTCAGTTACCATATCTCCATCAAAAAACACGGTTTCGTATGGATATTCACAATACGTATCGCCACTCGGTTTCAGGCATTAATATCACCACCGGTCCACAACATCACTTTATTCCACATATTTTTGGGGATTTGAGTATTAAGTATTGGCGTATTTAAAAAGCGAATTAAAGAATATATTTTTCATAAATAAATTATGTGATTCGAGCTGGTTTTTCCTTATGATTTCTTTACACCCCAAGTGATGTTGGTGCAAAATTCCTCGTATTCGTATTCGTGCATTAGTCTCTCCATTACATAACGTTGATATTTTCAAGTTTTATTTCCGCAGGCCGTTTGTTAGCGCAAATATCTCTCCCAATCTTTCAAATGTGTCAGAACTTCAACGGTGAGTTACTGCGCCAGATTACAATCGCTTGTAAAAATCGCGTACTATATGTAAAAGAACAATATTTATGTTAAACAGACCTAATATTTTACTTTTTTAATTAAAACGAAACAAAGATAACTTCTACACTGTCACTGGAATGGTAATCAAGTATCTCGACCACATGGTACCACGAACGAGCCGTTGTTTTATTCGATTTTATAGACACGATATAAAAGTGCGTGTCGTGTGATCCGACAACAATTAGTAATTAAGTTCCACGCAATAAATAATCAATACGATCAATCAACAGATGCCCGCGTCTCCGCAGAGGTTTCGTTGTAAAAATCTTGATTTATTTGGCACTCTGGTCTGCGGCGCAGCCGGATAAAAGACGAGAGTGGGCGATACAGTTAAAGAAAATATATTCAAGGACCGCGTAAAATTTACAGGTATGTTATATGTAGCGCATTAATATATTATAATTGTGAACAGGAAAGTTAACTACTATATTATAGATTCTTATCGCTTATTATTTATGTTTTATTACGCCATAAAAATTAAGTATGCAAGCTGTAAGCGCATTGTCTCAGATATGCGAGCACTTGAATGCAAATGCACGGCATTTCTTATGTGTACACACATATCGGTTGCATCTGGTGTATAGGAGTATTGAAATAAAATATATTTGACTACGATTTTAACTTTTTATGGACGTTCTTTGGCGTTCATGCCAAAATAATTGTTTTATACTCAAACTTCATAAGTTTTGAGAAGACACCGCTATTGTCAGCGAAATGGCAACTTTTTCAACATTTGTCTAAACTTATCAAAATATTGAGTTGAAAGTGTAAACGCCGAAAGATGTCGTGATCTAACCAAAATAACTGTTCGCCAGAAACCACCAAACAAACGATAATTGATTTGATTTAGAATTCGATTAAGACTTAGGACAAATGTTAAGAAAAATACAAAATTTTTGTGACTGACTCGTAAATCAGATCAATTCATTGCAATGAACCTTTAGAAACGTTGAATAATCAACCCACCTATTTTGTAATATCCAGATTCTTCACTCGATTTATTCATTCTTGGAACTGGAACAGTTGCATCAGGTAATGCAATTAGAGCAGTGCCCGCAAATGTAAATAATAAACTGATTGCATATATCTCGAGGGCACTAAAACTATATAATTTTCAAAACGGTGGCGTAAAAATAGTTTAAACTTACCAACTTAGTTTAAAGTAATTTATTTCGATTAGGATTTGATTAATAAATTCCAAGAATGATGCACATGTGACTGTTGTAAACAATCGCATAAATGGATTTACCCGGTTTTACAATTAAGCTGCCGCTACACATCTTCCTCGAAGCCTACCGTATTTTTCAAAGTATGTTCATGAAAATAAATTGAGGCGATAAAAACCGTTTTCCAATACATAACAATGGAATCACGTACAGCGACCGCATCTCATACATAAATAGTTTGTAGCTTGTTTTAGGACGCATTGCATACCATAAAAATTACCAACGAGCGCGACTGATGTTTATGAAACGCCGCCGCATTTCGTTGTTAATTCTAAATTAAGCCGTCAGTCATGCTGTTGCATAACCTATCGAGCAATTTATCGCTGCAATTCGAGTGAACTGCATTTAGCAGTAAATCCATCTCGAATAACTCACACACAACACAAACAAGGCCATTTACAATTCGAGCAATACATATTGTGATAAAGATCCAGGCATCTTAATTATATCGCACGTCTTGCCTCCCAAGACCAGTTAAACACGCGGGCACGTACAAATCGGGGCGACGAAGAAGCAGCGGTGATTTGTCAGCCTAATATAGTAAAATATCGCCGATGGTCGTCGGCATATAATCATGCACGACCACCATAATACATCCGAGCTCAACAACAATGCTGCGTGCTCTGTCTCACGCGTTCGCGGGATGTGGCCGGGAGACGGGACCTATAGCGGAAACTATCGCATTTACCTGCGTATGGTACAAGAAATAGATTGACGACAGCGTTGCCAACTTGCGTAACTGGATCCGGACCGGCCTTCGCGATTATGGCTCGTTCTCCGAAGTCGATTTTATGTATGTCTTCGTGGATAATAAATTAATTCCAACACATTCTGGTATGTGTTTCGAGAATTTGTTTTTGCTTGTGGATCTGCGTGCTGGACATGTCATCGGATATTTGCTACAATTCGATCGCATCGACTGGTGTCAGTGAAACCAGAAACGCGGAATCTTCTTTTTGGTTTAGTTTAGTGGAATGAGACACTTATTGGATGTTGCCTTACAAACCAACCAGAAACATTCATTAAGATACTATATGTTCTTTTCGCTATTGCAATCTGGACATACCTTGGATTGTATTGGTTTCCTGAATTTTTTTGCGATAACGGTCAAAATTTCTATTACAGTAATCTTTAGAAATGCAATAAACTTTTTGCAATTTTCTAAAATACTTTGTGTTGTGTATTGATCCTCCACCAAATTTCAATTAATTAAAACAATATAATCGACTCACAAAGTATAACTTTATTATATTTTATTTTCGACAAACGTTTAAGGCTTCGGATTGACTGAGATTACGGAAATTTGCATACTCTCCTGTTATATATTCTCGTTCAATCTTGATAATCCCGCCGTCTACGTGGATGATTTATTTACTTGCAAACTTAGATTAGGTTAGCTATCTTCAATCCTGCTATATGGGCGAACGTATTCGTCCTGTTCATTGCAAGTTTATTGCCAATAGCTTCTATTGAAAGTGTTAATCAGTTGTATTTTTTATGTTGGGAACTCAATGATATTACAAAATTCGTGTTGTCGACTAATTTACAAGCTCAAAAATTTTAATAATCTGCAGCAGAATTGCAAAAGGAGAAATATAATGTCATCGCAGACGCACTATCAAGAATGCAATTGGAGTCGCAAGATGACAAATAAAGCTATACGACTACAACAGCTACCTAATAATATGTTGATTAATCATTGGCTTCGTCCGCGTTTTGATAAATAAGTTTTGATTTGGCCAAGCCACTGCATCATAACACGATGACTGCATCTTAACATTTCTATGTTAAATAAATTCGTGATGGGATATCCTCATAAGCTACTGATACCATAATAAATAATATAAAATAAATAACTAAAAGATCATTTGGAAATAATTTTATTTTTAAATTCACGATCGTACACCGATTGCTACAGATTAGGGCGAATGTTTTGGTTGAAAAAGTTCAATTACACAGCTTGTCGGGATTATTGGACGCAAAATAGATGTTCATATCTCAGAACTCAAATATTCATGTTTCTCAAAACGTGCAATACTTGGGCTCCATTTTTGGTGGTTCTCCTTTAATAAGACAAAACACTATCCATAAAGGACAAACCTTATGAATTAGGTAATGTGGTATAACAACATTATCTGCATATATCTTCTATGGTGCATATTCAGCTACTTGAGATCAGCCAACTTATACAAATTTCTTTATGTCAAATGTTAGTATTAAACAACTGTTTTTTACTCTTTGTATTTGCTTAGCTGTATCATTCAAGAGAAAATGACCATACACTGACGCACATTATATGAACTGATTAATAAATAACTCCGGTGTGGATATATTAGCGTTAGGTATTGTTCATAATTAGACCAAGATTCCTTGCTTCATTGACATTTGGTACAGAAACATTATCAATTTTTAACGACGAAATTCCGTTAAATCTACTTTAGCTTTACTTCCAAATATCGACACACATGATTTTGTTGGGTTAATTGACAAATAGTGAATTCTTGAAGTCGAAACAATTGATTGCAAATCCTGATCTAAACACGACAATCCACGTCGACAATATTCAACCTTGAACGAATGGTAGAGCTGTATGTCATCAGCATACATGTGAATATTACAAGTTTTTAAGCAATTACACAAAGAAATAATATATATTGTATAGAACAGCAGTCGAAGAATAGACCCTTGGGCCACACCTTATTAACATATTTGGATTTCGAAATACCACTGGACATTCTTACATATCGAGACCTGTCTGCTAAGTAGCTACTCAATAGATTAACGACCGGTTTTGAAAATCCAACGGAGTGAAATATTGGCAGTAAGAGTGCTTTGCCTTCATCGCAATTTTATAATAGATTGTCAATTAATTTTATAAAGACGGTTATGCAGCTAAATTCAGCTCTGAACCCCGAGTGAGTCTCATTCGCATTTAGGTGATCTCCAATATGTGTTTTTATTCCTTTTTCAAGCAATTTAGGTAATTGTATTACATACTTTGATTTTGATTTGTCTTTAAGAACATCAACAATTTTGTATTATCAGAGAATCACAGTGTTCTTCTTCTCTTATTGACTTTTAGAGTTTTTTAAGGTGCATGCTTATTAAGAAGCTGCACTAAGTTACTCGTTAGGAAAGTTACATCATGTTCTGCTTTCTTCTCGGGTAATGACCCGCGTTGTAAAATTGTCCTGTAAGGGTTGTTCCGACGTTTCGGCAATGTCACAATTGCCTTATTCAGGTTGGTCTTCGCGGTTGAAGTAGGATCTAGAAGAATATCTGATAAATCATTAGTAAGCCACGTCTCACATTTTCCAAATGCATGCAATTATTATTCAAGAAGATGCGTGAATAGTGATCTGATTTCAATAAACAATATATTAGCCAAGATCCTAAACATAACATCAACAACTAGTACGACCACCTGATATTGTGAATATGATCTTCGTAACCAGACACGACAAATAACTTCTTCGAAATTAATAATAAACGGTAAACATATTAGACAGAAAATTAATAAATGTGAGGTTTGAGATTTATATAAAGATATTACACAAGCAGAGACAAATAATAAATTATTAACCTGCATCGTCCTTATGCAGTTTAATAAAGGAATGAACACTGAAAATAAGAAAATATATAACAAATTCGTGCAAGTTCATAAGACACCGGTGGATCGATATGTGAAAATATCAAAAATGTTAGAAGATAATATTTGGCAATAGGAGTCACTAAGGAAAATAGTGATAGGACAGTGAGGTGTAGTGGACAGATCTGGAACTAGGACGATATATACGATATATTAATATTGTAGCTACAGAGTGTACATAAGGTGATTTACCACCATACATAAATCATCTTTTAGGAAATAGGTTCAGTGGGCAATTGAGAATATTATTTAGAATATTTTAACTCGTCACTGATGTCGAACCTAGTTTATTTCTAGTAGGACTTTGCATTTATAGTACACTCGAGCTGTTTAATTCCGCGCCTATAACTATAATAAAGTAATGATTTATTGAATGATTTAATAGTAAACATAAAACTGCGTTGTATGCACATTACGAGCGTATACCGCTATATGTGTAATACTATGTCATGTTAAAATTAACGCACAGTGAAACAATGAGTGACTTACCTAGGTCGTAAAAGCACTTCCCAATTTTATTTATTTTTTCTTATGGTGTGTGCCAAGATAATCAACGCCAAGACTAAATGTTGCGCATGGTTGATTGTAACTCCAACCTATATTGCATTAAAATTGACACCACTAACACATAATCAAATAAAAAAAGTTTGATAAATTTATGAACCAACCCACCGGTGCGAGATAAAAAAATTGAATAATTCATTCAATTTGATTATTACTGTTTACACATAAAGGAAAATAAACCGCCCTACAAACTCCGAATAATAATAAAATAAGTCCAAAAAAGAATTGATTCCATATTTATTACTTTTTTTCATTCTTGAAACATTTTTAATTAATTTCACCGCTCAATTAATCGAGAACCACGACAGTGCAGATTCGCGCAGCTGCAATTTTAATGTATTTAAAAATGGAAACGTTTCAAGTTGAACCGCATAATTACATCCACATTCAGTAGGCAATAAACCCTGTCGAAGAACATCTTCACAAAGTTGGTAGAGTGTTGTTTTGTCTATCTATCCGTGATTATTATACCTGACCTGGATGAGTCCGAAAATAACAGATGCCGAAAATGTTCGGAGATCAATTTGATATGGTCAGAATGAAGGACAGGTTTGAATATTTCAAAGCTATTAGCCTCCATTAGTATCACGTTACGCATTAGTTTTGACGTATAGAAGCAGATCATTGATAAGAGACGATAATTTTGTCAAAAGGTGCTTATTTCAAACAAATTGTGAATGCAAGAGCACTTAAGTAAGTTAAGTCGTTAATCGTATAATCGTATACTAATTTTCGTCCTAATTGTGAATTGCACGAAGGGATATCAAAAATGTCGCACTTGCACCTTCGGTGCTACACGTAATACAAATTGCGTACATTTTTAGGTATAAATGTATTGTGGTGGTATTGATAAAAAATAAGTGGAGGGTTCTTTATATAATTACAGGAAAACCATTTGGTGAACGAAAGGTCTAAAGAGCTAGGGTGGCATTAAATATGACCGCACATAATAAGGGTAGTTTCTTCTGGGAAAGACTGTAATAAAATTCTTTGTGTGTTGCGAAGTTAATTTGCGCAATGTAAAATTATTACTAATTTAAATTCATTTACCTAATTTTACAGTTTTTTTCATCTTATTTTATTGACGTAACAGTATTTGCATTGCAACAATAAAATTGCTTAGTATGTTTACAATTTCAATTGACTAGGACATTTATTTTAAAAAATGAAGTTCAGAAAAATCTCACAGGGTCGATCGTTTGACAATTTTAAAAATTTAATCAGTTTCTATTTTGAGTTTCCAACCATAATTGAATTTGCTATTGATCGAATTTTAATATTTCGTGGCAAGGTTTACGGCTAGTAAATTGTCTATTTTAGTGCAGTTATTATTGAATGAACCAGCCATAAACTTTCGAGCCGTAAACGGAGCTGTTTTCCACCGCAGATTTAATGTGTGTAGTTAGTTGGTTGTATGCACTTTTACATTTAGCGAAACGCAGAAAGCTGCCAGCCGTAAAGTCTATTTTTGCTTCGTTTTTAATGACAGTCCTTGACATTTGGTCAATTTTTATCGTTAAAATTGCAAAGAAATCAAATTGCTAATCCTTAAAGGCTGTCATATGCTTATTTATTTAATTAACTCGACGTAATTGGTTCAGGCGTAATTATATTTAATCGACTCTGGCTATACGTAGACATGGCTATTTTTTTAAAGAAATTGCACTTATATGCTTGCCGAGGAGTTAAATATTACCATGTTTTATCATTCTTGCTATATCCGTCAAATAACCAACATGTCATATTAAGGAGATGGATACTTGCCACTTAACTTAAAATCGAGTCGTTTTGAATTACATGATTTTTTGGTGGGATTTTATAAAACAGTAAGTTCAAAGTAATAGTTTTGCGACAAAGCTGCAATGATGTAGTAATTGAGAAACCAACTAATAAACCCACGGTGCCAGATGCGATCGCTTATGCCTTTGAAAAATTAAAATCATTTAAAATTATTATAAAGAAATATTTACTAACTAAATAGCTTGTAAGGTGAATACAATGCACAATAAATCTTACTAAACCAAGCGTTTTATATAGAGTGCTTGTTCTTACAATACTGCCAGTGGATTGGTATCAATACGCTAAATGTATTAGCATATTGTGTGGTACGACACAATGCAAATTTCATTAAAATAGTTTCTGTTAGAATGGAATAGAGAACATATATTTACGGACCGAAGGACATACGGGTTTTTTAACTTCATTCTGCAAATATTTGACCATCAAGATAAGTACACAAAAAATTGAAACCCTCTACAATAAATATCATTACAAGACTAATAATACTAATAATACAAACTAAACACTTAATCAAGGCAACATCCTACCTTCATTTCAGCAAAGTAAATATAGCTTCAGAAAATGTGAACATGTAAACATTGGATACTTTTGGAATGAAAATAAAGAACAAAAAATCGTTTGGGCGGCGCTCCCTGATGTTCGAAGTTGACAAAGTGGCTACTGTAACTATTATGTGAGACTAGGACGACGAGACCACACCGACTTTCGGCAACTTGTAGTGCTACTTGACGACATTCTACTATCACGTAAAGTTATGTCAACAAATATTAAAACAATTTTAAATTAACCTGGAGCAGAAATTCGGAAAAAAATTGTATAATTGATATTTCTAACAGCAGTATAGAAAAATATATAAAAAGGCTAGGCAGATGATTAGGGGATATTTATATAAATGCTTGTTAAGCTAGACATCATAAATTAGTAATACTAGATAAGTCGAGTAGTTAAAGTAGACATGATACACATAATTAATGACATATACTGATAAATGAGCACGTATTGCATAGTCAATTATATTATATAATTATTACACGGAAGCAATAGCGAGAAATAAAAGTTTTAATTTCTTTAAAACTCGCATCTAAAAGCCGTTCGTAACCTGTTTGTGTTTCAATATATATTTGGAGTGTGTAATTGTTTATTTTTATTATTTTTATTATTTTTGATCTGTTATATGTTTTGTCATGTATTTCTTAATGAAAACATTTTCATTGTGCTTGAAGGGGGGTCAATATTCTTCACAAGGTCCCATTAACTACATTCTGAGCCATTATCTACAATGAGTTTTAAAACGTAAAATAAGTAATCCCTCCCGTAATCCTTAATATGGCACACCCTACCTACGCAATCAACCATAATAATCAATAGATTGTTGGAAATGTCTTGAAAATCAAGTCATGCCAATAATGACAAATATAATGTTAATCTACAAGATAAATGCCACGAATATTAAATGAAAAGTTTTGACATATTACACCAGAAGATATGTGCGAATTTAATTCTCTTTTAAAACCAAGTATAATCTATTGCGTAAAATAGTTATTATACAGGTCCTTTAGGATATATTATGAACATTTACATTTGAAGATCATTGCATTTATCGCAAGGTTAAGATCAATATCTTATTGGCATATACTTATATATTTCGTTATTAATATAATTTGACTTTTCAATTATTTTTATATATTTTATTTTCGATTAAATTCGCAATATTCTTAATTTATTTATTTTTCTTTTAGCTATGTTTAAAATATCAGTGTACATTAGAGACATTTTACGACGTTATTACATTCGTCGTTACAATAAAAACAGTTTCTCTGGAACGCTTCTCCTAACAGATAGTTTTAAGACGCCAACCCCAACGTTTCCTCTACCCTTCCGTCGAGGGATTTAACCGGCACTTATCTAAATGATTCCCCGTAAAACAAAGAAGCAAATTGACCGTGAATTTCACTGATGAGTATCTCCATCGCAAAGCCCACTTAACTTCTCATTAACCTTGCTTACATTACTTCGACCATTTTTCCAGTGGTGAGATTTTAATTATCATTTCGTTCACTAGCAAGAAAGCATTTAACGACTGCATCTCATGCACTTGACAAGGAGCGCTACTCGACACAAAATATTTGTTTACATCGGAATATCCAGGGTTTTTGAGGCGATGCGACCGAATACTTGGTCTAATGTATTCATAAAGGAAGACGTGTAAATACTAATTAACATATTGATGAGTTGAGTAAATAAGGTTTGTTTTCTTAACTCGTCTTGTTTAATCTGACTGTGTAAATGATAAAGACGGCGATACGCGTAGGAAAATTCAACACGGAGTAGCGAAGCCTCGGTTCTAAAACAAATATGATATGAGTTTTTCGATATTTGTCGAGATGTGTTTGAAGTGTACTTACGCACGACATATTTTATATTTTTTCTTTTTTTCGTTGCCGGTGGTGATTGGTAATTTTGTCTTGGGTGGCTACAGATCATCGAAGCGTTTTTGTCTCGTGCGATTGCGACTCCGTAACTTCGTTAGCTTTTTCGAGACGAGTCAGCAGAATTGTAAGTTTATTACTTGATCGTGCTTATTGCCATTAAACTAGTGGGTGACGTCTTAAATTGGTTCCCAACGTGGGGCCTAATTGTTGCAACGCTCCATCGTGTCGTTATTATTTATGAGTTATTGTTAATAGACGTGAACGTTTATTGCTTGATCGTAATTTGTTCTTACTGGTAATTCTGATTGAACTATCTGCCTTAAGGGGAACCACTTGCAAGTGAAGTATTCCAGAAAACTCTCGTTCTGGAGGTGTCTATTTAATTTAGTTAAAATATGTTTAAGTTAATAATCGTGCCATAGATAGTTATGGTAAATATCAATCAATTAATAATTTTATAAATTTGATCAGCCTCAAATAACAGAATAATAATCATAACTCTCATGGGCGTTTGCTTGATTTGTTGAAGACGAAACGAGTAGTAAGTCGATACTTACTACTCGTTTCTTTATCGATATAAAGATGATATGCCATTCGTCACTGAAGACATTCCACCAATTAGAGTTTCTATTAGATGCGCTCATTTTATTCCCCTACCAAGATCCTCACAGGATCTATAACTTCAAGAAGGCTGATTACGTTAATTTGTACAATGTTTTTTCTTGAAGTTGACTTTCTTGACTAGTTATAAAATATTAATGAGGATTTCTATTCATATGCTCAAAATTTTTCGGCAAATCGATATTTTCAAAATTCCCTACGTGGTCCAGTAGTTTATGATATATGTTGAAGGAAACTTTTTGGATTTTTGTGCTAAGTTCACATTTGGGGGTACAGTCCGTTCACCCATTTTGGATCGCCAAGAAAATTTATCTTAGGAACCGCATCCTGGAGCAGCCATTTTTCAGTCAATAACAAATAGGATACATACGTGCCTTTGATATTCCTCGATCGACTTACTCAATTTGGTTTGCAACGGAGCACAATAACAATATCAAACTTAAGCGCAAGCATCGTCTAAAATTTAAAATATATAATTATCGCTATAATCTTCACCGATGTAAACAATTACGTAATATTGTCAAAATCATCTCAATTCTTGTTAAAGATTATCTTTCAAACGGGAAAACTAAAATTAAGGATAACCACGAGTATTTTTGGTCTTTTGCTACCTCGGTGAAAAAAAATTGATACCTAGTTCAATAACTGATACTAGTGACGCTAAATTGAATACACCTAAGTACATTGTTGATGGTTTTCAAGAATACTTCAGGTCTGTTTACACAAGATCATTCGCTAATGAATTGACGAATACCACTAGCCCTATTATTTTGGTAGTACATACAACGACTCAGTAAAGCTTTAACTATAATTATAATGTATCTCATAGCAGCTAAATGGCCATGGGTTTCAATGGTTTGCAATTTGGTGCGAATGCCTCTCAGCCTTTGGACGGTAAATGGGTTAAACTCTCGAATCTTTTGGTAGATTCTTAGCCGTAGTTTTTCTTCGGCTCCATTTTCTGCCGATATAAATATCTGCATTTACAGCTTCGCCTCTAACTCGCCTAACATAAGGTCTTGAAAAGACAGCTTCCGAAATAGCGCACCACACTAGTACCTTGTCCTCAAATTTCGCTTTTTTCTTATACCTTACGTTATTAGGAACGTCCTCAATATTGTCTGTATAAAAGCCTTCGTTTCCTTTTATTTTGGAGTCCTTTTCTATTTCTTCTTGCAGATTCAATGAAGTTCTGAAGCCTTGCGTGATTCATACACGGCAAACCTTCTTCACATTCCTTAATGGCGCTGTAAATTATTGTCTTAGAAATATTTTGCTTTCTATAAATGGTATTTGGCATTTGCCCAACCAAATTGTTAATACCTTTCCGCAATTCTAACTTGTAGGACATTTTGTAAAACTTTGTAAACACCAATATATTGTTAAACTCCAGGAAAAACGTGACAGATTCTCAATAGCCAATGGTAAGTTGATTACTGTATTTTTAATAGGATAAAAATAATACGAAAAATTTTCCCAAAATTTTTGTTACATACATTAGTTTCTTAATTACCACATTCAACACCAGTATGCTATCTTCGTAATTTATCTCTGTTGAGCAATACTTTCCCTCAATGATGGAAACACAAAAAGGGGACAAAGCTTCCATTTCAAATTATCCACCAATTGCTATAATCAAAAACTTTACTAAGGTATTTGAAATGTGCCTTTAAGTGAACATTTTTACTCAGATTATGATGCTCATTTCCGAAGACAAACATGATTTTAGGAACAAAAGATCAGTTGTAACGAATCTTGCTGCATTAGCAGTTTCTTTTTGAGAATATTGATTACAATGCACATGTTAATGTAGTCTATACAGATTTTTCTAAGGCGTTTGATATCATCGATCATTCCATTCTCTTAAACTGGGGTGGATTGTTTTTTTCCTTGAAACTTATTTTTCGGCTAGTATTATTTACTGTCTTATTTTTAAAGTTATATTATCGACAGAAAGCAGTACGTAGCATATAGGGGCCATACACCTAAGTTCTTTACACCTAGCCCTGATGTTCCCTAAGGTAGCAACTTGGGTCCTTCATTGTCTCTTATAGTCTTTAATGATCTATGTAACCACCTTCAATGTTACAAACTGTTACTGACGGATGATTTTGCTTTTCGTACAAATAAAACCTATTGATGACTTTGATTGAATATATTCTTGTTGCATTTAAAAATCCAACAACAAATTAAGCACGGACCTTCCGAAATGTTCCATATTAATTTTGCTCACCCAATAAAGTATGATTATCATTTTGAAGATAAGCCACTGCAACGTTGTTCATCTCTTAAGGATTTGGACGTCACATTCGATGCTAAACTAACATTCACTGAATAGGTAATTAATACTACATCTGCTGCATTAAGGGCGTTGAGATTTATAATCCGAAATATATATATTTTTACAATTGTTATATTTTTTCTTCGTGCGGTCTAAACTGAAATATGCTTCGATACTTTGGCCTCCGATATACGAAAATCAATCCGATATGCTCGAAAAGGTCCAGAGGACGTTCCTGAAATATTTTCACTTCAAGCACCTGTTCAGGAATGTGATAACAGCGTGCCCCTAGATAGCTTGGGAATTAATTCTTTGTCACTGTGTAGAAGCCAGGCTGACGTCTTTTAACTTATTTTTATTCAATCTACTCAACAATGTCATTGATGCGCCGTAACTAATAATGGACGTTAGATTCGTTGTGCATTAAATATATTATTTTAGTTATAAAAAATATGATATATTTAAAAAAAATTAATGTAAATTATCCAACGGTTATAAAACATGTGTTCGCTTTAAAATATTTCATATATTGTAATAGGAATTAATTTCGCATCATTTCCATTATGCAATTTGCAAGTATATGGAATATATTCGCAAGTCTACATGTAATAATTAGAATATTTTTTTAAACGTGCAATCGAAGTGCATCGAAAAAACCGCCTTGCTTTTTCAATGTAGGGTTTAGATACTTCATAAGTCAAGAACTACCAACAGAGTTTAATGTTATGTGATAGCTCTATTTATGTTATTTTTATTTGCATTGAAAATCCTACACATGAGCTTCTCCCTCACACGGTAAATATCAAAAACAAGCGTATCAGACTTTCTGTTTTTTATCGTATTATTCGTGTTATACATACACTTTAATGGGTGCATTGGGAGTGACCTAATGTCGTGTATATTATTATCAAGTATCAGATCGATGTCAAGCAGATCCCTGCATTTTTGTAGCAGACTGAGTACCCAACCCAACCCAACCCTGCTGGTTCTTCGCGCACTCATAATTATTGAGAGAAAATGACATGCAATTAAGTGAAATGCATCATTGATATTATAGCAAGTTTTGGATACTGTAAAATATATTGAGGAAAAAGGCGTAAAAGGGATATTATACAATAAACAAAAATTCTTCACAAATCTTCTTTCAAAATCAAACTTATAACATAATTAACTATGTTAACGTTAATTTGCATAAATATCTATCAAATTTACCATGACGTTTGCATTTATAAATATTTCAAAAACTATTCCATCGATATAAATAATTACTTACTTCAGCTCATCTTAAATTAGCAGTCATATTGTTTCATATTTGTGACAAAATCCAAAACAAAAAAAATCAAATCATCATTATAACGTTAGCTTAAAATTTAGATTACGTGTGTCCATTATTTATTTTTCATTCGACTTGCGTAAATTTACACAACGGCGCCGGAAATCACATAGAAATGTCAGCGTGCTTTTTGTCCAGTTACACGTTCACTTTTCGTACGGTAATTGCACGGTTTGCAAATCGAACGCGTTAACGGTACGAATTTACTGTGTTTACTGTGTATGGCACATTTTTGCCTCGTATGCGTGCAGTAATAAATTAATGGAAATTACTGGACTAAATTGCGTCGATATGATCTATATTCATATCTGTTGTAAGTAATGCCGCTTGAATTTTATCTACGACATTAAACTCGAGATCTAATTTTGCCCTAAAGATTACCAACCGGGAAAAATAATGCTAGCTGCTTATTACGTGTGTATATACATACGTATACCCTCGCGCTCCGGTAAATTAACATAAGAACGTGTGCCCCGGAGCGATCGGCTCACGAGTTGGATAGAGAAAGAGAAACTCGCTCTATACAGTGTCGGACCAGATCTTAATGTGCATTAAGTAAAAATATACTGCTGCAATCAGCTGTAAATCATTTATATTAATAATAGTATTATATTTAAACAAAGTTGACGTAATCGCACAACATCGGCTCGAATGAAGTGTAAAACGATGGATGTCAAAACGGAAGTAAAAATTCAAAATTTATGCAAAATAGATGTGCATAGTATAGAATAGCAACAATAGGAGTGCAATCGTCTATCGTTTGGAAGCGAGGTTATTATTAAGACATCAACTCGAGAATAAGTAAACCTCCGGCCATGTAATCTACCAGTGAAAATTAAATTAGTGTGGAGACAAACATGTTGGGGAAGAATCCGAAACCTAGTTTGAAGATACGAACTGTGTTAATATTCGTTTTGGGTACATCATGGATTCCTATTTTTAAAAAAAATTGACCACGCGTAATCGACCTCGTCATATGTCATTCAAATTAATCTTTGTATCGACTTTCAAGTCAACATAAAACACTTTAAATGTTACATCAAACAGGACTCATTTGGCCCAGTCCTTCACTGTCCACGCATTTGTGCGAGAAAGAAGAAAGATCGCGAGCTCTCGTGACGTCTTCGGTAGACCACTGGGTTTTATTATTATTAGTTATTTCAAAAGGCGATCGCTCGCGAACGTTGCGTTCTGTGCTCTTTTCTCCGTCGCATCGGTTCCCGAGCGAGATAAATGGCCGTTTCGTAACGGTAATTTCGACGTAAAACGTCCGTAGCTCCGACACATGCGTGAACGCCTTTTTCACGAACGTTTTGATATATTGTTGTAAAGGAGCGATTGTTGTACAGGTAGTTAGTGAGCCTAGAACGTGTTTCTCAATGAATTATAATGAGTATTGTAATTTAAGTTGCTTGTTCTCGACGTTGAAGGATGGACTTTTTAGTTGTGTTTCGCGATTTAAAGCATCACTCGCGGCGCGATACGTCCGTTTCGGGGCGCTTTTTTGCTCTTTTGCGCCAAATGCGTTTAAATTACTTGCGTTTTTAAACACGATGTCGGCACTTTCACTTGGATCTCGAGATTAATTTGATCATTTTTGCAAGCAGTGGTCTGCAAACAAAGGCAATGCTATATGAAAAGACACTCGGAGATACAAACTAGAGCCACCTTGCAAGGCCGTCTCATTTTGCATCTTTAGTGGAACCTGTCATGGTCTTCTTTGGATGTAATCTCCTTCGGACGACTTTACCCACCGAAATCAGCGGCTTCTTATGGACTTGCACAAATGGGCTTGTTCGTCAGTGATAATAACTCGCTTAGCAATACCGGTCTCCAATCATAGTAAAACGTTAGTAATAATCTAAGGTCCCCTATAGCCACGCCTGTTATGGTTGACGAAATGTACTATTTTCTTCTGGCTTACAGTCGAAGCCATACCGTATGGGATATCTGTATTATCAAATTATTTTAAATTAAACATTCTACTAGATTGCATAATAACGACAACGATGAGTCTAAATGATTGATTTGAAACACGTAGTCATTAAGTGAGGACACATCTTAAAGCATATGTTTAACGACTTTTCGTGGAATAAACGCTCATAAAAAAGAACTAAAAACGCCAATTGGTATATCAATAAAACACAGCAGTTTACGACTTGGAAACAGGAAACAAGAGCATGCTTGAGCAATCTTTATGTATAGGCGGATACGGTGTAGTAGTAGAAAATGGTTGAGGTGGACCCAATATAGGTTATGATTTTTATGACTTTTTAGAAAAACATAGCTACACATTAACACCTAGAACGAAATACAGCTGCCAGATTCAAACTAAAAATTCATTAGAAATTAGTTGAAATGAGAATGGAAGAAAGATATATATTTAGTTTGATGCAGAATTATGAAATGTACCCAAATATAAAAAGTTTTTGACGTAAATAATATAGTTATAATATAAAATTCTATAAAAAAAAGCTCAGGTATGGTACAACGTAGAGCGAGAGAAATTTGGAAATTTAAGATATAATCAATTTTTGATTATTCTGGGGAATGTGGAACACTTTAGGTGTGAGAAAAAGGTTGGTGGGGCCTAAAAATAATCTAAAGTAAATGTTTCGGACAAGAATTTGAAGCAAAGGCGAAGAATGAAATATGGATGTTTTTGGTTATATGAATGGACTGTCAAAAATAGAATAAATGTTTATACAATTTATAAGTTTCTTAAGGCACTTAGCGTGAAATTAAAAACACCATTCTAGAAAGGAAAGCTAAATGAATACCTAAATGAATAACAAAACCAATTTCAACATCCTTGGCGAGACTATTTAAGGAATGTCAAAAGACAACGAGTTTTTATTATCATTTTGCCTGCTATACACTTCAAATCGCGTGGGAAGAGATTTAATAAAAACGTTGTTAATCAACGTTTGAAAGAAAATTGACAAGTAACGGTGTATGAACGTCAAACATAAAGTGAACTGTAAATCCTAGAAGCACTTGAATTTTAACAAGAAATAAAGAAGTATAATGAAGTTTTATTCGAAATCGGTCAACATCAGGAAGCAATCGTCGGTGCACAACAAAACTGATACTCCGTCGTCCATCTGGAAACACCGTGCATCCGAAATCACAGCTATAGGTACATTTACTGATTATACAATCTTGGCAACCCGTAAAAACCCTACAGATGCGTCAGCAAACATAAAGGACCACCAACTAGAAGAATGGCTGAAGAAATAAAAGGAATAAATCAAACTAAGTTAAAACATACATTTGCTTTAAGAAAATAGCAACATCATTGATGATATATAAATACTATAACGTATATGACATTCAACATACTACTGTAGGACTGCGCAAAATAACAACCAAACGTTACATAATGATCTTCATGTCTCAACTGTATAAGAAGAAACCCACCAAAAAAGCATAACGCAAAAGAGACCCACAGCAATTACATTCTCAAACCTCTGGTACAAAACCATGAATATAGAAGATTAAGGAGGATCTAGTCCACTGAGCTGACATTGATCGCAAAAGGTATTATCATTACAAAGTGATTGATTTTTAAGAGATTAGAAAATCGCTTATAGAATAAACACAAATAAAACAAAGGCAATTAAGTTCAATAAATTCAAATTCCGTTGAACGAAAATGTCTAGTTGAAAACCGTAAATGTGTTGATTTTTTTTATTAAGCTGACAGAGAAATTTTAAAACGTAAATCACACTGACACTGTTTTTGGCGATTCCTTTCGCATATCATTCTTACTAGTATTTTCATCTGAATTTCCAAATCGAAATCAATCTGTCCTTTTGGACTGTTTGTTCTTGTCTTAATTTCTATTATTTTTCCCATTTCCATTATATTCCATCAATTATAATCTATGAGTGTCTTGATTGTTTTCCATTAACATTTCTTTTTCGTCGTTGACCATATCTACTTTCCATATTTTTGTTCCTACCTATTATTCTTTTCAGGATATATTCTAGCCCATGCTTTACCTCGATTCTATTCTCCTCCTTTACGGCCACTCCTGGTATTATGTTGTTTCTGATTTTATATTTCTCTAATCGACCTGTCTCATTTAAGTTATTGAATCTCATTCATTTTTCTAGTTTCTTCCTTTATCTCACCATTTCCTTCTCTGAGTGCTATCAGCACCTGCTGGAAATATTTGTGATCCTGTTTTATTTCATTTGTATTTTTCATTAGTTCTTTCAGTATTTCTATTCATACATCAATCCTTTCTTCATTATCTTGATTCTCCATTCGTGGTGTTTTAATCTTTTTTTCATCTAGTTTTCGTCTTCTTTATTCTTCGAGTTCGTCTTGAAACGACCTGTATGTCTTAGTTTGGGTTTGGGACTCGAAGAAACTAACCAAGATTTATTGATTTGTAACAAATCATGAAAAACTAAAATCAACAATGCTAATTGCGTGGTTTTGTTGATGCCTAATTAAATTGAAACGCTATTAATTTTGTCAATTATTTATGTGTGTCGATCTAAATTACATAAGGATATACCTTAGGTCACATAATTAATAGTAAATAATGATATGTATACAATATACTAGTTAATTGAAAGCGTCAATTAAACGTAAAAATACTGTTTAGCTGCAAATTACTGCTTACTTAGTATATCAAAAGTTAAACGCGGTTATCCTAAAATAAGTAATTTTCGAGTTGAATTAAGGTGGCTTGTCGGCTTATTTAATAAGGCAATGTTCGGTGAATGAAAATAATTTTCCAAACACAATTAATGTCGGATATTAACAAATTTTATAACGTTGGTTTCACGCTCTATGTTAGATTTTAAAAACACACAGGTGGACCTTATACGGCCCATTATTTACCAATTATATTAACTAGTTTATTACGCTTCATAAAAAAATAAATAAAAGTGCAGCGCTGAGAATTCTATTACAATAGCACATTCACCATAATGTGTTTATTGCCTCGTGTTGTTCGATGGGTAATAATTCACACAAGGGGGCGCCAATCACTGACCCCAGTGGGTTGTTTCTCTAACCGAGTTAAACGTTTGTATAATTCTCGACGTCAAATTTTAATTTTCATGCATGGAAATAATCCATCAATTAAATAAATTAACGTCGGGTACGGTCGTTACGCCGTATTTAAAACACTTTTACTAGACGACGGCGACGATCATAATTTAATTCGATGCTCGTACATACGAGTGCTTCTCTTCTTTTTTTGCAACGATAATTTTCACACCGTCAACACTCGCGCAGAACGGGTTCACTTTTTACAGTTTTCTGCATTGTTGGTGCGCCTTCGTGTTCGTCGAGTTTATTAAATTAAGCAAATTGGCATGAAAACGAAGTTCATTGTCTGCTCGAAGGATCTTTTTCTCCTCGTGTATTAACGTACGTCGGCTTAATGGAAATCCGTCATCGATCTTTCAAATTGTTTGAACTACATCAGACCGTAACACATGTTTTATTATCGATGTTAATCTGACATGTAACAAGGTTTTTATGAACGACAATCTCTCTCCGTGTATCGCGTTAGATACGGTTTAATGGGACGGTGAATTTGACTTTGAATTCGAATTGTGTTTTTAAGCTACTTCTCTACCTTTAAGAGACCCATTCTTCTTCACTTACTTACATTAAAATAAATACTCGCTACTGTAATGAACATAAACATGTTTGTCACTGTTCATGATTTTTTTTTCTTTTTTGTTACAATTTTTTTTTTGTACAATGTAAAACGGAGCAATTATAAAATAATCGTGAAGTCATGCTATTTACCTTATTTTTAAAATGTACCGTATTCTGTGGCGCTGCTATAATAGCCTTGCCCTCTGGCAATCAAAACCAAATATTCTCAGTTGCTAGCCTTCTGATTTCAACTCCTCGCTCCCATATGCTGTAGGTCCGTCCAAAGTCATTTAAGTACCTCATCTTAAAACCAGTCCTACTTCTTCTGGCAGATTCTCTTCTCGACTCTATGCTCTATTTGCTCTGATCCATATAACCCCAATAAATTCCCCAACATATTGGGCAGTTACATATTTTATGGTTGGTTACATTATTGGACACCTGCTTATAACACACGTAGCAATATCGATTCCAGGCTGACCTTGTCGGGAATATAGAAAATAGTTTGTACATATTACCGATGCAGTCAAAAGTTGATATACCGGGTAAAATACGCAAGAACGATGCCCAACTGGAGACCATTCATCTCTAGCTTGAAGTCGATATAGCTACGCTGTCCATAAGCACATCAAGTCTTCAATTATATAATGATCTAACCTATGCTTTCTAGTATCAGAATTGGCCACATATTTTGTTATCAACTGATTTATTGATTTCAAAGTCTGGTAATCCCGTTAATGTTATCGGAGTGGTAGTAAGTGGTTCAGGGGTCCACGCTTAGCAGCTTTCGTTGAACCTTATGGATCCACCCTACAAATGAAACTATGTCAGACCGTAATATTCAGTATGGTAGAAATGGTGGATTTCTACGCCCCAGATTTTTTGTTTTCCGCCGACACAGCAACTATTTCCTATGACTTTTTGCACGTAAACCAAATGTTGTTTCTTCATTTAGACACTTTTACGCTTCAAAACTTAAATGATTATACTAGACAAAATGTGGTTAATTTGGCCCAAGTCATGATGTTTGAATCTGAACAATGCTGACTTTTTCCAATTTAATATTTTACATCATTTTGCTGTCCAGTGTAGTTCAAGAAAAATGGTTATGCATGAAGCCATTCTGTCGAGGCAATATTTCAAATATAGCGCTTCCATGTCGCAGCTTCCATTTGTTCTTTTAAAATAGTGGGTTCTAAAGAAGGACTTACCGCATGTTTAGTACTTTGGACACTCTTATGAATCCTACTGTACTGCACTGAGGCACATAACATCGTATCAGGCATCGATTTTTTCTGATTCAGTCTAAAAACTTGTACCATACTTGCAAATAAGTTCACAGTTGGTCTTGTTTGTTTCATCGCAGACATAAAACAAAACTTGCCACAAGATCACCGTTTCCCTCATACTTCATACTAAAAAACTTTTACTGCATTATGATAATTTCAGTCGTACACTAAAATTGAACGAAATTATAAATCATAGAAGGTTTCTTTCTGAACTCCTTCGACTACTCAAATTAAATATTTATCTTGCTGATGGTCTGGAATGCTCTACGAAATACTCACGATGTGGTTCCTTAATGTAGACTTGATTTACAACCGTTCTAAAGAGATTGTATCACGTGATTGTTTGTAATCAATAAATATTAGGTATAAATTAAAATTCTAGCATTTCTCCAACTTCGAATGGTGATCAGGACCGCGTTGCAACGGAATTATATCACATGTAGTAGGCACTATGTGCATTATGTGGGATAGTAGGTACATCATATTTTTGTAAGTCTTAAGTAATTAAGAACAAGTAAACAGTTATTAGACTGGCGTAATTGAGGATACCACATCATTCCCCGCATTATAAGTGCAAATCAAGACATAATTAAATACACTGCTCAAATGATCTAAAGGTCATGACTTCTTGACACAGAATTTGTAGAATGATGATGTACAAAATATATGCTAGCTTCATTTATCTGCAGCATGAATGATTTAGTTCAATATATTTAGTTTTTCTTACATGGATACAAGGATTAACAAGGATAGGAATAAAAAAACACTGTATTGTAGTACAGCATTTTGATAATTATTATTAATTGGAAAATATTTACATTTATTCTGTTGTGAATTGTGATCGTTACCGTCACTTTTATATTATGAAAAAACTGTTACGTGGTATGGGAATCTAACAATCGGGATATTTGCAAAATATGCAAGAGTTGCATTTGACCAGGGAAGAAATATTACATCGTGTGGGAATATAACAACTTGAGGACAATTGGGGATGCAGTTGCATTATACACAAAATGTTGTTGTTAGATTATTGAGCCGATATCTAAAAACGGGCAACGCAGATGAAATAGGAGGTTCAACAAAAAAAAAACATTGCCAGTACAAAACCAAACTTTTATTTTACAAATTCAGTAATTACATCGTACGAGCTGTCGGGAGCGCTCTGGTCTTCATTGCCGTAGGTTAATTTTAGTCCTAGCTGTTCATCACGGAATTGCGCTGCACATTTTGCGTGGGTGAAAGAGCCTATAGGGTGAGGTGAAGCAGAATGGACTACTGTTACATTCACCGATGACTCTCGGTTAAGAGGTGTATGGGTGAGGGTGTACTGGGTGTCATTTTATTCCATGACAGTTCTCTACTAATACTTATTCAATTTGATACATATTAACCATTTCCACTCGTATGTCGCCGTAGGAGCGGCAAGATGCGGGATACCGTTGTGCTCTTATGCCGCCGTAAAGTCGCCACAATACGTTTACCCTTTGCACTCGTATGTCGCCGTATAGGCGGCACTACATGTCTTATCATTACAGCGGGTTGGTCGATCATCCCCTATAAGTAGATAAGGTAATAGTACGAGTACAATGTAATCACAAAAATTATATAAACAAGTGAAAAGAGTTAAAATTAAAGTTTTTTCCATAAGGAAATAAGTGGTCGTTCCAAAAGGAACGCAATTGGAAATATTGGCAAACAATCTAATGCATCTCCTTCCTCTTCTTCACATACAGTACCTCGCCATCATGTTCACTCCCATAGTAACGATTATGTTTTCAAATTGGTTTATCAGTAAATGAGTTCGTCATCTCCTTCATTCCATTTAATGTGTCGTCGTAACGTAGCAGTACTTTCGGTTTAGTTGTTGCCTGTCGTAGTGTTTCTTGTTCAAATTGCTCCATGTAGCTGATGTCTGATGGGTGACAAAAGTGAACACGTGCGTCGTTCTTTGATCTTTTGTCGACTTTGGAGTAAATGGTGTTCATGTAGATGTCTAGTATTTTTATTATGACTTTCAGTGATATGTTTCTAGTCACTTGGTTATGGATGAACTAGATGACCCTTCCAATTTTATATTTAGACTCATGTTGCTTTCCAGTCTAGTTCCCTTCCATGAGAGAAACCTGGTTATGGATATGCTTCAAAGCTTACATGACTAATGGCTGGCATTTACGGGTGTCCTGTGTTTGGAAATGCTTTAAGGGGGGATCCTGCTTTAGGAGGCCTTAAAATAGCGTTTTGGGGGAATTTTTTTAGGACAGAAAAAAATGAGCAAGTCTAGTGAACTTTTTAAAGCATTTTATTGCATATTTGAGCATTAAAAAAAATATTTCGAGAGAAAAATATTTAAACGGAATCGATTTTTATGCACATTTGTGCAACACCTTTCAATTGCAATTTACAATCGGTGGGAAAGATGTAGCCCGTAATTTTTGTCTGAAACAAAAAAAAACCAAAGAAAATGGCAATTCTCATATATTTTCTTCTATGTGAACTAAAAAAAAAACCCAAAAGTTTGAAATTCAAGATTATTCTCAGGTTTGAAAATAAATGTGCTCTTTGCAGGAAGAGAAAATCATTTCAACTTGCTAAAAAAGTTGTTTAGAATTTTTTTTTCATTAATCTTTTTAGTTCAAATAGAATAGAATGCTACTGAAGCCAACAAAAGTTTTGTTTCGTTTTGATTGCTTGTCTAGTTTTCTCGCAATCACGCCCACCAGTTTAGAAAAATCGTAAAAACGAAAACTCGAGAAAACGCGCTCTAAAGTTTACGGACAGGAAAAATGTTAATTTTCGATTACTTACGAAATATCTCGTTATAATCCTACTATAGCTCTTACGAACTCAAAATATTATTGTTTCGAACGACCGATTGAACTTTTTTCAGTACATAGTTCGGTGTTATGTTACTGCGGGGAGGGGCGCGCGTTTCGTTTGTCCGAGCGTTCTTGCGTTCGTATATTTTTTGCTCGACACCTCACTGTGTTTAGTGCTGTATCTTTCAAAATATTGCGAATTAGCCGCTATAACTTTTTATACATATTCTTAGATATATTAGGCATAGATTTGATCAATAAAAACAAATTGATTTTTTGAGCCTTCTAAAGAAGGACCCCCCCCTTAATTTGGGTCAGCTAACCGTTTTAGAATTAATTAAATACCATTTTGTTAAGATTTTTCATGTTTTTTTTAATAAACAATATGTTTATGTTTTTTTATAATCGCATAAATGTAGTGACCCTTAAATCATTAATAGACTATTAATCTACTTGCAAAATAGAATTTATTTTGCAGCATGTTGTCACCTACGCTTATATTAGCCTTAACTTTATAGCAACGAACTTATGCTAAAATGGCGAAATTAGTCTACGAATGATTTGTTGCAAGAGGTTCACGATTTAGGGGGCCATAGTACTTGGCATCGGCTGGGCATATAAACTTTATATTGTAAGAAAAGTTGAATTTGAAGAAATATTTCAAATTAAATTAAAATACACACCTTCCCAGGTATAAATTGTAATCTTCACGTAATTTTATAGAGGTGTCTTTGAAAATACACTTCGTGTATGGCTTGGCCAGGAAGACGTTTCTTTCATTTCGTAAACATGTTCATTTTGTATTTATTCTATTCTATCAACCTCATATTATTTAATTCAGATCGCATAATGCTTCGTAATAAGTATTCCGAGTGTCGTTCGTCTCTTTTTTCGAAAATCTACCTTCAACCGACTACGTTAACATATCTTTAAAGCGGATACGTGATAATTTTATATTTGTTTAAATAAATGAAAACGCCGTATGCCAGTCGCGTATTCTCCAGCGACACATTCAAAGAATTGAACATGTCATACGTGGACGTATTCCTCTCGGACAGTGGCGGAAATTGCAGAGCCAATCGCAGTTTGAGCGTCTGTCATCAACTGCAAGAATAGAAAGTCCATACCTAACACCGTATAACTTATAAGGAAGATAAGCAATAAAAAATATATCAATAGGCTATTGAATAATTTATCCGCTCTGGAAAAAATTATTACAAATTACTACATAATAATAAATAAGATCGTAAAAATGCAAAGACGGCTTTTTACGCTCGAGGAATAAAGTCTTCCGTCTTGCGCAGTTTAAGTTGAATTGCCAATTGAATACAGATTGTCGTTAAACGCGGTCGTATGTTCAGGAGAGTATGTCATCCATGACAACTAATATAAACGTGTCATGTAAAAGTGTATAATTTTATAATTTGTTGTGGTAATAACATCAAATAATGTACAGGTGTCCCACTCCAACGGCAAATCGAGTACATTCCATTACGATGAATTCCTGTTCATTAGTGGATGATGAACTATTCTAGAAACATTTTTAAAAACTCACACCAGATGCATGTATATAATTCTACGCCGGAACTATATAAATTCTACATAATTGTAATTTCGCTGAAGTGATTATGGAAATCGTTAGTAATTAGTTTAAAAGGCTCTCACAAATTTTAACAACCTCGAGTTTCCTGCATCGAATGTTTATTGTAGTCCATAATCCTTAATACCGAAATAAAATTACTCATCTGTACAAAATTATAAACGCACATGTTAACTAGAAGCATTCATTAAAACTTCATCTCTAATACGCAGAATTATTGGCTTAGCTATGGACTGACAAGTAGCTAGGCATCTATATAGCTGTTCAATAATACGCAAATATTAAATGAATCTCAAAATGTAATCAAAATCATGAAAATTCAACAAGAAGAACAGATACGCAAGTTTAGTCCTTAATGAACAACCCAGCAGCAGTTTTATTTATATTTCACGATTACAGAAAATTTTAGGATAAGTGGGAATCTTTTTGGATTACCGGGCGTTTGCAGTATATTTTATAAAAGATATAATTCGAAATCGCAAATAAAATTTAATACTAAACTATTATAAAATACCGCGACATAATAGCTATTTATAAATCAAGGCCTACAATGAAGTGCCCGTTCTTTCTTGAAAGTTCATTGTAATCGAAATACCACGTAACTGATAAAATCGTTCGTTCAATTGAAGTAGGTAGTTTCGATCAAAGTAACGTCGAAGTCGTTAAAGACGGAAGAGAGACACAGCCTGCTGGCAGGATAATTGACAATAAAACACGCTTCACAGTTGCAAATCTCAGAGTATAATAGATTGATTTTTTTGCGGTGTCGAGATTTGAAGTGCGCATATTAATTGCCAGTTTTACGACGTTTCTCTGAAAAGCCGCTCTCGCTTTTTATTTGATTCAATTTTAAATAATGAAGTAGCTCTTGATGGTTGTTAAATACCATTATATATTCTAATTGTGTACACAATGTACAAATCTTATTAACAGATTTTGAAACTTGTTAACAATATTGATATATTATTGCATAAAATGGTATAAATTCTGATTAGACGGATTTGATGTTCGAAAACAGAAATGTTTGGACTTATTCACATTTTTTTCGGCCTCTTCTCAACTCCTCAATGAAGGAAAAAAACTTAAAAACCGGCCTGTTAAGCAACTTTTGGTTAATTCTTTGCAAATGTGTATGATATATTGAAGATAGATTTTACTAATAAAATTTGAGCAAAATTAATTACTAATTACGCACTAAATAATCGGGCATCGAGTAAGTTGTCAAGATAATATATAAAGTACTATGGCGCTTGTCGTCTTGAGGTGCAAAAGCATAATGAACAAGTTAAACAAAATGGATATATTTTAGGAAAGTCAATAGATTGTTTTAGTCTTTTTAATTAGCATTGCGTGAACATGACGAGACCGCAAAAAAATTCATTTAGTTACAAACACATTTTATAACAATAGAACAATAATAAGAATGATAGAATTTTCATTTGGCCGAACCCCAACTGGGATTCCTATGTTGTTATATACATATATATACATATTTTTTTATAAATACAATCGGAATAGCTGAAATAAGTTTATAGTATTTAATGCATGCGTAACAACAATCTAACAAAAGGAAATCAATAATTATATTTGCTTCAGATTGTACACACAGCTGCAGGTTAACTGACACGGAATATCTTAAAACTGTAGGAAAAAGAAAAATTAAAGATTACCAGTAACGAATTTATATGAACGGAAAATATTACCATGAAATGAAACCAAAAACACGCGCTATCTACTAGTTCGTACTCAGGTTGATTAAATATAACGTTACATAAAATTTGCAAGGATTGTGTCCTCTTGCTACACGAAAAATGCTGTACTCATCTGATAAGCGTTTCGATGTTTGAAAAACAACAATGGTCTCCGTTTTTGTTGTAAACTACAGTTGTTAAACAATAACTAATAAAGGCAATTATAGATTTTATGTACGTTTTTAAATTGAATCTAATATTTTTCTTTCAAATATACTTTAAAATTACAAATATGTAAAATTCAAACATAATTGGTCATTTTATCATTTTACTAATTAATAATATATTGCATCGACAACTTGTACGTTGGTATCGGGATTTAATAATAAAAATAATTATGTTATGAACGACAGCAGAATAACTGATAAAAGTAAGAAATTGTTTTAAGAATTTTATATTAACACCATTACAAAAGCTACCTCTTTGTTCTACACATAATAATGAATCCCTATTTGTGAATGACTTTTTGATCATTTACACTAAATGTCTGTATAATTATTAGTTAGAAGATCGACGTATTATAGGCTGTAAAACGTAAGCAATAAAATGTCTAAAAATATATGAATATTTTTTGAGTTTTAATTTAGCAAAGCTATAGGTGTCGGCATGAGTTTAATACGTGTTACGATAGATTATATTTCATTGCGTGCACATTGCTGGGTCATAAACTTCAACACACTATATAATATGCTTTACCGATATACATAAAGGGGTATATATTATTGAGAAATTGAATATTTGAATGAATCGAAGTTTTGCGATGATAGGCCAGTACCGATCCAAAATTCTTTCAATCGATTCTTCATCTACTAGGCTATTCCTGTGCTTCTTTTGATATTTTGCACACTTGATATGAGCACACACACCTACCTGTATTTATTATGTGCGTATTTCATTAATAACTGTCCATAGAGTAACTGGAGAATTCTTGACCTAAAATATGACGATTTAACCTAAAACACTTACATGAAATATTGCCCCTAACCGATATACAGGGTTTTATTTCAACATACAACGATTAAAGCTATTTAGGTTTCATAAAAAATGTATTTGAACTATTTGTAAAAATAAAATAGAAATTATCAACAATATTATAATAAATTTTCAAAATGAACTCCATTGACTTGCATACATTTTTCAATTCTTTTGTTAAAATTTGTCCCGAACTAATATGTTTGGCTGATTTATAATAAACTTCGCAACATTTTATATTTGCTGCCATAATTCTTGACGGGTATTAACCTCCAGAGCGTGCATACATTTTTTATGAAACTTATCTTTAATGGTTGGCAGGTTTGAGTACGAGTACTTGAAAGACACAGCAGTCAAGTCAAATTACTTTGCCGACATGGTGCTTATACTATCTTTTCAATTTTAACTTTTGTCCTTTCAAAAACTAGTAGAAAATAGTAGGCAGATTAAGTAGAGTAGCAATGTCTGTACATAATCTGTAGAAATCAATGAAAATACATTTTCGAATATAGGAAGCTGATAGCTATGAACTATGAAGCCAAAAACTGCAAAATTAGAAAATGTCAAAGAATTTTTTATTTTACAAATTTTCAAAGAAGTTTCCAAACGACACTTTTTTATTAATTGAAGTGGTTCTAATTTTTGTAGTACATGGTGCTTGTCTGTATGCAGAAGTATGCAGTCTTACAGTGGACTATTAGAGTGCAATTTATATGACATTTATGATAAATATTTCCATTTAAGGCCAGTAAGAGTAAAAGTTTTCCTGTTTTACGTGCATGGCAAATGCCCAATGCAAACGATCGGTATCCACACCTTCGCAAAATACCTCAAAAGATTGTTGAATACTTGAAACTACCTGATGCTTCCAATTATATTAGACATTGTTTGAGAAGAATCTCTGCGACCTTCCTCGCTGATAGTTTGGCTGACATACAGGCACTCAACAACAAGCATGGCCAATGAATACATTGAGTAAAGTGTTGCCAATATCCTGAACATTGTTAAAAAATATATTTCATCAAGCACAACCAGAAGCAATTGTAGAAGGTAGCTCAGAAATTGTATTGGACCAAACTAGTTTTCAACAACGGTGACCAGTAGTGAAATCAGGCGATGTAACATTTACCCATTTAAATAATTGTGTTGTTAACATTTATAATAATAAAACTATATAAATCTTTTTTCGAAAAGGTGGAATTTTAGTTCTACACACCTAAGTAGTCGTAAGTGCGATAGCATTCGGAGGACTAAATATTAAGTGTATTATTTATTTATAGAGTATTGTGAGTTGCTGACAGTATGCGTTAAAATTAGACTATTAGTCCATCCGATTATTTTCGTTAGGCGATCTGCAGGAGATTATTTCCATTTTCTTGGGCAAGCAGTCAGCAGTCTTTTTGTTGCACGAATATATTTTCATAACTCCCCCAAAGGACTTGTAGACTGCTTCATAGCTTCATTAATTTTTTTCTTTAAATAGGACATTATTCAAGGATCGTTGTACCCAATAATAATTAGATATTTCTATATTATAAAATTATAATAAACATTATAATTATTAGTTCTCGCAGTTTGATTGTTGGACTAGATGGTGGGCAGGGTTACTTTCTCTGGATAGAATTTGATGTCAGAATCCTTTGGCCTGTAGGCTCTTTTTAGTTAGGTTGAGTTTTTCCAATGAGAATTTAAATGAAACATCATGTACCTCGGTATGTGTGATCATCACATTTTGGATCAAACATTCTCCAATTACTCTATGGGCAATTACATATATTACATATACAATTATGTGCACGGTTGGCGCTGTTATTTCATGATGTACGCGCAAGTTAGCACGTGTTGACATAAAACGTTTTAATAATGCCCTTAAATCATGTGCCCTGTCACTTCGATCATAAACAACATTCTATTAAAGCGTCTTTTAGATTTATCAGTTGTAATATTCAAAACTTCTATACGCACGGAAACAACAGGCAGTGGAAATCGGTAGCTTGTTATATATCGTTTCGGGTTATGATTCGTATACTTATTGTTTATTTCTGTGCCTTGTTTGGTCTTTGTTTCCTTCTGCGTCAAAGCATCAATTCGAAATCCCTTTGTATTATTCCATTTGCGCCCGGTTTAACTAATGATAAAGAAATGTTTCAGATTCATTGTATGACATGTCCCTTAAAATTTCAAGATTCATTAATTGATAATGTGTAAGAAAGGAATATGTTATAATTCCGCAACGACACGAGGCTAAGCAACAAGTATATGAACTTCTTGACCAAGCCTTTTCCATTAACTTCATCCAGTTCAATAGTGTTGAACAAGAACTGTATTAAAATAATGAAAGAAGAGGACACCGCAGTTGTAATTATTTAAGTTTGTTTAAATAGGTTCATAGATGAACGATTTTATTATTAGGCGCGTTCGGATATTGCACCTACTTCCCAGTAGTGTGAACGCTAATTATATACCGCAAGTACTTTTTCGCAGCCAAACCTTCAACTTGATTTATGTCCCAAGCGTTTATTCCAATAATTACTTGTCATTCGCTTTCTGTAAATTGACTATGAACATAAATGGACACAAGCAGTTATTATAAGTATATGACGACATAACCACGGCCGAGTTTCAATTTTTATTTCTATTCCTGCGTTTACTGTTTGCCTTTAGCGGACCTAATGTATTGCGCGCATTAAACTTCAATAATGCCGGCATAAATTTCAATTTAATTGAAACACGAAAAGCATTTGCAACCGACCCGACGGACGAGGTATCCGAAATATTTTACGTTTTACAAGCGTAATTATAATCACGCGTCGCGCGAGTGATGGAAGTTACGCGCTCCGAATTATTTATGATCCAGAAATACATTTCGGATTCCAACGAATGGCGATGTGCGTTTCATGAAACTCGCGGATCGCCGAAGTTTCCTTAAACGACGCTATCTGATCTTAAAATCAGGTTTCTGCCGGACTCGGATAATAACAAATTTCCGTATTTCTCGTTCGTCTTGTTTAAAAGAACGGAAAACTTGTAAAATACCTGATCTTTTAACGCGAGACGTTATTTGCGATTATGTTTCTGTTTGTGACAGGTGTGTATGTATAAAAGCATTACATTTAGTTGCTTTAAAAAGCTTACGTCGCGTCGCAGCGTGCCAACAATTCGAATTATCTGCTGGGAAAATACAATAACTAACCGTACATATGAATGTGCCGATAATTTTCATGGAATGCTATTCTTATCCTCACGTCCATATGTTTAGAGACTTGCGTACTTTCGAGATGGTGTCATAAAAATGGCCCAATAAGTTATGGTTTATTCGCAAGGGCATTGTTCTCTTTAAGCCATATTTTCCTAGTCTGAACGTTCTATGAATAGTTGAATAGGCTATTCATATATTTATTCCGATGCGACAACTTAAACTTATTGGGCAGAATTGTTGTTGGACCTGCGTTGTCTTTCAAACGTCAGTCAATGTAGGAAAACACATAAAAACTAAAAATTTTAACTAATTATAGTGTTTATTATTTAAGCATCTAATACTGAGAGAAATTATTGAATTCATTTGCACTCTTGCTGAATTTTGTAAGAATGTCGGATCGTTTCATTCGTATGTGTTTCAAGTCAAGTTGAAGAACTACCTCCATCACAACGTATTAAATACTTCCCATGTACAATTTTCCGATTAGCATTAAGAAATTCTATACAGATCACCGCATTTTCTAAGGCTGAACTCTTGTCCATGGACGTTCTCATCTTTTAGAATAGCTCTATC
Source organism: Geotrupes spiniger (assembly GCA_959613385.1). Taxonomy (NCBI): domain Eukaryota; kingdom Metazoa; phylum Arthropoda; class Insecta; order Coleoptera; family Geotrupidae; genus Geotrupes; species Geotrupes spiniger. The sequence goes on from OY390731.1 coordinate 24,744,529, forward strand.
TGACTTTGGGATGTGTTTTTGTTGGTGGTATTTGAGGACCTACTCGCACGTCTTGCGGGTCTCTTGGTCTTTTAACCTTCCTTGCTGTGTCGCCAGAGATGTAATCCATAACTCGTTGTATGGTCTGGTTGTCGTGTCCATTCGCTTTTTCGACCATTTTTATCTCTTTGACGTGGTCCTGGATACTCGTCAGACCAAGATCATTTCTGGGTTGGTAGTTTCTTGCGTACCAGGGAACGCACCTCATTTATCGTATGATCTTGTTTTGAATCAACTCAAGTTTTCAGGTGCGGATTTTTGCAATCGCAGAGCATGCTACCGAGCCCTACGTTAAGGTTTGTACATTAGGGCCTTGGTTTTTAAATCTAGATTGATTGTTTCGTATATTAGTGGCTTCAACACGCAAATGGTTGCCTTTATTTTTGTGCCGATGGTTTCTGGCTACATCTTCCAGGTCATCTAGTGATCCATAGTCACTCTTAGGTATTTGACTTACTCCTTACTCCAGGACCCTCTATTTCGTCGACTGGGGTCTGTGGCTCAGTTACCTGCCTGTGCAAGAAATCTGTCATCTCTTTGTCGAAAGCTCTTCGTCTACCCGAAATTGGCAAGATCTTCCCTCTAGGTATGAGGCGATTGATCTCACCATCTTCTTGTTAATGCCTGATTTTATAACTTTAGAAGTTAAGCCGGCATACCGTCAGAGGCCTTTTTTATGTCCTGCAAATTGCCAAAATTACTTCCTTACAGAATCTATTCCGGCTAGCTTCACTTAATCTGAGCACCTGGAGTTCTGTCAAATGCTTCTCCCTGAATCCGTATTGTTTATTCTGAATGACGTGCTTTATAACAATCTGTGCGGTCAGGCTGATCTTCCGCAGACCTGACAGCAAACTTATGAGTCTATTGTTTTGCGGAAATGTCTGCTCCTTACTAGCATGTGCTTAAGGACAGCGTTTATGTAATTGGTAATTTGACAGCCTCCTGTGGCAGTCCACATAACCCCTCATTTGTTATGTCGTCGAAACCAGGTGTCTTCTTTTTTGGTAGCGTTCTAATTGTTTCTTGTACTTCTTTTTAGGTAACTGTCATTGCCTCCAATCTTTCTTCATCTTTCATCATCTCGCTGATCTCTCTTTCGACGTCCGCCTCAAAGGTTGTTGTTTTCTAGAAATCATTTTTGGAAAGGTGTGGTTGATCTGACAGTTATGCCAACAGGAGTTACGTTTCTTATTTTAAATAACTCTTTATTTCGTTTTATTTATTCCGCTATTAACTATTAATTTTCTCAAGATCTTCTTGTAAACATATTTTCATGAGATACGTACTTTTATCACATACGTGAACGTGCGCATCTTTCAAGTTACGAGAATATTTTTATTTCTAACTGACTAACTGCTTTTGAATTTTGTTTTTTTTTTACAAAACATATTCTTGTTACCGTTGCTAGTTACTGAGGTAGTAGGCTAAAGTTTATTAGTTATGGACGTTATTGTAACAGAAAACAAATTATTTCCTTCAAAGTAAATTCTCAAATTATCTTACAAGTAAAGTTAACTTTGCCAATTTGAATTTTATTCCTAACAATTATTTCCTTGATGCACATTAACATAGATTATTTGCATTTATCAATTATGTAGATTATGTTATTCACTATCAAAAACACAAGTTCATTGGCGACTCAAGACTGACTTACTATTCTTCTAAAATACTCTTATGAGCTGCAACAATTCCTATTTAATTTGATATGGAATTTGCAGACCACAGAAAGTTTGAAAGTTTCCAAATAAAATGGTATTATTGAGTTCCAACGTGTTCGTGATTTCAATTCGCGATGTCCAAGATATCCTGGAGGGTTGTGCACGACAACGTCCGAGTTTTGTAGGGACATCTTCAGTTTCCTTAGGAAGCCGTTCGCTGTCCGGCAGGATCAGTTTGGATCTTTCGCGTTTAAACCCGTGGCCATCAACACCGGACTATTCTCATCGAAAATGTTGGCATAATCGCTGGTGTGGAAGTACCCTGGCCCCATATTTGGGCACTGTACTCCAACCCGCAACCATGTCTCACTAATCAGTAGTAACTCGACCTCGCATCTATTCTTCTAATTCCCCTACCCTTTGGCGGACACCATTGGCATTCCACGCTACTATATTTAGCATCGCCATTACCGTTTTGCACTGGTATTCGTATTGCACAGGGCGTTTCGTAATTCTATGTATCGTTAATTTGCTCAAATAAGCACTGCATGCCTCCAATATCAACCCAAAGTTCCGAGGTCAGTTGATGTTTCCTATTTCTCCAGCACCCACATGCACACCCATTTCTGGGTTTTAGATCTTATCTGGGTGTATTTTTTGTTTTTGGAAATTTGACGCATCCTCCATAGGATATTCACCCCCGCACTTTACAATTATTTCTCGTATGTACTTTTATAACATTGTTTCGCTTTCACCACATTACTTCTTTCTGAAGATTTTATTTTTTGTAACAACGCCACCGTTTGCTTTTTCCTGAATTAATTTTGTACTGAGAGAAGATAATCTTTCAAACGTCCCTCAAGCTTGACCAATATTAACACTAATTTTGATCATTATTGTGTTGAAATGTTATGAAAACGATAGAGAGGCCCAAAATGAACAGGGCAGGAATTTTTTGAAAAATTCAGTAAGTGGACCTGAACATCGTCCAAAAGGCGATGAGAAATGTAAGCCAAATATCGTGTCATATATGAATATGTTTCATCTTATATTATATTTATATTATATATTTATATTATATATTATATTATATATTTATATTGTTAATTGTAAATCAACTTAATATATATAACTGGTACATTTATTTTATCATTTTTAGTGTACTTGTCGATCATCTCTAAATTAATTAATGTGTCCTTACCGCTCCGACCAAAATGATGCATGATACTTACAAGAAATAGTAAAAGATCTGAAATCAAGCAGATCAAATAATTATACATAAATAGTAACAAGCGTTACTATTGCCAGTTATGCTAGTAAACTTTCTGCCCACAATAGCTTAACAACTGTGGTGGCATATTCAAGGAAGCTCTAACGAATGGAAGTAATAACGAAAACGAGTTCGATTAATAAAATCGAAAAATGAAACGGAAACAATGTATTTGTATATTAAATGTGTCAAATATTTATAAGAAGAATTGTAAATTTGAAATTAAAGAAATTTTTTTTATTGTCTAATTATATTTTACATCTAAGCAACCAGTAGTTCACCTAACGACTTAATTTATGAAGACTAATTTCATAATGTTTAAACCAAAACATAAACGGTATAATTTATTGTAAATTTTATTGTTTTCTCTGTGTTTATTTCCTGTGGGATAAATAGTGAAAATCAGAACATTGTTATTTAAATAATGCATTCAAGTTATGCAAACCTATAAATGTAAAATGTTCAATATTTTCGGTTGGGTTGGGCCGGGATAAGCTAGGAATTGGTATGTATTTATTTTGAATTTAGCACTTTTATGGTTTAACATTTGAATAGTTTCTCGTATATATCATACATCGTGTACATTTTCTGTAGCTTCTTTTATAGTTATATATAATTTTTATTTATTTTTAATATATAAAAATAATAAACACTATCCAAAGAAGCTACAGTGTAATCAAACATATGTCATTATTATATTTTTGTGTATGTATGTATGTATATAATAAACAAAATACAGCGAGTTCAAAAAGTTTTATTAACTTGGAATTAAATCCGTTATCATGGAACTACACAAAGTTAACGTGAAGATTATTTTATTACGTGAGTCTCCCATAAATAATACAATACGTATAATAAATAATCAACTCACTTTAATCAAATTTTAAGATATGTTTTATGTGATATGTTAGTTACTAAAAAAAATTGTATATGTACTTATATTGTCATGGGAATTTAGATGTTTCAATGTCCAGAACTACACCATGACCATTGCTTGTGCTAGCTTAGATCTATTAAAAGATACCACATTAATTGATCTGAAATCTGATCGCAAGTCGCATCAGGAATGGCGATGGAAAGTTATGACTTATCAAGCGATCATAATTGGATGTATAAAGCGAAGTACAAACGCCAGTTAGGTCGACCCTTTACATCGCACAAAACCTGTGTTTATTTTATTCACGTTCCTATCTGTCGCTCTAAAATGTCAATTTCCTCGCATCCATTAGCGGAAATATTTAAATTGGGGAATCGTTTCGGCCCCTGGGACCGAGAGCGCGTACGCGAGCTCCTATTTCGACTGGAATTGATGAGAAACACGTCATTTTCCGATTTCACATTTCCGTTAATGCAGAACAAATAATACGGGCCTGGTCCCCGTTTTTGTCATGGCGGCAAAGCAATCACTTTGCTTCGGTTATACATGAAATTTCGTACATTGGCAATAAAATTTATTTTTCGTTTAAATTAGGTAACAAAAATAAATAAATAATAGCAGTTTTTATCCGCAAAGGTCTACGTTCATATATCGCATATCCACGTTCACTCCACTGCACCACACGTCACAGGTTTGCCTGTGTTGCCCGAACCCGTCTCCAGCATTCTTCGAGTTTCTAACACAATTTGGTCGTAATTAACCCGATTACAGCGCCGTACGGTCAATACCAGATCTGCTGCGCTCGCGGAAAAAAGCCGCAAGTGTCGCGTTTCGAATTCTCGGAGAGGGTCGATAAAAATATTTCGTTGTTATTACGGACCGATATATCTGATTTTAAGTATCGTCGGCGACATAAAATTCAACGTGCGTGCATGCAAACACGTGCTCGTACATGCTTGTAGATGTTCCGTCGCTATTTTAATTGATATTTTCCAACAGCGTATACGACGTTCGAAAGACGATCTCTTTCCCAGTTAGAAGTGGCAATTTGTTTGAAATTTTTATGTCCTGCATTAGCGAAATTGTGGGAAAATTATGCGCCTTTTCAAGACGACGAATTTGTCCACGACAGAATTTACACAAATGGTTACTTAAATCGGTGGCTTGTTAGATGGCACGGAACGATAATTGTCCACCTGTTTGCAATTTGCGAAATAACACTCGAATATTATTTCTATTTCGAGACGATAATTGGACTAACTAAATTTCTTACTCTAATACAGTTATCCTCTCAAATTTAATGAAGCGTTAAAATAGTTCTAGGGGCATTCTAAGGCAGCAAAGACGTTTAAAGGTTAAAACACTGAAAATCTGGGCTCCACTAAAAATGCATAATAGCATCCACATAATTTCTGTCAGGAATTATGTATGGTTATGTGGGACATGTGCACTTCGTCTCCTTAGAATTAGCTTTGTTTATTATACTGAGTAGTGAAATAATCAGACATACAGCGTAACTGTTTGCAGGATTAATCGCGTTCAGAGATGTTTATAATTATTAGAATGCTGTTGGTGTTGATGTCATGCGTGTACTGGGATAAAATGAACTGCTTAAGTCTTGAAAATGTTATAGATCCTTTCATGCGGTCTTGCACAAAATCTCAAACGACTTATGCCAATATTGTTAAACAGAAAAGAAATAAAAACAAAAATTGGCTCAACAAGCAATTAAAACACAAGTGTGATCTAAACCGACCACTTTATGAGGACATGATTAAAAAATCTGCGGTGGTCCGCACGGAACTTTCTTATACTTACATATATTCCATTTTTCGAAAAAACATTTCAAATTAAAGTTGTTTAGAATTTCAATGTCTACATTTGAGAATATTCTTAATATTTTTTTCCATAACTCGTACCGTTTTCGTTTGTTTGAGGCACCACCTGCAAACGCTAGTAAAACGCGATACCAGTAATTGTTTTATTATTATTATTAACATTTTGTAAATAAATTATTACTACTTTTGTATGCAATTGTAGTTTTGTCATTTGTTACCTGTTCAAATAATTTAGAATTTAAGTAGACAAGTTTAGAGAAATTCTAAAAATGGAAAAATCAGAGGTTCGTGCAGTTATAAAATACTTGCGAAAGAAAGGGTTGTCACCAAGAGAAATTCATGAAGACATGGTGAGGGTGCTGTTTCTTTCCAGATATATAACAAAAAATAAAAATCTATAAACCGTGAAACATACACTTCCTACGGTAAATACTTAACGAAAGAAATAATAAAGGCAATTCTAATTATACTTAAAATTCCAAAAATAAAACCAAAACTATGTGGAACATGGTAACTAGGATAACTACAACCAGTAGATAGGATTTTAATTTCAGAGCAATGAATACAAATTTTCGTTGTGACATAGGCACAAGGCATATACTGGATTATATCGCTAACAGTTTAATTAATATGTGTCCTGACATGAAGCCACTAAATTAATGAAAATGTTATTAGAATAAACCAAAGATTGTGTTTTCTAAAGCCCACTGATAAGGAGGAAAGTATGGACATCATTCCTGTTGCCATTATCAAAGAAGCAACTCTTTTCATTGCTGAGCCGTTGTCGCAATTAATAAACCTTACAAAATTGGAAGCTTTCCAGAACTGTTAAAGCGAACGATCATCCATACTATCCATAAGAAAAGACAAGGCTAATATAATGAACTACAGGCAATATATACTATCAAATATATTAAAGATCTATAAAAAATAATATTAGTCAGAATAAATTCTTTTCTGGGAACAAACAATTCTTGAGTGACAGGCAAAGTGCTTATGGGCAAAGAAGATCGACGAATATAACTATCTACCAAGTTGTAATAGATGGTTTGGAGGCTATGAATGAAAGTGAGTAGGTCCATAAGATGTTCATGGACCTCGCCAAGGCATTTGACAGTGTAAACAATAGTACTATGTTAAAAAATAGAAGTGATGGGTTTTCGACAGGTAACCCCGAGCCCAATCGATTCAAATATAGCTAATAGAAAACAATACATAATGGCATCAAATGAAACCAGAAACTTCTGTCATCGTGGAGGTCGATAATTAAAGGAGTACTACAAGGTTATATTTTGGGCCCGATTCTGTTCCTACTTTATGTTAACGATCTGCCTGAAACACAAAACAATTCCACAGCTTTGTTTGCAGACGACACATATGCACTTATAAAAGCGGCAAATAAGTATTTGTTGCATTAACAATGATGAAAAAATGGTTCACATGTAGTAATTTTAAATTAAATGTCGACAAAACAAAACTGGTAATATTTTCCACAACGCATGTGGACACTGTGTGCACCACCATGACAATCAGACCCTAACCTCACGTGAGTCTCATCCTGGGAATAAAAATCGACTCATCAATAAAACGAACATCTGGCGGCAAAGCTGGGATCATTCAGCTGTACTCTCAGAATGTCACTTCATCAGTAAATCTAGATACTAGTCTGGCTGCATACCATACTTACGTGAACGCACAACAAGTATGAGATTATATTTTGGGGGAATAGTGTGGATATGAAGCGAATATTCGTGCTACAGGAGAGATACATAAAAAGGATTTTAACATGAAAGACAAAGGCTCTTACAGACAAGTTGGTGGAATTTGCAAAGTTCGCGAAAAGATATATTTGTCACGAGACAACGAAAAATAGTTATACATTAACAAATATACAAGACATTTACCTGATAAACGTTTCAAACTCTGCCTGGAGCACCATTTGCTTAACAATACATTTTACACATTGGATGATTTTTTAATGGCGCTTTTTTTAAAACTAAGTTTTAACATGTTGTGTTGTACCTCGATTGAATTATTTTTATTATATTATATTTGTATTAATGTCTATACTGATATGTAAACTTGACTTGTGTACTATATTTGCATCAGGGAATGAATAAACATTATTATTATTATTGTTATTGTATTTTTAATGTAGAAGATGCAAAGTATATTTACAAATATTATATAAAAACTCCCGTTTGCGAAGAAGCGAAAATGATGTCCTGTTAAATGTTACATAATATTGTTGTAGATTAATTTCAAGGTTTATATTTTCACGTTTTATTTCCCGTACTTTTTATTTCGGTCGTTTTGCTATCCGAGTCATTTGGTTAGGTTATATAAAGTCAGAAATAAAGTTAAATATAACTACCCAACTTCATCAGCTATGCGGACATGTTTAACATGTTAACGAGTGTTGAAACTTGCGTGTTCTGCAACTTCTACTGTTAGTGTAACGACAAATTAATATTTTCTATAACTTGTTTATTCTTCCTCATTCATTTTTAAGTGGAATAATTATATGTCAATATTAGCAAACCAATGTTTATTTTTTTAACTAAATTTAGATATTTTCTTTGCTACAGGCAGGTCTGTCGAAACTGTCCTTGGACCGACAGCGGAATGTCCAACAGCGAAGGGGCCTTAAACCCCTCCCTATCGCCACCTGCGCTTCCATCACCAGGAGGAAAATTGCCCTCTCTGGATCCGGCGGAAAGGCTACTAGGCAAAGGGTCCCCATTTGCACCTCCCAATATCGACCCTCAACGACATTCGCAATCGGACGACGATTCGGGCTGTGCTTTAGAAGAATACACTTGGGTTCCACCTGGACTACGACCTGATCAAGTAAGTTTCATGGCTAGTATTGAAATGTTTTCAAACAATAAATTACGTACGTCGTCTCAATTAAATTTTGGAGCGAGTGTTCAAAACCATTTTTGTGACACATTTTATTTATCACCTTACCGAAATATAAAATAGACCCATAACTACTTCGTGACATCTATATCTTTTCAACGTTCCCATGCGCTTAAATATTCATGAAATGCAGAAGCACCAAACTGTCGACTGCTGTGCCGTTGGTTGACGCTTTTACGACTTTACCTCAACAACTGTGCGTTTCGTATGTGCAGTGGAATGCGCACACGTCCGATGGTAATCTCGACTCCCCGTCGAAATTAAGCCATCTCGATAACAACAATAATTCAATCATCTAAGCAGCGATTGAAATGCATGCGAATGCATATGAAAGGAACAGGATTGGTGGTGCATCGGACCACACGGAGCCAACGGCAGCTTATATTTTTAACAAGTGACTCACGACATTAATTTGCATCACGACTCTCTTATTACGTCCGAATAATTGTTATAAAATGAATTTACATTAAATGCGGGCACGACTCGTTCTTTAATCTCATGCATGCACCTGAATGCATAATGGCGAGGGGGCATAGTTTCCGATTTGGGTGGGAGGAAATATGAAAGGCTACCAGATGATTAACGTCCGTCGTCTTGCCATGCGAACAGAAGGTGAATAATTAACCCGACGATGAACTGGATGCATTTGTTTGTAGACAGTTCTTAAAAGGGCAAAAAGAGTATCAAAACTAGTTTTCACGCTGCGAAATAATAGTGCATGATGTTGATGTTTATTTTGCTCGTATTGGAACACAATTTAAAAATTTTAAATTAATTTAGTATATATAATATGTTCGTTTGTAATTATGCTTGAAAACTTAAGAACGTGCCCGAAAATATTTTTTTCAAAATTTTCATTGGCGCTGAAAATTTTGTAGAGAACCCGAAGCTCCGAAGTCTCTGGGGCGAACTTTCACTATATACGGCTATTATGTAATACTTCGGCGAAAGTTATCTGCTCCCTACTGCAAATGTGAACCGAATAATACCGAATACTATAGACAGGACGTTACTCAAATTCAGGAACACATTCTCGCAATAATATACAACGCACGAGGAATGAAAGCTCAGCCTGTTAGATTAATTAAAATTAACCAGACCACAGTTATTGCGTCGAGTGCCTGATTTAAGAAGCCAAATCATAAAATTAAATTTTGACGACGTAAACTGAATTACGAGAACATTGCATAACGTTAGAATTAAATAGATGGTAATTATAAGACAAAATCTATGCTAAAAAAAAACAGAGAACGCATATGAACTGCAAATCAAAGCAGAATCTACAAACAAGAATATTATCGATAAAACCGAAGAAACCAAAAATGCAAACAAGAACAGGTTCGAATGCGATTGTAGCGAAATTGCATAGGAAATTATTAATTGTAAAAAGTTTTGCGACCGATACCGATGTTTATAGCGTACCGCATGTAAATTCACATTGTTTACTATTATCAATTTATCTATATATAAGCTATACTACGTTTAATCGGACAAGTTACTATTACACTAAATTACACTGGGTAATATCATCTTTTCTGAATGCAATTTCGCGTTGAAGATAAGTTTCAATTAGTGCGGTCAAAGTCGTTATGTGATCGACTAAATAATGGTAATAAGAATCCTTTTTGAGATACCCGAAGGAGTCGGTCCGTTGCGGAACATGATGTGAATAATTTTCTAGTTATAGTGTTACGAGGTGATGTGATGTGCTCGTGGCGTGCTCGTGATCGAGACACGATGCCATCGCATAACACACACACGAAGAGAGAGCGGGCTGCCCGCCGGTTACATGACAACCGCGGCTTGTATTTGCATACGGCATTAGCCGTACATTATGTTGGCAATACTGAATTATACGTTCGGCAGTGTTTATCCTCGTCCCTTTGATTGATAGATGTAGATAATTTCGTTTGGCGACGGGCTTTAAGCTCACCGTTATCCTCGTTGATTTATTCGCCAGCTTTATTTATTTAGAAGCCCAAGCCACAACATTTTGCGCCGACACATTTGATTTGAATCGAGTTGATTTTATTTCATGATTTTTAACGTCAATGGTATCCTTTTGAAAGTAAATCTTTTAAACGGTTGCCCCAAGTGATAAATTTCGTCACAGCGGCGATTTACAGCTTTCGAAATTGAAAGTCATGTCCGCCTAGAAGTTACCTAATTAGTTACACTATTTACTTAAACTTCACACTTCGTTAGTTGTCCTAATAAGAAATTAGTCGCGCAATTTGATTTACCAAAAAAATCGACTCTCTCACATCGACCGGCGTGTATAATGAGGAATACTTCGAGTCGTGGCGACATAACAACCGGCCGGTGCAAATAACGACGATAATAATAATCTCATAAAGCGCAACACCAAAGAAAAGCTGTGTGTCGAATTTGAATCAAGCGACAAGCGAACCAATAATTTTAATAATCATATTCTGTCGTATTCGGGTCGTGCTTTGTTAAGACTTGACATTGTTGATTATTGCTCGAAGATTTCGTGATAGGAATTATATCTCTTTTATAAATGATTGAAACCGGCATGGTTGGCTTCCCAGAGCCATTTTTCACTTCAGGCAATTTTTATATTAATTTTGTGGAAACAATTTAATAATGTCCCGACAATAATATAAACCACAACTGCATTCCTCGATTTTCTTTTATGCAACAATCAAATTATCAATAATATATTTTCATAACTAGTGATATAGTATGTAATATAATATAATATAATATGAAATAATAACTGAAAAATAAAATACTTCAAAACATGCTTAAAATACAGAATAATACAAAATATTAAATCAAATGTAAGGGGCCTTTATAATAGTCGGGGACATATGGAAGGCGAGCAAAATTCTGGAATATACAAATACAAAAAATTATTCCAAAATGCAAGTACAACAGTGGGAATTATCAGACAAAGTAAAAATCAAGATTGTAAAAAACTGCAACTAAAAACTACCAAAATGCAAGAAAAATACCACAATTGTAAAAAAACGACCGAAAGTTAAATATTAATCGATATATGATAATCAAGATTATGATATATTTCAGAATTTTTGAAACTGCAAACATGTAAAAAACATGTCTGATGTAAATTCTGTAAAAATTGTTTGAAGTACTCACAAATGTGATAAAAGCGCAAAATTGTCAAACTTTGTGTGCTTTCAATCCAGTTGGGCAAAAGATGATGAAAATCTAAAAATTGAAACTGCTAAACATGCCAAGATGGAGAAAATTATTGTAAAAATGAAATTATTATGAAACGTGCATAAACATTAGCCATTATGATATCTTTCAGAATTTTTGAAACTGCAAACATGTAAAAAACATGTCTGATGTAAATTCTGTAAAAATTGTTTGAAATACTCACAAATGTGATAAAAGCGCAAAATTGTCAAACTTTGTGTGCTTTCAATCCAGTTGTACAAACGGTGATGAAAATCTCAAAATTGAAAATGCTAAACAATGCAAGATGGAGAAAATTATTGCAAAACTGAAATTATTATGAAACGTGCATAAACATTAGCTATAGATATTGACGAGAGTATATAAAAGTTGATTGAAATGGAAAAAATAATAAATATAAAAATTAATTTAAAATATTGTCAATTTTAAGATTTACGGAAAATTCATCGTAGGAGAATTCATCGATAGAAATTGCATTGTCTGGAACTTCATCGTGGGAACATTAATCGTGAGAAAATACAACATAGGAAAGTTCATCGTGGGAAGAAAGGAAATTTAACCACAACCCAACCCAATTCAATCACAATTTTAACTCTCCACGATGAATTTCCCGATAGTGAATTTTCCAGACGATGAAAACCCTCACGATGAATTTTCCCACAATAAACTTTCCACGATGAATTTTCCGCATACCCGACTGTAAAATAGGCTATAATTTAAACACGCCAATATATAAAACCTCAAATTATTAAAGTAACATAAACATAAAATTATGATGTAATGGACCACGATATGTGGAAGAAAATATTTGTTTAAAACTTATTTAAACCTGTAAACATTGCCAAAGCAACAACAATTGAGAATGCTAAATGTGCCAAATATTTGTTCAAAAAATTATGAAAGCTTTCATAATTAAGTAAGAAAAAGTCAAAATTGTAAAAAGATACAAAGCAGGAAATTGCCAAACAATGTCAAAATAATCTAAAATGCAAAAACTATTAAAATAACACAAAATGCAAAGAAAACAAAATTTCAATCTGTCTGAAAATATCCAAATTATACCTAAAAACTTCAAAAAAAAAACTCCAGTATAAGGAAAAAATACAATATAGCAACAATTGCAAAATATAGAAATACTGCAAAAACTGTTTAAAATTCATTATAATAATGTTAAATTATCAACCTAGAAGTGCTATATTCAAGGGTAAAACCTCGAAATTTTAATAGAAGAAAATTAAAAAGACTAAATAAACCATAATGTACAAAATGCATCAAAAATTTAAAAAATGTCGAAGTTGTAAGAAATAAATTTAGTTGACGAAAAAACAAATTGTAAAAAAACTAGCTATTAAATTATATAACATTGCAAAATAATGTCAAAATAGTCTACAATACAAAATGCAAACTTGTCAAAATGTATAACTCTGAAATAATTATAAAAAGTAAAAGAAGTATAGTATATTAAACATGATCGTTTTTAAGAAAAATATAAATAGGCGTACAACGATATTTATATTTACCAATAAAAAAAATTAATTATCTGTATTAACAACCACTGGAATAAATACATCGCAAAAATATTATTAAGAAATTAATTAGCTTAGGTTATGTGCAAAACTTAAAGAAAACTGCTTTTCAAACATTTTTTTTGTTTAAAAGGCGTTTGGAAAGGATTGCATAAATAAGGAATTATTTGTCATCTTATTTAGTTGTAAACATTTGCTTGGGTATATTCCAGGTCCGGTAATTTAATTAAAATTATTTTATTTTACTGGGATTTAATTTACAACTCCAGATGTAGGGTTGAAGAGGTCTTATATTTCAACTTTGTTTAACAATCTATTTAAATAGGTGACAAGAAATGATGAAGTTAAAATATTATATAGATTAGAGCTTTTAACTGGAAGTATATTTTAGATGTAAGACTTACCGAGGGGTTGAAAACATTTTCAAAAATAGGTTATATTTCCAAGTAATAAAATGATAAGTTTTGAACTTGCTGAAGGTATTTGTATTACAATTATAATTATGTGCGTATTATAAACTATTTTTAATTAACTTTGGAAATAATTTAATATTATTTAGTATTATGTATGACAAAATTCTTCTTAGCTTTGATCACATAGATTCTTGACTCTGAAGATGAAGATGAATTATACAAATAATATGTAAATATGTGTCATTACTTTTCCGACTTGCGATTGAGAGTAGAACGGAACGAGTCCACAGAAATAACGTGCATATAAGATACTTCATTATTCGCGTTATAATTTTATGAATGATATGTTTAATCATCGCGCAACTACTAGATATGATACACAAGAATATGAAGAAAGTGTATATTTTGACTTTACACACAAAGGAAAATACATACATCACATTATAAATATATAAAAAAACAATTAAAAATTGACCAGAAGACGCGAAATGACATTTTCGTACCAATGGAAACTGATAAAAAAGAACCAAAGAAAACTAACGAAAAAAATTAAAAAGTTTCATTAGATATTAAGAAAAATACAATTGAGTTTGTTGGAAGTGTGAAAAATCATGAAGTAAAAAGCAACCAAAAGAAGTCAATGTCTGTGGACGAAATCAAGTTCAATGAACAGATGTCATCAAATATATGGCCTCTCAAAAAGTACACATGCTAAACGGTGTGTTTGTGAGTATTAAGCATCACGAAAGTTGGCGAGATAAAATATACTCAAATTGACAAACAAAACTGGATCAACGTCGATTTAAAGGTGATTATGAAATTGCCACTAGATACATCATTATAATAATTACATAATTATAATCTCGTAAATGAGTTTGATAATCAAAACGAAAACATTCCGAAAAGGTCGTATAAAATGGTATATATAAATTTAACACCTTCTTACCTTGACATTAAAACTCCGGCTGGGTCTTTGTCTTATTAACAATCCCACATTCTGCTCGTCCCTCATCTTCGTCCTTGCTTACAAAGCTAGACTGAATGGCTTCATTGATAATGCGTAGTCCTGCCTCACTGCTGCATTAATGTAGTCATTAGCTCTCTCATATATTTGAATTAATTTTTGTAATATCTTTATATGTAATATGGTATACAAAATGTTCTACAGGAGTTTATATATTATATTCAGAAATATTATTCATGGTTTATTGTTTCTGTATTGTAGATCGGATTAATTACCATGCCCATTCTTTCGTAATTAACGATCAGTCCATATCAGGATCATCATATCAAACATTTAGTTCCACAGTACGCCTCCATAATCTTCAACAGTTCCGCAGTGATTCCGTCAGTGGCCACTTTTTAATCAACTGCTCTACTTCCTGCTGCTTTTATGTCTCTGCAATAGAGCACTTCTGCTTCTTCACTATGGGTGCATACGCTTTCGTAATGTATTCTCTCCACCTATTCACCATTTCCTTCTTTTCCATTATAGCTTCCCTTCCTCTATCCTTGCATGCTGTTTACTTTCGTTGAACGACTGGTTTTTTTCACCTTATTATAGACCTTTGATCTCTCTTTCCAATTTGTCTGTACTGTTTCTTTAACTCTTCTTCTTGCTGATAAATCATAATAACAATAATGTTATTGCTCCCAATTCAACAAACTATAAAATGTTACGTTCGTCTTTGCTAAAACTATTTTCTGCTAATCAAGTTGGAATTTATTTTTTTAATGATTAATTTGTTGGTACAATGTTGGACAATAAGTCACAGACCTGCTCGCCTTAATGCAATGCGCATGCATCAATCTATTGGCTAAAATCTCCAACCCTTGTAATACAGAAAGTTTGAACCTGGATCGAAACCCATACCTATAATACATCCTTTTATACCACTTACCCCATCTGCCCTCTTTGCTCAAGTTTTAAGTGACGTCCCTGAATGATGTAATTTTGATTACACTTACATTTCACGCTATGCGGTGATATCGCACGAATTACCAACATAGTTGGCTAAAATTGTAATTTCATCAGCAGAGCTGATCAAGTAGTGGACGGATGATACAAGTGGATGGTAAAGAAGATTTATGTCTTATTGAGGTTGGGCTGCATTATCAACATGAGATGGGTTGTGTTGATTTACCGACTGTATTGAAATGAGGATCATGTATGGGAAGGGTTAGGTTGTATTATGAAGGCATCCCGATGTTGAGCTCAAGATTTATTACATTACAAGGATTGCAGACAATTTCACAGAAATCTCCTAGTGTACCTACTCCTATTGCGCTTGGTTCATCTTTTTTAAAGATATTGGATGAAGTAAAATAAGTGAATTTTATGTACGACATAGTTCTAATTATTTGTATCAGAATTTTAAATAATCTATATGTATGTGTTGACCCATTAGTAACCATTACCAAAAGGGTAATATATTAGTATAATGAGAATTGACTGTTGAATCGTCAATGATTTTAATTATTTTTCATAGACAATGGAAAATAAATGTGCTGTTTCTGATTGGATAGTAACATCCAATCTTTTCTTCGTTTAAATGTTATTTTTTAAGCTTTCTTGTTATTTCTTTTCAATTCATTGGCTATGGTAACAGAATTCCAGCTCCAAAATGCGTTATCTTTTATCACTGATTTCAATAGAGACAGTGTCATATACATAAAGCGTTTTAATAGTAGCTTTTAATGCTTGCAGGAATAAAATATCCTAATATCGATCCTTACGGAACATGAACATAATTAACTAATTCTGCAATTTGGCTTCACGTACTCAATATGGACGTAATTTTTTATCGAAATATGATACTACCCTGTCTTTTATAACCATTTCATAATATTACTTAAACTACTGTTTGGTGCCATTAATTTTACCACCCAACGTTAGGAATTAGCATTTATTTGGCATGGAATTTTTTGTTGATATTTATATATCCTAAGTCATCTGCATTTTGTGTTCAGACAGCATTTTTTTTCTTCTTTTAATTTATTTACAACACATAATAATAGTCAATTCGTTGATGCAACATTCACATTTATAGTTTAAAACGTTTATATATATATGTATACCTTACGAACCCGCTGAAATAATTTGTAATATTTTTATTTAATAAAAATAAAATCAAAATAAATATTTTATCATGTCCCCTAATTTCACTTACTCTTAATATGTTCAGACATGGTCTTCCGTAGTCGGTTCTCCTCTGCCTCATTGCTATGGGACTTCTCTTCGTCTCCTTTAAACTTTCGTCTTAAGTAAGTGTTCTTGCGTGGCGATCTCTACACAAATTTCCATATCTTGTTGGGAACTAAGTCTACTACCAAATGGACCGAAGACGTCATTTTGCCGGATTTTTTCCTTAATACCAACTTACAAATTATATTCATATAAACACATTTATATACCTTAGTCCTAATAATTTCACAACTCATCTTTCCCTCGTTATCAGAAAGACAGCAATATATTCCTGTACAGGTCATTAAGGCCTTGGTATCCAAACCATTATATCCTTTGCTTTTTCCCATTGCGTCACAACCATTCTGATCAGGACTTCCTGCATCACTAGTAGCTACTTTCTTGTTGGTCTTCCCCTCTTCATTTTTCTTTCATTTCTTCCCCTGCTATTTTGTCAATGTGCGTCCTGGTAGTCTTTCTGTGTGTAAGCCAGGCTATTCGTTATGCTCTGATAACCTGGGTTATTATCGGTTCTCCAAGTAATGTTTGTATATCTTCGTTGACTCTTCTTCTCCACTGATTTTCTTCTTTGTGTCCCTCACATATTATTACACGCGGGAGCGTTGAGTACTAAGTCGTGGGAACGCCTCGAATAGTCTTTCACTATGTTTAGTTGGAATCCAGGTCTCTGCAACATATATCACTGATAGTTTCATTACTACTTTATAAACTTTTTATCATCGGCAGAAGCTGGTGTTTTTTGTTATATATTAGTACTGTTCGTTGATCGTGGTTTCTCCTCAGCACAACTTCCAACACTAGAAGAAGCAGGTAGACAGGTCAGTCTCTTCGTCTGAGAACTGATCTTGTTCGAAGGGTTTTGAATATCGACTATTTACTTTAACCAAAGTAATTATATTTTCTATAGTTATTTTTGTTAAGACCATCATCACCCCATACTTCTCCAATTACGTTTAGTTATTCGTTCCTATCAATGGAGACATAGGCCTGTTTAAAACTGTAGTTTCTTTCTTGAAGCTGTTTTAGTAGCATTATCTGATTTACTATTGTTCAGTGGCTCGCAAAATAACATTGATACTTTCTTCATATCTTCTTCGTGTGCTGGAACAGTATTCGCAATTTTCCTTGCATCATTATTAATATCTTCACTCTTGGCATTTTCACATTTTTATTCTGACTTCTGACGCGACGTATTTCCTAACCCATTCCGTTAATCAGCAACATTATTGTTTATTATCATAGTTGGTTCTTCAAACATTTTAGTGATACGAGTAGATCCACTTTAATCCTTTACTTATTGACTGTACAAGTTTTATTATATTTCAATTTAAACTTTCCTTGTAAATATTAAATTGAAATGGAAGAATAAATTGTGTATTATGCACTTTTTTCGATGTTGACAATGAATAGTGCGTGCATCAGCCTAAAACTGGAAAATAAGTTGGAGGTATCCAAACACTGCGAATGGCAACCATTGTTTATCTTAGATTTTTTGATCCACGAATGAGAATTTTGACCTAATGTCTTTTTATTACTTTACTGTAGATATTTAATTTCCGCTTGGTACTAAAATTCTTCATATTAGTAGTAATGCTTTCTTACTATATTGATTCTAATATCCACCAATACCCTAAACAGGTAAATTTAGCATGTGAAAGTTATTTTGCAAACTTATATAAAGCATATACCCTGTATCAACCTGTTAAAAATGCAATAAAAGTAACCAACGTTATTGTTAGGGAAAGGTAGCCTAACTGTACTCTTTAAAGTTATTTCACCATACCCATTTATACAAATTTAGTTATTAGCTTCGTTGGGATGGCATATGTAATGTTATCAATCTACAGATTTTGTAGCGATATAACAGAAGTTTGGCTTGATAAATTAATGGGAAATTCCCTATTGGCGAATACTCGGTGTACATGTAATTCTATAATTGTAATGTAATGTTGAGTTGTACACGCCAGTAACTGGATATTTATTATTTATCTTCCGCAGGTCGTGCGAGTTGTTTTGTCATGATTTGTAACGTGTTACATGTATACAGGAAATTTATGCCGGACTACAAAAGCTGCTATACGGTATCAAATGCCATACGAATGTCACGCCGGATAATAGTAAAACTGCGCGATGGAGATACACGATATTCGTTTTCGGTTTGTGGTTTTGTGCATCATAGATGGTGCATTTAGTGTAAGGAAACCGCAGAGGGAAGTGCCGGGTTATGGCGGACGCGGACGGCGAGAACAAAAGCGCTCGACGTAAAAACGTCGTAATTTTACAGTAAGTTTATAGCCTGTGACGGCTTAACAGGCGTATTAAGTTTCGCGTTTGAACGTTCCCTGGATATTCGATACACCACCCATTTAGCTTTTTATGCAATGCATGTTTGTAAGAATAAAGACATGACTCATGGGAAAACTGTAACACCCATGCGTTATATAACGGTTAAGGTTCTAACTTTAGTCTGCGTAGCACTTTGAGCCGTTAAGTTTTTCCAATTCCAGTAAAACTTGACATGACGTTGTAACTATTTGAAATGAATTAAAAGTACACTAACAGTAAATTTAACATGCTTAACGTATGCGTTTTAACTAAACATGTCAAGTTGAAAGCAAAAATGCGACTGTACCCTTTCAAAATATACGCAATAATTTTACCTGTAAGTTGCAACAAAAATTTACCAACAATTAAATATGAAAGAGAGAAAGAGAGAGACGGAAAGGTTAAATGTTAAAAAGGCCCTCTTGTTCAAAACCATAAATAAACATACTGAATGTCTATATAATTTAAAAAACCTATTATGAGTTGTTTACACAGAAACGCATAACTACGTAAACAGTACCTAGATGTATTTACATTTTTTTTTCAATTCAACACACGAATACACAAACCTACGAACTGACACTGAAACTTGTGTAGAAAATTAATACAGAAGAGCGGGGCTTGCTAAACAAATCATTTTATTACAAAACAACAACAACTCCAAAATTAAATACGCAAATGAAAGTTCAAAGTAGATGTAAATGGCTCTCTTTCAATGGCAGGTCATCTAACGCGCCAGGTATCAATGATGTCTTCATTCACGCTGCATAATGCACCTAATTGAAAGTCGTAAAACACGACGCATTACAAAGACGTGGACGAATTGAGTTTGCGAACAAAGTCACGTCTGCACAAAAGAATAATTAACTTAGCTTGAACTCGATCCTAAACACTCAACACTTATGTCGTAAAAGTATTTCTCATGCCATTCGATGGGGTTCTTCCACGAAATTAAATACATTCTACAGAGATAGAGCAAAATTAAAATAGGTAGTAAGAGTAAGACAAGTAAGAGACAAGTAAGAGACAAAATAAGCGCACAGAGAAATAAACAATATAATGGAAAATAAGATTACCATGTCCTTCTTTTACTCCAATTGGTTTTGTTACAACTTTACAATGATGATAACGATACCGTAGGATCATTTTCATTCATATGTTGTTGTTACGGATTTCTTAGCATTGGTGAAATAAAACGATACTTAGAAATATAATCGATATGCTGACATGTCTATATTTTTATATACTTCAAGAAATGTAGAAATGTATTAGGGCGAGTTGGTGAATATTTTCCTCGAAAATGTTTCACCTAAGTAACGAAAACAACAAAAAACCTACACTTGAATGTGATTTAAATTATCACGCAACTTGCACTAAATTCAACATACTTCAATCAAACGGAATTTTAAAGACAACAAACCTGGACAAATTCTCATTTTTTGTTCGAATGGGTTCAGTTGCATGTTGTTTGGGATGTAGTTATCTAAATCAATCTTCTAAAATACTATTAATAATTAATATAAATAATTAATAATTTTAGTGTACATCACAAATTAAATTAAATGGCCATTCAAATGCACTAGTAGTACCGAATAAAATTTAATTCAATTATCAATAGTAATATAACAAGTGCTTTGGGCATTAACAATTATAAGTGGACTTGAATTTAACGAGATGCTATGATAACGGAATAGTTACCACTCGCTGCATTTCCTGGGATCATAGCAACGAGCTAAAATTCATTAGAAATACAAGCTGACATTGTCCAGACCATGAGTAATAAGTCATTAACTAAGAAGCAATGTATCGACGTAAATAACTACTTACAATTAAACTGTTGCATATTAAACATACACTGAATGAATGTAGAATTTTCATTTAAATAGTGGTGACGCGGAACTGATTGTATCAGAATTACTACTTCGTATTTTATTTTATATGTCTTCATGTTTCTTAGGCGGCATGTTTAAATAAGGCTGTAAAGAATTTGAATTGATATGCCCTGTGATTCATCAGCTCCTCTTCAGAAATTTCGGATTGGGTTAGATGAGTTGGTAATTTTTTTATTAC
The DNA here is from genome assembly GCA_959613385.1 of Geotrupes spiniger. Lineage (NCBI taxonomy): Eukaryota > Metazoa > Arthropoda > Insecta > Coleoptera > Geotrupidae > Geotrupes > Geotrupes spiniger. The sequence continues at coordinate 24,765,861 of OY390731.1, forward strand.
TTACATTTAAACCAACGTTTTTCGCAGATTCTAATGTCCACTTTGACATCGTATTAATGCCTAATATTTTTACACCAACCTATGCTATAATTTGAAGTCCAGTTGTTGTTTGGTGGAATGGATGATCTGATGTCACATATTTGGGCCGTTTTCCTATTGATTTAAGAAAAAGGCGCACTGGACAAATATCACAATCTGAATTATTACGTATCGACCATTTATTCTTTGTACAAGACTTTGATCCCCTTTGGTCTGTCTTCGAAAATATGGGATTGTACTGTATTCGGCCCGTTTCAATTACAAAATTATCTTTTTCATTAACGAAATATTGGAGTTTGGCCTTAACTCGCTCATTGCCTCTTGCTTGTTCTTTGACAGTTATAAAATAGAATTTATTTTGTTTCCAGTGTTTCGTCCGTCCGATATTTTTCCATCTGAAACTATTCCAATAGAACATTCTTTTGTCGATTTCGCATTAAAGTTCTTTGTGTTTGGCATATTAGCTTATCGAGCAGTCTTGGGGTAATATATAGCATGTTTTCCACAAAAATCCATCAAAAAACCGTGGTACAAAAGTTGACCCAATACGAAATATGTATAAAGTAAACAAACCCCTACTCTAGATAAGATGAAGAAATAGGACATAAATAAATAGGTTAAAGTATTGGGTATATGCACTCCGATCGCGAGCAACTTGCCGCGCGCAGACCAAACAGTTTTTCGGTCAGAATCGAATCCGGGCTTAAGCAATGCGAGACCTATTCATTGAGCCATATCAATTTTTATAACTTAATATCAAATTTGGTATACAATATTACAGTATTTTCGACAAAGCTTAATAATTAAACAAAGACCAAAAACAATGTTGTGTAGTTCACTGTGAGTACATAGTGAACTACACGGGGAGAAGTCAGGATAAGGAAATAAATCATGTACAGTTCACCATGTTGAGATCAATGCTTATAGCAATTTAATATGACAAGTTCTATCACGTAACCTAGAAAAAATGTCAATCAGTTTTTCCTATTATCATTTTTATGGTAGTTGATTCATTTATTTTGGAAGAGTATCTTTTAAGCCTTGTGTAAAAAATGTCTTCATGTTGGAAAATAACTGGGATAAACTACATCGCCGTTTGAGACAATGGAATTTGGCTTGAGTTGTGTTTGGTTGGTTTGGGTTAGGTTGGGTTGGGTTGGTTTAGGTTGGATTGGGTTGGATTAGTTTGGCATAAAAATTATTGCGAATTTTGTGTTTTTTTTTAAATTAAAAAATGCATATTTTGCCTCAACTTACCTATTTTTTCTTAAGATACGTGTTTCCGGTCCATTTTTTATACTCCAACTTTCAAGGTTTCACAACAAGAAATCAAAAATAATGTTTTTTGGAAGTATGCAAAATGGGACGATTCAAAATTCTGTCCCAGTCTTGAATTCCGAAGACGAAGACATGCTATATTCTTGGAAAAACTTTTCCTGTTGGCAGTTTGCAGTCATGTTCCAGTTAAATTTTATTACAGTCTCTGTAATCGGTACCATCTTTTCTTTTCATATTATATGCGTAGCCTTGAAGACTTATTCAGATAGTTGTTGCGTTTCGGACGAATGTGTAATGTGAAAGAGTTGCTGTGGTTGGATATTTTTAGACGAAATTTTTGTTTTGATTGGGTTTTAAATCTGTATGTTGAATTTTCAGTTTTAGTGTTTGTCACGTACCAAATTGTACACAACTCAGATCTAATAAAAACATGATTTGATTAGAGCATCATTCTGTATAATATACAACCTATGGCGTTTTGATTTAAAAATACCTGTAGTATTTTAGTTAGTCAAAAAAATCCATAAATACAACGCAACAATATGTAATTCAATTACCCAAAATATATTGAATGTTCTGTTATTTACTATAAACAGTAAAGTATAACAGTTCAATGAACACTATCGAAAACTAACAAAATTATAATTAATTTTGTAATTATAGCATAGTTTTTCATATTTTCCAAATAATACTATTATTAATATTAATAACAGGCACAATCAAACAAAATCAATCATATTAATATAAATATATCATAATATATCATTTTGAATAACCTACGTTTTGTTTGCAAACATATCTTTTGGTGTATATTACGTAAAAGGGATTCAGATCTTAGCCCTTCTTGATTCAAGCGATTTTTTTCAAAATCTATCCTGCATTGATGTATTTTTAGAAATTGGTTATGTTCTCATTCCAAACTTTTCCTGTGACGTTGCAGCATATTCCAACAACAAGGGCGGACAAATTAATAGTTCACACTCGCTCATCAAGTTACATTCCTGAAGTCGGTACTGATTGTAATACTGAAATACAACATTTTGTAAGTGGGCTTAATTATTTCCTGAACATGATTAAAGGAGTTTAATGAAGATTCAAAGTGCATTTTTTGATGCATTAAGTATTATCAAAAATATACTAAGCAGATTGTGTAATGCCACGTGCTTTTGTAACCCCTAGCAGTGGTTCACTATCACTGCACTTAATTATTGCTACTAACACATTACGGTTAATTATTAATAAAAACAAGGTGAAGATCAAACCTCAAAGTTTCTATTATTGCATGTGATACGAGACAATTATATTCCACAAATTCCTCTCTCTACAATCCACCGATCCCCTGTGACTCCATGATAATAAGGTGTAAGATTTTAAATTGATTATGTACAATAATTTTGCAACATACTTTTAGACAGTAATTCATAAATTGGTAGGGCCTTTTTTCTTTTCGGCTTCTTTCAAGCTTATCTCTTCACAATCAAAACCCTCTATTATAACTTATAACTATGGGATTCTTGCTTTCTCTTCTTTTTCTTGTTCCTTTACCGATTTGGGAAACGGTAGAAGAACAAGAAAAAGAAGGACTTTACTTTACTTCGTCTTTAAATTTTATTTCTTTCATTTCCCTTATTTTCTTCGTGTAATTTTTTCCTTAACTTATTTCCCATTTTCTTGCGATTGTCGTCATTCGTCTTTCTTCCTCTTTTATACTTTTGTTATTATGATTTATATTTACTTATTGTTTTAGTTTTTTTTTTTTTGCATGAACTTGTCTTTTCCCTTTTTGTATGTATGTATATTGGTATGCTTGTTCCTTTTTCTTGCTCATTCATCTTACTGGAAAATTCCCTATATTGATCTTCCACGCCCCTAACTTTCCATTAAGTCGTGGTTTATGTGAATTTTCCGCTTTGCTCTTTCGCTTTATTTTTTCTTTGTTCTCCCGTCTTCTTAATCTCATCAGCTCCAGCGTTTTTTTCTTTCATACCCTTCCTCCATTACGTTCACATTTCCATGTTGAATTGCCTGTCGTAAATTCTTGTATTTTTCTCTGTGTTTTTCTCCCATTCTCTTCCTTGGTCGTGCTACGTCCGTTTTTTCCCTATTCATTCTAACTTGTTGCGTTTCCTTCCTGATTTCCACCATGTCCTTAATTTCCTTTTGCATTTGCGCTGAATTTTCATTTTTTTATTTGTCATAGGACACACAAATCTATCCTCGAATTTTAAACAATTTAGCTGATTAGCAATTTATTTAAAACTACAAAACACGCATTATCTTAAAATAAATATTGCACGTTATCAAGTCAAAATTATTATTAATTGATATTAAGTAAAGCTGTTAAACATGTTGCAGAAATATGAAATTGTAAATTATTTCTTGAGTTCCCATTACTTTTTGTTTTTTCTTTTCGTGTCCATTAGTTTTCTTTAATTTTATACACGATTATTTTCTTTTGGTCTTTTGGTTCTTTTGATATATCACTTTAATTTTCTTTCCATTATTATTAATTTTTGTAGTTTGTCCCTAAATTCTCATTCATGTGCTTAAATTTGTTTCTATTATTTGCGTACATACGGGGATTAATAATTTAATTATATGTCATCAATTCTCTTCAATATTAATATAATTTGGTTATCAATTTCAAATCGCCTTAGTGTTAAAAGTTCATGGTACAAAATACAGTGATTTTGTAAGTTAATTTTGTACACTATAACACTTGTCATTGACTTCATTAAACTATAATTTTAACGAAGTAAAGTTGATCTGATATAAAAACGTTATTTTCTTAAAATCGTTTGAACGTAAAACCAATATTATTACAAATATTTTAAATTACATTAAGCAAGCATTCAATCGAAATTGGGAAGCAAGGTTCAATAGTTCGAGGAAAGGCTGATTTCATAAAACATGGAGTACAAAGATCACACCTCAATATGCCAGAAATTGTGCCATAACTATTTAAAAAGCCCCTATTTTCAATTTACGCAGTCAATTGCCCAAATAAACTTGAAATTCCGGCAGTAGCGATATTTTACCGCTAAGATTTTTCGCCGATTGACGATTGGTGGTCACACACATCCTAGGTTTATATAGGACCTGACTAACTGACTGATTGAAATACTAGAAACATAATCATTAAAAGCATTTGCAATAATGTGGTTCATCAAAACATTCTTCATCTTCATTCTGGAGTGGTACCCAGGAATGTGAGAGCATCCTTGTTTCGTTCTAGTAAATGATCAGAACCGAGTCGACATTTTCTACATTAGCAACAAGTTTTGCATCAGCAAATTGTATTTTAAAAATACATCGATGTACGTGGTCGTCATAATGAAAATTGGTTTTATAAATACTCTTTCTATCCTTCTATTACTCTTTTGGGGAATACTGGCGAAGTGCAACTACATACAATTTTAACACAAACAAATATTTAAATGGTACTACACAGTAATTTACGACAAATTTATAGGATTGTTGTTCCGAACTGCTTCAAGGACCCCCCACCACTGGTACGATTGCTTAAAAGTTTCTACCACATCTGTAGAAAAAATCCGCATAATTGATGTTACAATTCAACCACAGCGCCCTCGAATGCACCACCTTTCAATCACTATCTAACATATTACTCTTCCACATAGAATTTATCGCCACGTCGGACGTTTGTGTAATAAAGCAATACGTTTTATAATTCGTTTAAATCATTGTTTTCATTTAATTTTTAATCACATTAGGTCTCAGACCACTATAGAACATGTTCTTTTGGCGCTCTATCTATGCTTACTTGAATACCATTTTATTCGTAATATTCCATAATTTCATAGCAGCATATATGACATTATGGGCATCAGAATCTAGTGTGATATTTACTCGTCTTTCTTTTTATTGCTAAATTTACCAAGGCGCTGTGGCTTAATATTGTTCGTGCTGCACGATCGGGTGATACGAAACGTAAAATGTGTGTAACAGTATTATTATAAGCTCTTTAGTCATTTCCTGTTGCATTTATTTGTGAACTTTGCTCTAACAAAACAAATATAATTATATTAATTTTCTCTTCCGTCATTTATTTCTCCGACCAAATCTTCAAATTCAAAATTGAAATTCATCTAGATTTATATTATAAAGTACAAAACTGTAGTAGCATTCGGTAGAATAGAAGAAGTGTTTGTTACGTTCAAGTTTGAAAACGGAATTTCAATACAAAAATATTCAAAGACCAACTTAACTATAAATAAATAAATGTTTACAAGAACCTAATATCGTGTAACTGCACCTCTAGCTCTAATAAAGAACACGATTTCAATGTTTGGAGAATCGTTGAGATTTTCAGCAGGAAATACGAGGGGAGTACAAAACTGTAGTAGCATTCGGTAGAATAGAAGAAGTGTTCGTTACGTTCAAGTTTGAAAACGGAATTTCAATACAAAAATATTCAAAGACCAACTTAACTATAAATAAATAAATGTTTACAAGAACCTAATATCGTGTAACTGCACCTCTAGCTCTAATAAAGAACACGATTTCAATGTTTGGACAATCGTTGAGATTTTCAGCAGGAAATACGAGGGGAGATCAGTTTTTACGGTCCCCAACATAGAACGAAACAAATTGAAGAAATATCAAACGTTTATTTTTCTGCGTAATCTCCCTGAACATCGATGTATCCGGTCCAACGATGCTCCAAATCTTGGATTCCTGTGGAAAAAACTCTTTCGTTTGCTCTTCCAACCAATCGTTTACGGCCGTCATCACTTCATTATCGTCGTAATATCTGGTCCCCCGAAGATATTCATTTAATCTTGGAAATAAAAAGAAATCACTAGGGACCAGGTCAGGTGAATATGCGGGATCGTTGCCTGCACGTTTGGACCCAACATGCAGGCAACTTTTTTAGCTCCAAAATATCTGTTAAAATATTTTCTATAGGACCATAAGAAAAATTCGTAATTTTGCTATCCGGCGAATGGTATATCCGTCATTATCGTGTTTACGATTAACATTTTCTTGGGTAGTGACAGTCACTTGTCGTCCAGCACCCTTCGCATGTTCACATATTTGTCTTCCCAGTTTAAATTCTCGAGACATATTTTTCACCACTTGGTAAGAGACAGCACCCTCACCTAAAACACCTACCATGTTTTCATGAATTTCTTTTGGCGACAACCCTTTCTTTTGCAAGTATTTTATAACTGCATGAACCTCTGATATTTCCATTTTTAGAATTTCTGTCTACTTAAATTCTAAATTATTTGAACAGGTAATAAGTGACTATATTTTTCTGAAGAACTCATAATAGTGAAAATCCCAGTCGTGTTCTTTTTGTGAATCTAACTCTTTTTAAATTAAATTTCATAGCATCTTAACGCATGATAACTATCATTGAAAAAATTACGTAATTATAAATATTTAAAAGAAAATCCTTTCTACGGTCGAGATATCTGAAGTATACTCGGCTCCAGCTTTAATGCCACCGTAAATATTACCAAATGATACGACTTTTATACCAACCAAAAGACCTCACGATATATTTCGCTATCTGGCTTTTAAATAACCGTGTGAACTTTCATGATGGTGAAAAACGCCATGGCGATGCTACGGCATGGTAGAGCCTCGTACTGCCACTTTCTCGGCCGTTATTTATCCACGTACGGAACCGTACACGACCGACATACTTTTTTCGTCGTTTATTTATGTACCAGTCGCATTTACTCTAATTACTACCTTCTGTCGGCTATTGTTTCGTAGTGTCGTACGCTCGAACGAGATAACGAATGTAGTGGGTGGGCTCGCCACCGCTCGGATCTAATGGTGCTAATTGCGGCTATGCAGAGTGACAGGGTGGTCCCTTTCGTCCATTGATGGAGATGGAGCGGCCGGTCCGTTCCCCGCGACTGGGAGCAGAGCGGCGCGCTCCAACGCCATCTGTCATTAATTAAACGCTGCGGACTACTGATTAATTAGAGGCGATTAGTTCGCCGCGTATTATTCGACTCGTACGATCTTAAATAACCGACAATCGCCTCTCGTTCCTTATTTGTTTCGCTTATCGAATGGTTTAGTGTTACGGCAACCGGTCGCTTAGATAAGAGCACGATCGATCTGCGCAAAGAAAGTTCAATTGAATTTATTTGTTATTAGATTTGTAGTTTGTTCCAGGTGTGGGCTTGTATTCCGACGACTTTCGATTAGATGTTAGTTTCTATAAATAAATTTACCAGTTGTAATTTTGAACAATTTCCTTTGTGAAAATAATAATAATAATAAATCTATAAACCTATAAATTAGACCGATTGTGGTTTTTAAATATGAAAATAAGTTATAAATAAAAATCTATAAATTTAACGAACAATACCACACTTGATTTTAACAATTTCTCCTGATAAGAATTAATCTTAAAATAGTTCATAAGTTTCAGTTCTCATACAAATCTCGGTTGGACGCGAAGTTCAAGGACAATTAATATCCAAGTGAATCATCACGTAATAAAACACAACAATTTCCTCCTCGATGTGTCCGTTTAAAATAATTAGAAACGGCCTTATACAGCGCGGCGAACTGGTTGTAATATTATTTACTTTTACTTCTATTAAAATTCTATTCGCGATAATTTAATGAAGCGGAATCATATCGTAATTATTTCATTAGGGAATATTAATGGCCGCTTTCCGGTTAAAAATCGGAATACCCTTTCGAGATATGCCACTATTGGAGTTCACGTCGTAATCACGTCAATTATTACTCGACGACGACGACGACTAGAATCTCTCAGAAATGCGTGCGAGTGATTAGCATTCATTATTGAAAAGCATGCGGAGATGTAAATAATGAAACCTGCAACGGTATTTCATGTCATGGTTGCCAATTAATTTATTTTGTTTTGAGCGATTGGAATTTCAATTAAGATGGATGTTACGGTGCTTTGGCTTCGATGACTCTGTCAAACGACAACCCCTGGGACAAAAGTAATAAACCATTGCTTAAAGTACTACCGTGGATGCAGAAAGTGAAACAGCAGATCTTGAATTGGCCGATTGGACCTTTAACGATTAGTTTTACAACGCCTTATAAAACTAGTGAAACTAATAGTTTATGTTTCCACAAGTTTTCGCCTACATATTTGATAGTAAATAAATTAACTGCGGAGTTAAAAATGTATAGCAATTCAAATTTACAGCTATTTGAATGAATCATTGCCAATGAATCATTGGCAGGATTAATTTATAGAATGTATGTACGAAATTATTTTCTGATTATTTTACTTTCAGGCTTATAAGCAATATTTCTAAGTAGTAATTTTTCAAATTAAAATATACCTGCCATAAACACCTGTATTTGTATAAGATTGCCCCATCCGCATCTTATAATTTTCAGATTGAAACAGTGGATTTTACTAAGGAATAACAAAGAAAGCTCTTGACAGGAATGGGGAACTTCCCACGCAAGAATTAACTAATTATGGACGCCGGATTTCTATTTCATTATTAAATGATGGTCCGAATAGTGCCTTAGAACCTTGTTTCATATAATGTGAAAGTGTAATAAGAAAGTTCACCACAACTGTATATCTTGAGTAATTTATTTTTATTATTTATGGCTTCTTGGTATCTAAATCAATAAAAATGTAAGAATAAATGTGTGGGTTCGGTAACTTAACTTTATATAATAAATATATTGGGTTGGGAACTAAGTAATTTCGATTTTGCCGTATACGTATAGATAAAACTAATTTTTTTATACAAAAAATAATCTTTAATCAACTATTTATTTTCCATTTTGTTCAGTGACCGTTTCCCATCTTTCTTGCAGCTTCATGATTTGACACTCATAGCACTGATCCTTATCAGCAAAAAATTGAACCAAGTGCATTTTAAGGTCATCGTCAGTTGTAAATGTTTTACCATTCAAAAAATTCTGCCAGGTCGGGGCTATATGGGGGATGTGACTCACTTCCCAACCAAGCTCCAATAATTTCCCACGAGTAGCCAAAGATGTGTGCGGTCTTGCATTGTCATGGTGGAACACTACTCCTTTCCTATTTACCAAGTCTACCCGTTTTTCTTTCATTGCTTCATCTAATTTCATTAGTTGTTGACAGTACACATCTGAATTAATGGTTTGGTTTCTTGGAAGCGGCTCAAAATACGAAACACCTTTGTAATCCCACCAAATTGACAGTATCTTTTTTGATGCAATTCAACTTCTGGTGTGGTTTGAGCTGGTTCATCGTTCTTGTACCATGGTCGTTGTCGAATTATGTTGCTGTATATTACCAATTTTTCATCGTCAGTGATGATTCTTTTCAGAAAAGGATCTGCTTCATTGCGCTTAAGGTGCATATCGCAAATGTTGATTCGCTGTGTTAAGTGAATCTCTTACGATTCATGCTGTACCCAAATATCGAGTTTCTTAACGAGTCCAAGGCGTTCTAAATGTTTCTCTGTTGTTGTGTGCGATACATTTAACCTTTCTGCAATATGCAATATGTTGTATGCAATATGTTGTATGACGATCCTGTTCAATTATGTCCTTGATTTGGTCATCATCAACTTCAGTAGGCCGACCAGAACGTTGCTCATCTTTGAGGGAAAAATTTCCTGAACGAATTTTTTTAAACCAATTTAGACAAGTGCGATCCGTTAAGCAATCAACGCCATAAACTTCAGATATCTCTTTGTGAGCCTCAGCAACTTTCTTTCTTTTATGGAAATATAAAAAAGTAAAATATGCAGAAAATGTTCGTTTCTTCCCTCCATTTTAAAATTGTTTCACAACTAACACCAACAAAATAATCACGTATTACTTGCTTCTAAACTAACGTCAATGTAACTGACATCGTATGACAAAAAGCACAAATCATCACTAACACAAGTCATTCAAAACAACTTTTATGAGTGACTATCGAAATTACTTAGTTGCCAATCTATTACATAAACACATTTTATGTATTTTAATTGTGCCAGAACATTTAATTTTCAACTTAAATCAAAGTCAATCTGATGGTTAATTTTGGTAATTCAATCAAAAAATAATATTTATCTCCAATGTCTTTCTGCCTCTTCGTGTTCCATTTATCGTCGACGATTCTTAGATCTGTATTCGCGTTGGAAAATTAAGTCGATTTTGTTGTGTGAATCACAAAGCTCGTTGTTAAACAACTTCCGTTGTTACGTGTGTGGTGATATTTATATAGCGCAATCGTATTGCTTTATCACACACTAACTTTTCTTCAAGTTTTATGACATAATTGCTTCTAATAACTGAAAAGTACGTAACTAATTTATGATCCTGCTGCGCTTATTTTATTTCGCACAGCAATTAAATAAATGATTTCGGTTTATGGCTCACATGTTTAGAACTGTAGTTACGTAAGCTTGGATCATTTTTAATTTTTTTCGTTATTATTAATTATATAACATGCTTGTTTCAATTACATATCAATATTATTAATACCTTCGTTTAATTTATTAGCATATTAGTACCACGTTTTAGTCGAGTATTAGGTTTGTCAATATAGGAATACTAATATTTTACGATGAAAATGTAGTCATTGATATTTTTTTAAAGTATTGCGTAATAAATTATAATGAAATGTAGTTGACTTGAGAGCTTCTTCAGGTATGAAGGATTCTTTAGAAGTTTGTGATTCACTTGTCATTCCTTTAAGAGTAGTGAACTTCCTCTTGCTTGTTAGGTGACCAGTTCCTTTCTTCCAGCAGATCTAAATCTGATTTGAGTTGCACTTCATACGGAGTGGTATTTTGTGATAAAATTCTTTCCACGACTTTTTGAATAAGGATTTCGTCATTATCATTACACCTCGATCTAGTAATGTGTTCACTAATATCACCCATTTTCGTAAAACATAACACAAGTTTCTAGAATTTAATGCCTTAAGCCACAGACACGTCTACTCGGTTCGAGTGTTCAACACAGATCATAAGAGCTTAGCTTGTCGTAACATATAACAACGTATTAAATAAATCCACAAGAATAGCGGCTAATCTGAGTGTACAAACAGAAACACAAAATTAACACAGAATTTCAATTAACGAACGCCAATTTAAAGTGAATTTACAGCGACATATATCAAATACGTGGGACAACTTATCTCCAAATATAATTACAAATGAATTAACGTCGATCAACCACTAAATTGATTGCAGTTTACCTATCATAAACCCAATGCGATAACAAGACATGCGGCAACCTAAACATTAATCGGTAATTTGATTTGTACTACACTACCCCACAATTATTTAAATAATTCAACGCTCCCCGTATACCACTTCATTGTCAAACCGCGTATGGGTACATTGATTTACAACCAATTAAATCAACTCTATTAAAAATCTCATGCCTAATAAGCGAACACTAGTCATGAACATGTAATATGACATAATTGACAGAACTGGCAAGTAAGCAAATGGGTAATTAATAAATAATTGGTGTGAAATAATACAAACGAAGTATTGAGTAATAATGATATAAATGCAACCAAAACTTTTCTAAGAGAACTTCAACAACACTTAAAAGCAAACTGTAATAACGATTAGTTTATTTCCACCAATTCAAGTAATGTTCGAAGTACAATGTTTCACAGTAGTCGACATCTAAACCATTATTCTTAAAACTTTATATTGTACAGACACCACTTAATAATGTTTTACTTTCGAAACGCTAAATCTGAAGCGGAGCCTTTCTGCGACGACGACCGCGAGACTTGAAAGGAGAATTATTTCCTTTGCCGTGACATCCGCGCAAGTGTTCTGTGAAGAAGCTCCGACTCGACTTTTGAGCCCCCGCTGAACGGCGACCGACTTGAATGTGCAAGTCATTAATTAAATTAAGAAAATCCGACCCGATTGTTGCGCCTTTAGTTATGCGACCGTTTTATTCTTTTCGCTCCGTTTTGAGGTACATCGCGGCCGTAAATCGTAGGCTGCCCAAGGTAATAAGAAGTGATATATTGCACGTAGGCAATAAAATGTATAAGAAACGTTTTCACTCGCGCGAAGTATTCGAAGACCGCTTGCCTGTATCTTGGTAATTAACTTGTGGCTTGTCAAATTAGCGAGGAGTGATTTATTTTTAGACGTCCATAATGCTCGTGTCATTGACAGACTGACCACATTTTATTGCGTAGACACGACTTTCGTGTCCTCAAATATTTTTCTACATTCAATATATAATAAATTATGCTTTAGTGCAGCTACATTGTAACGCGTAAAAAGCTTGAGCATTTAAATGGTTTAAATGCCAGTTATTTATCGCGGTAATAATTTTCTCAATGGCGGCATAATTCTGGTAGTCCTGGTAGTTTCATACATAGATGAAATTTTGTATGATTGATTATGCTATCCTGCATGGTTCTAAGAACATAAAATATAAATCATCTTATTATACAACAGTAAAATAAATCGAATCCGTCACATTTTTTAGATGTATCTTTTAAAATGTGCTTTTAAAAAACACCTTTAGTGTGACGGTACTTTTTGGGTATCGTAAATTAATTTCTGCAATGAATCCCCATTTATACACAACGTGATGAAATATTAGTGCATTAAGTCAACTGAGATTCATTAGTCACAATTAATACTGTTCGTTATCTACTGTTGATTATGATGTTCAATCAAATTCGGAAAAGTCCGTCACACCCTAAATAAATATTGTTCATATCCAAATATCTACTTTAATACAATTACATAAATGTACCTCTCATAAAATGTAAAATAGTTCACCAAACTCAAATTATTTTAAAACTACCTTCTTCGTTTAAAAGAATATTTATTTTCGGTTGAAAACTCAAATTATTTTAAAACTGCCTTATTTTAAAATAAAACTACTATACCAGTGATCATGCATCAAATGCTAAGAACATTAACTTAACAGGTTAGATCTGCAAAATGAACTCTGATGGAATTCTTGAACAATCGTTTCGCAATTATTCTGAGCTCCTTAGAAAGAAATACGCAGTGTTTGCACAACTTACTCACTCAATACAGCATATTTCAACAAAAGATTAGAAAGGCAATAAAGCAATGTGTTCTCTAGATTTTGATAATAGGCATCCTAGAACGAATTCAAATAACTATCAATTACCGACAATTAATGTTTACTGTATTTCAACTAAAATAAAATTTAAAAAATAATTAAAATATAAAATTTTGGAATTTTAGAAATTCTTGAAAAGTGTAGCGAGTTTACTAACAATTAATTATTTTGAAGAATGAAATATTTTTTATTACTTTAATACTTCCACAATACACTATCGAAATTAAAATTCTCTAGATACACGTAACAATCCGATAATTAAATAATTGTAACCAAAGTGTAGTTGAAGAAATGATTCCGGCAATTATAACAGCATTTTTACATTTTTGTCAATTTTACTATTTCAGCCATTACACTTACCAAACCCAAAATGTAGGAGTATGAATTATTACTACCTGAGGTCTCATCATGTCTGCTCAATTCAAAAGACCCACAGAACTTAATACAATCTCTTAGTTTTCCCAAAATATATATGTTTCGTTTAACTCGTTTCCTTTTGCAAAACACCTCAAGACGATAAGCTACACTTAACATATTTTAAATTCAACTGCTTAACTTTAGGCAACCGAACTCCACTCAACGCAACTTAAACCAATACAACCTATCTTAACCCAACCTAATTTCACACAAAATAAAATATAAATTATTAATTTCGATCTTTAAAGCTATTTGTCAATGACATTTAAAACTTATATTTGTTCATTTTATTTCATTTTTCTTTTGGTTTCGATTTTTAGATATTTACGACATTAGACGTTTAAATCTGAGTTTGGCATTTACTACGTACTGATTTGACAATTATAATATAAGCTGATAGTTAACTGACTGTTTTGACAATTGACTGACAGTTTTTTTTTGTTTAGTTGATCAACAGTTCACTGATTGCCTCAATGTTTGAGCACTGGCTGGGTTGGGTTGGGTTTATAATTTTTAACAGTTAGTTTAGCAGTTTCGATAATCTGTTTGGAGTTTAAGCCTCACCTCATCTCTACCTTTGACGACTTGGTGATTACAAAAACTATCACGTTGAAGACTGTCTGTCAGTTTAAAAACTAACAGTTTGATTTTTTCAGTTCCCGTATAGGGGATTTATTCTAGCGGTTCGTATATTTACTTGCATATCGAAATTGACGTTTAAACATCAAACAGACAGTCGATCTTCAAAGCAATAGTTAGTTACAAAACTCCCAACTAATCGTAAAAGTTTGAGTGAATTGGTGAACTGATTATTAAAAGTCAACTTACAGTTAGTCATCAAATCTGTCGCTTAATTGTAAAAAAATGACAGTTAATATCAAACTGTTAAACTTCAAGGTACCAGCTAATCATCAGAGTCATAAAACTGCATTAAATGTGATCGTCAAACTGAAGTTTGTTATTCAAAACTTTTTAATCGTGAACTAACTGTTGTTCACGATTAAAAATTGTCTGCAAAGTTCAAGTGAGTTGTTGAACTGATGATTAAACATCAACTGACAGTTAAAGGTCAAAACTATAGGTTAATCTTTAAACTGACAACCTGATACTATCGCCAAATCGTCAAAGGTATAGATTATTGTCAAAACTGGCTGTTAAGTATCCAAGTGAGGCTTGAATGTCAAACTGATTATCGAAGCTGCCAAACTAGCTGTTAAAAATCGTAAAAACCCAACCCAACCCAACCAGTGGCCAACGCAATCGGCGAACTGTTGATTAAGTTAACAAAAAAAACTGACAGTTATTCGTCAAAACTATCAACTTACTGTTAATCTTCATACTGGCAGATGGTATTCAATGTAATAATCATAAAACCACCACCAAGTTAGAGATAATTGTCAAATTCGTACTTAACTAAACGCCAAATTCAGACAAAACGTAAACGTCAAACTGACAACTGACAGGTAAACTGTCTAACCGTCAGTTAAGCGTCAAACGTCTAACTGACAGTTAAACGTGAAAGTGACTTAGTCGTCCAACTGATACTAGAAATCCTAACCGACGTCACGAGATTCGTCGGACCTCAGCCAAATCCGTAACAGGAAAGCTAAAATCAAATAAAATGAACAATTATAAGTTAAATATTTAACTTTTTTCGGAATTCGTCTCGAAAACAACAATTGACAAATTTGATTTTTGTGGAATTTGTTGATTTCTAAAATTTGTAAATTTCGTATTTTTTACGTTTTCGGAAAAATTTAATACAAAACACGTCAGTGAAATCTCTTACTTGACTAGTCGCTTTAAAATACTCGTATTTCAATTCAGCTCCACTTCAGTAATGTGACACGTTCCTGACTTTTATGTAAATAACTATTAAATGTCATTGATAAATAGCTTTAAATATGGAAATTAATAATTAGAATTTGGTTTATGTTTGACCGTCTAAAATTAGGTTGGGTCGGGCTGGGCTAAGTTAGGTTGGGTTTAAGTTAAGTTGGATTGGTTTAAGTTGTGTTGGGTGGGGAGGAGTTGGCTGCAGGTAAACTGTGAAATTTAAAATACCGTACGATATATAGATATATTTTAGGAAAGCTACCAGATTGTATTTTGATCAGTGGGTCTTTCGAATTAGCATTGCGTGGACATGATGAGACCACCGGTAGTAATAATTCAAACATTTTTAGACGTTTGGTAAATGTAACGTCTGAAACAGTACAATCTCATATTGACAACAATGCTGTTTACTCGGGCTCTTTAAAAACACTTCAAATTGAACTTTTAGATTCAATATTAGTTGTAGCACAGAGTTTAATAAAAATAAAAATGCAAATTGATGACATTGATTATAATTATAATACAGGCTAATTGTGGATTAGGCCTACACCTTGGGTGTTACGGAAAAGTGTGTGCTACCTCCCCCTCCCCCCCTTCTGGTTTTATCACGCACTGCAATGATGTTAGCATAGATAATAGAATAGATCACCTGACAACTGTAGCCAATATATTTCAATCAAGTCACTATATCATATATCTATATTTATTACAATTCGCCAAACAATCTACATAAATTAACATTGGATATTCAGCATTAAATTATTTATATAGAAGTCAATAATTTAAAATTTCTTTCTGTAATTAATTATTATTCATATTTTTATTGTAGCTCATTTTAATAACAAATAATTTGCAACGAAGATTCAGTCGACGGAGTCGCTAGTTTAACAAAATCGCTCTCTGGATTGAACAAACGCAATGTGGTGAACTCGAGCTCGTCGAACTTTCGCATCTCCTAACCAGACGCATTTGCTTAATGTAATTTTGATAATGGCTCGTTTTTTATTCATTGTAACACGTCTATGTAACGTTCTCATTCATCGAGATATGTGCTGGTAACGTCTGACGCACATAACGCACATAAAGCACCCTGCGCACATAACGGCTGAAATGTAAGTTGTGCTGAAGTTGATTGAATTATTGGCCAATTAGGATAGTGACGGCGTTGTTCGTGACGCGTATTTTCTAATATTTAATTACCGGCGAACCTTTGTGACTGAATCCACAATGAATGCATTTTGCGTTTATGGTACGTAAGTGTGCATATATTATTCACGTGCAATTATTTTGTTAAATACAATAAATTATTAACATTTTTATCGTTCTTGTTGATTAGTCGAAGACATTTGACGGTCCATAAAATATAATTGAAGTTACAAAGCTTACAAAATGAAATTCAACAAATTTTAGTACGTCATATACAGTAAATTATGAAGTTTATGTCGGACCGTATGGTTTATTGATTTACGTGCGAGTTTTTTTGTTTTTCGAATATTTCAACAATTTGTTACTTGTTGTAGTATATATTATTTGTTAAGAGTTCAGTTCTTAACTTTGTTTTTGTAGTTTTTTTTTTCCTTACAACGTACAACTCGCCCTTTAAGTGACTCAATCATCAAAACCTATTATTTGCGGACCACTTCCAAATAGCAACTAAATAATATTATCTTAGGGCGCCACGAAATATTAACTTCATTTCTGCTTTTATTTATCCCCTTTTATCGGATTTCAGGAAATTGTCGCCGAAAATAATGCACGAGACGTCCGTTTTTACTGTCTCTTAATACAGTTTATGATCATGGCCGCCAGAAAGCACAACATTCGGCGTCTGTGTGAATTGGAGGGAGTTAAGAGCTCCAGGCACGTTCATTTTATGGAGGACACTTAACATCCGAAAGATATTGAAAATAAAATTCTATTGTTGCCAAAGTAATATAGGATTTAACAGCACGTTTTATTTACGAATATAAATTGTTACTTTTTAAGTGAAAAGTAAAACATTGCATACGACCAGGTTTAGTGCCCCAACAATAAATCAACCCTGCGGATAACCGCTGTATGTTTTTTCTTTTTATATCGGTGGCGGACAATTGCACTCAGCAAAGAGAATCTTAATCTTTCCAGACAACTGCATCATAAAATCTGTATGAATTTAATCGTAACTGGAACACAGGATTACAATTTAGAATGAGTTTCTGAAAATGGCACAAAAGTGCTTTTTTATTTCTCTATTGATATTTCTTGCCATCCCTTTTCACTTATCGCAAAGAGGTTCTAAAACGCAATAGAAAACAATAACTTTATTAAAACTATTGCTAGAAGCAAGTTTACGATAAACGAGGATAACATGAGTAATAATGGGAAGGAAAGTGATTCACGAGATATCATAAACGTAAAGGGCCCCAACGTGAAAAAGATCGCAGTAAACTTTATATATTTATTTCACGATCGATTTTACGCGTTTCCAATATTTTGTTGCGTTGTTTCGTCGGCGACGTCGAATAAAGTAATAAGCGGACGTTTCGCGGGGGCCGTAAGTTTGCTGGCATGTGGCCATCGCGCCGTTTCGTCGAAATTGATAAACACTGATTTATGGTGTCATAAACGGACCTTCCCTTCCGGCGAACCCTCATAACGCGGATTAGAAACGGACAGCGCCCCGCCACCGGGCCAGGAAAACCGTAATTAAATCAACTTTACGCTCTTACTTATTTCATTTCCTCGCTTATCCCCGACGTCGCGTAAAACTAATAATGTTTAATCCTCCTTTACGATGTATTATCGTTAGGGGTGTGTGGCCAAAATCGTCCAGATGGATAACTAGCTAGTGGGTCCCTAAAAGCAGCTCCATTCGGAATCTACGGTTTAACATTTATTTATGGTTGACTTTAGTGTATGGATATTTTCAGGTGGGGCTTACTTATTACGCTCAAGAACTTCTCTCAATTTATATATTTATTTCATTTCAAAATAACCATGCGTGTCAGGTAACTACTCATTCCCTGTTACGTCACAAAATTCTTCTTGCAACCTTGGTGTGTTTTGCTGTTGATAGAAAGCAAATCATTTCATGTATAATTAATACATCAGACTATTAAAAAAAACTCGAGAAAGATTTGTGTATGTATTTTGGGGATATTAAGCATATTTGTATGTGTAATGTGTTCAAATGTGTGTATATTTTCTAAGATTTAGTATTGAGATTTAGTAGCGGTATTGTCAGGTGGGCGCG
Source organism: Geotrupes spiniger (assembly GCA_959613385.1). NCBI lineage: Eukaryota > Metazoa > Arthropoda > Insecta > Coleoptera > Geotrupidae > Geotrupes > Geotrupes spiniger. The sequence continues at coordinate 24,784,717 of OY390731.1, forward strand.
TTCCGATTTTGGCCATTCTGGCTCGAGAAAACGCAGCCAAGTACTTCGTGTCATTGTTGTCAACTTGTACCTAGAAACTGTAGGTCCTGCAGACTGACGTATGAAAAGGCTCATGGTTTGTAACTTTGGATACAGTTCGCACAAATTCTGAGGTGCACGTATTGAATAACCGAGTTACTTTGCCAACTACAATTTGTGCATATTGAATTAAAATATATGACACTGACGTAAATCTAACTTGAAATTGAAATTATTCTTATAGTAAGGTTTGTTTACAGTGGGTGTTTGCCTTGTTCAATAGTTTGTAGTGTAGTTAATAGTTTAATCAAGTAGTTAAAAGTTTTTTTGTCTATTTTTTTAAATGGGATATATCAGATGTGTGACACATTACTCATTTCAAGGTACAATAGAACTAACGTATGTTATTATTTACGGTGCATATGGACGATGGGAGATCCGTATTTACGGTCCCTAACATAGAAGGAAACAAATTGGATAAATATCAAACGTTTATTTTTCTACATAATCTCCCAGAGCGTCGGTAAATTTGGTCCAACGATGCTCCAAAACTTTGATTCTTCTGGGGAAGAATCAAATGTTTGCTCTTCCAACCAGACTGGTTGAAAGAGCAAACACTAGAGGCCAGGTCTGATGAATATGAGGGATGTTCAAACAATTCAAATCCTGCGTTTGGAATAGCGCTCACGGCAACATGGCTTTTGTGGACAGGAGCGTTGTCTTGATGCAATAAAATTCCTTTGCTCAATTTTCTCCGTCTTTTTTCCTTGACACAATCGCGCAATCTTGAAATTAAATTGGCACAGTAGGAGCCCGTTATTGTACCTCCACGTTCCAAAAAATCAGTCATCTACATTCCGTCTGCGTCTCAAAAAATTGTGGTCATAACCAGCGGATGGCAAAACACGAAATTTGTAGGGTAGCGGTGAACCTCGGCGATGCCACTTCATACGTTATTGCTTCGACTCGAAACACCACCCTCACCTAATGCACCTATCATGAATTACTTTTGGCGACAACACTTTCTTCTGCAAGTATGTTATAACTGCACGAACCTCTGATTTTTCCATTTTCTAAATTTCTATAAACTTGTCTACTTAAATTCTAAATTATTTGAACAGATAAGAAGTGACAAAACTACAATTGAACCAACGTAACAACAAATGATTAATAGTTTAATTTGTCAAATTATTCAACGTCACTCAACGCCTACTATATCAGGGACGCTAAATAATCATCTCCCGTCGTACTTTTTTAGTAATCAAACTGTTAATATTAATTCGCTTACTTCATTGATGTATTGTTTTCTGAAAATGTTAAAGGGATCCGCGTGATAGTAAAATACATAAATTTGATACATTTATGATATACTTCTTATTATTAATAATTATGGCAATATTGTGTGTTTACTTATTATATGCACGTCAACTCTTCTAGTGTTAAGTGAATAGAATTCTAACAATTTTTGAATTAAATTAAGTTCGCAATGGCATTGTTATTAATAATTTCTGGCCCGAAATGTAGTGTGCGGTCTATTCATCACAAACATTATAATATTCTTGACTTATCATTTTTAACATGAATTTGTATTAAATGGTCAAAAGAGCCCCTATAATTATATAGCAGCACGGATCGACGTCTAGATGGCGTGAGTGAGCATGTTTGCACGACGTTATGCACCGTCAGCGAATATGTCTATGGTGCTCTGATGAGCACGGAACGGAGAAACTCGTCGCCACCATATTATCTGAAATTAATTTCAACAATAATTTATATTACTGGAATACGTTCGAATTAGTTCAAATAGTTTTAATTGAAACTCAAATCATATTTTAGTTTATAAGAAAAGTCTATAAAACCTTGATTAGTTGACACAGCCAAACCAAAGCGAACCCAACCATACCCAACCGATTTGTTATTATTTTTCCGATAATCAATAACCTAAAACTATTGTAATAAAAAATACTAAATAAATATACGCCAGTTGAACAAATCAAGGACCTGGCGGTTTGTAATCTAAAGTGTCTCATAATATCCACACGCACGTTTAATTCCAAGAAAATAGGCGGATATCGGATATTTATCTATTATACATCTACACTTATCTATTGCCTATAACTACAAGCATGTTCGATTGCACATGGAAAGAACGATGCTGGGTCATATAAGATTCTCGAATTAACAAATTAAAAACCTCGAAAATAACGGGGCATACTGCGAGCGCCCAGTACCGTGACGTAATAAATTTAAGTTGCGCCCATGTAAATCATCCGATATGGAGCATAGGATTAAAAGATTTACGTTAATTTATTTTTATCGAACTATTACAGTTGATATGAAGTGAACTACTGTAAACAGTGCAATTAAAATCGTACTAGATGGACAACAAATAAATCTAAACACCACGATTTGGGTCGAGAATCCTCACGTGGATTATGAATGTGAAAGAAGTTTGATATCATTTTAAATTAAGTAGATATATAAATTCAATTGGGCAAATAAATATTATAATTCCGGCTTTAAAAAATTAAACTATTAAAATAAAATGAAAACTCAAACAATGGTCTGAATGTCAAAATTGTCATATTAAAAATCACTAAAATTATATATAACAAATATAATTCGAAAATTACAAAAAAGTACATGATCAAAATTGTTAAAAATACCAAGATTGTCAATTACAACAAACAGTTCATGTTAGAATATTAACGTCAGCTAGACGTCAGTACCGCTTCACTTGCATAGCTATGATATTAAAGACGTCTGGTTGGACTGACTGTGTCGGTACTGTAAAGACTTGCGAGTGCTTTGTAGCCGCTTGCACGAAAATAAATTTCCGCAGATGAAAAAGCTGGTGATGGACCGTTTCGGCCTTCTAGGTTCGAGTCACCGAAGAAAGACTATTTGTTACTCCATCTTTATTTTGTGCTTGCGTTTCCTTCAGGATAAAACATCATAACTCTGAATGAGCTTTCAAGGTAAGCAATGAAAATTCGATGCATAAAACATGTAAGGACAAAATGGAAGCAAGAACAGATGATTATGAAAATGTGCGTGGGAAGATCGAAGTTGATCGGGTTGGGTTAGGAAAGATTTAAACTTGACTACAAAATATATACTTGGGTTTGCTTCGAATAAAAATTCACCTGGAAAAATTGATCGAAGCTGTGAACTGAGAAAGCAAAATCTACATGATGAAGGAAATGTGCGGAAACTCAACACAAAAATTTAAAGTTGTTGTAAAACATCTACAGGGTCGATTTAAGAAAAAGAAGCCCAGGTGTAAGTAATGACATGCCAAGTTAAAGAGGAAGGGAAGAACAGAAGGAAGGCACGATTGAGTTTTTGGGGAAATTGGAAAAGTTTGATTCCTTCTCAAAGATAAAAATGTTTAAATTAAAAATGCACCCAATGTAAATAAACAGCAGCGGCCATTGTGAATAGAATGTTTAAGGAGGACAAAATTAAATGGCAATTTGAATAGAAATCAAGGAAAAATTATTGATTTACATGAAAATTTGAAGAGCTGTTGGGAAAACTTTTGAAAGCATCTGCAACGATGGAATAAACTTTAAGGGGGGAAATACGAAATATGCTATGGGACTGAATAAGCTTTTCATGAAATTGTTCAAAATTGAAATAAAACAAAGGGGCAAACCATACGCAAAGTTTAATGGACAACAACAACGAATTACAAATAAATTATTAGTCAGAGGATGAGTGAATTATGAAACGAAGGAAAATTATTTACCAAACAAATTCAAACAATAATCGGATAGAGTGACGTAAGGAAAATAACGATGGATTTTTAGTGGAAATATAAACTGAATTAAAAACCCACTGACTGATGTTTTTAAAAGAACGCAACAAACTTGGCAAAGGTGGAGGAAAGCAAGAAGAAATATTCTAAATGAAACGTTTTGTATTGAATTACCTCAAAAGCACCTGATATCAAGACAGGGCCAAGAAGGTAATCAATGAATAGCTTCACACGAACAAAAGCAAAATTCAATAGTGATCATTTAAATGTAAACTGAAGAAGTTTGATTCTGATAGGTTAAGTTTAATTGGATCCTATTGATGAGGAATGAATTCGCCGGATTTCTATTGAATTAACTGACTTCGACTGGATTCTGTTGTATGGAGTTGAGATAGATTGGATTTGGTTGAGTTTAATTGGATTCTACTGGGATTACTTGAGTTCTTCATCAGATTCGATTAATTTCGATATGATTCCATTCGATTGAGTTGGATATTTGATTGGGTTGACTTAGATGGATTATGCTAGAGCGGATTAAAATCAAATGGAAAATAAACGTATTGAAAAGCATATATAAATTAACAACTCGAAAATAAATAAAACAGAAATGAAATAGAACGAAATAATATATATAGACGGTTACGTTACGTTACGAAATTCTAGTTTTAATTCCAAAATACAATTTTATAATTCGTTATTAATTCGTTAGCTTCATCGGAAAAGTAATTTTATTAGTTTTCATAGAAACGTTTGTGCTCGTTTATTTATCAGTGGTTTTCGTCATCTTTGTACATTATGCACGCGCACCGAATTCACACGGACAAGATGTTTAGTCGCTCGCTCCGAATATGACATGAATTGAACATGCCTGTTGCACAAGTTAATAGGAGATGCGAGGTGTTGCAAATATTTTTGGATTTTTGGAAATCATTTGGCCGTTATTTTTTTTGTGGATAGTCGTTCTTTTGGATGGTAACACACTGGAAAATGTCGATCGTATGTACGACATTCGGTCGTACCAGCAGGTTTGGAAGTCAATCTATTTCATTTGTGTTTATCAATACAGCATACCTTTATTAATATTTTTAATGAGTAATGCTACCGTTCAGAAAAGTATCCAGTTGTAAATGACAATTTAGTTAAATTTGTAGAGTCGAGGTGCTTCTTACTACACTAAGACATGTGCTTAGCATTACAACCATTTTTTTTTTATTTTCTTATAACTACTTACCTGCGGCCATCTGAATAATTTATATATTCTTTGTATTGTATTATCATTTTTTGCTGCAATTTGCTGCAAGTTAGACCGTGTTCGACAATATTAAAATTGACTTTTGAAAATTTTGCTTCACATTGTTTTGCAGTTTCTGGCAATTGAGTGAATTTTTTTAGCAATTATAATATTTTTAAAGTTTACATTTAGCCTTTTAAACTTTTCAATTTTTTAAATTTTGCAAATATTCGATAGTTTTTTGCAGTTTTTGAAATTTTAAAGTTCTTGCCATTTTTATTTCTTTTCATTATATACAATTTTCATTTTGTTGCACTATTTTACTTTGTAACAGTCATCCATGTAATAAAAACGTTTTTCTCCTTTCGCGGTCTATTATAAAATCGCATGAACAAATTACGTTTCATGTGAGCAGAATAGATGATCTGAAATTCAAAGAAGCTGGAAATATGTGAATAAGTACACAAATGCTCCCAGATGATAAATCTCGTATATATGCCCGTTCTAGCAAATGATACTCAACAACAAACCCGAGCGAGTATGGCACGAGATATTATTCACACATTTTTGACAAGTTTGCTTGATTCTACTACTACACTCTTCAACGATCATTTTAATAGTAAGTTATATCGGTCTATTATATATATCTATGCCCATAGTTCTCGTATGTTTATTTTTGAAAGCTACCTAACAACTTTGTGTATCAGGAAAATTAAATCTGCGAGTTATTCTTCGTCTAACTAATATAAGGATGAAAATGAACTATGGAAAATGCTAATTATATTTTAAAGAATTTTTGACGCGTCTCACACGTCTTTCCAGAACGCGAACTAAAATGAATTTCCGATTTAAACACGATTTATGAAAGTTCCCTAATGACCACAACAAAAAACATTGGAAAATATTCACATGCACGTCATGCTTTACCATTCACACGAAATGGAAGCGTACATCGGCGTTCGTTAATAACGAAACAGAACGACCCAACCCTGACACATTTCGACTCGACTTTTGTGAATAACGTGCTGAACGTTCGTTGTAACGCAATGCGCGGCTCAATCGTACCGGCGCGTACATCGACGTGTTTATTTTTCGATCTTACTAAAACGCACCTGTCAAAAGTCAGGTGCAGCAACAGGTAGAGTCGATCGCGTGAACTCCGAACCTTTTTTTACGCGCGCTCACGATCGAAGCACGTCTGGTCTAGCGCTGTCAACAGGTGCGGTGTCGGCCCAACTGCGTGGCCATTGAATGGAATTTCCCTGATGAGGTATAAAATACTTGGCCCTCGCGCGGTTATATAAAACACTAATTTACGACATTTTATATCATCGCTGAGGAATGTGCAATTTTAATTTTTTTCACCCCAGTCAAATGGCGAGTGCAAATTATTTACGTTTTGAAGTTTACTTAGCGCACTCCTCCATTCAACTTTATTTACCGTATGCCTGGATGTGTTTCTTGAATTGTGTACGGTTTCCGATAACGTAATATATGCATACGTTTCTTTATTATTACGCTTGGCTTTGTCGAGATTCAAGTTTCTTGTACGCCTTGCAACAAATCGTAACGGTGGTTACCAACACTGTATATATTTATTTATCTTTAGCTTTACGAAGAAAACCATAAATATTAAATGTCGTTGCAGATTATTATTTGTAACACATGGAAATATTAAATTCGAATTCATTTTGAAATAATTAATTACGTTACGTCTCATCCTTGCTTCGTTTCCATTCTATTTGTTAATTTAAGCGATATTTATTTCATTTTCATTTGGGTATTTCGTTTAATTGATTTATAAACTTCGTGTCTTTTATTCTTGATTTTTCGTTATATTCGCTTCCATTCATATACTTCCCATTTATATCATTTTTAATGTCGTTGTGTTGTGTTTTCTTTTTATTTAGTGTGCATAGTATTCTTTGTAATCGTTTAGCTTGTATTTATTTGATTTTTGTTTGTTAGTTATCTCATTTGGTAGAGTTCCAGTTGCATTCGGTTTGTGTTTTCATTTATTTCAGCTTCATTGAATTGTTCCCGCGTTGCTTTTTAGTTTAGCTAAATCTAGTTTATTTTTGATTTACTTATTAATTGTGATTTCGTATTTTATTTTCATTTAATTTTTCTCTATTTTAATTATTTATTTTTTGTGTATTTTCATCCTTATTTTAAGTTGAACCGACGTGTCTCGTTATGTTTCATATTGCTGATTGAACGTGGTTTCAGAAATTTTAAAAAATGCATGATGGCTATGAAAACAAATATATTAGCACGCACGGATCTTACTTATCATTTAGTGAGGCAAAATATCTACGTTTCAATTTTGGAGAGAATGTATAAAACTAATACAAGAATTTTTAATTAATATTATTATTTAGGTTGCACAGTTCGTCAGAACATAAGACCTAATAGTTGGTTTATGTATGTAATTTGTACAAACCATGAAAATGGTGAGTAAACTGGTATACGCCATTTTACATGTACCATAAAAACGACAAGTCTGTTTACTGAAATGAATTTGAAAAATATGTATAATATTTATTTAATAGATTTGTTTCAAATTTAATATAATTTGTTAGGCATCAGATGTACATATACAATTTATAGTTGATGGTCCGCGGACACCATATACCAAGCACCTCATTATATATGTACATTTCATACATACGAAAATAATAATTTGCACGACTTGTAACACCAGCACAATTTACATGATACTTCATTTTTCTTTACGATAAATTTACCTACCAGAGTATTCAATGAAATAATTACATGCGACCCTACCTTTAACCAAATTATCTGACAACTCATCGGATAACTTAAGACTTAAAGATATCTTCACTATAAAGCATCACCTCATAATGTTATACAAGTTTGCTCCACTTAATCACCATTACGAAACCCGTTTCCATTTGTTAAGCCACTTTCATTTAAGGTAACTCAATACTCGATACAATGTATAATTTTAAGTTTGAAAGTAGAAATGAGTTCTTGAACAATTTTTCAAAAAAAAAGTAATATGGCGCCACAAAGTCGAAGCACGAATGCTCATGCGCAGCAAGCAGCCTTCAAGCATTTTCTCTTGTCACAACAAATAGTTTCGTAATAAAAAAAAAACTATTAATTCTACTGGAGGAGTATACCTTACGTGTCTCCATGTTCGAAGTGGATTCTTTCGTGCCCGCATTTCATTTAGCTTCGTATAATTACGTTGTAAAAGATTAGCGTTTGTTTGGTTTGTTTGATCGTGCTGTTAAATTTGCAGTTAAAATGATGTCATCGTTAGATTGGAGCTGAGTCGTTTTCATAGGACTCGTAATTTTGACTCAGAATTTAACATTAGCTCATATAACAAAAGCACGAAACACATGATTCAAAGACGACGCTAATCAAAGGATCAGCATAGTTTTTTGTTTAAGTACGTTAACAAAGCTAAGTGAAATAGACGAAACGCGCCGTTAACGCATCCGATGCTAGTACGAAGATATTCTCTTCGAACTGGGGAATTCAACAATCAAGACATAAAACGTGGACAAGTTAGCGGTTCGAAATTCTGCTGCAAGCAATCGCAGTAGCGGCATATACACTAACTAATGGAGCTACATACCACAGACTACCGACTGTTTTAATAATCGCGAATGTTAACTCAAAACCATCGTTGCAATACCGCAGACATTACCCTCTGACGAACCATGAATAAATAACAACGTGTTCCTACACTAACGCTCAGTCAAAAAATGTATGTTCCCTGAACGATTTTTCTATTTATTTTTCAATTTATTGACACGATACCCCAAAGATGGATATACATAAATGGGTTATGATGCGGTCACACGACTTGGCAATTTGTAGTAATGGTCAATAATAGATTATTATTCCGGGGAATGTTGTATAGTTCGTGGGGTTTAAAAATTTGTAAAGTTTCGGGCAAGAATTTGACGCAAATACGAAAACTTAATGAACTATTAATGTTTTTGGTCAAGTGCACGGACGGTAAAAACAAAAAATATACAATTTATGAGTTTATTAAGGCACTTAGTCAGAAATTATAAACGCCATTGTAGAAAGGAAAAAATTAAACATATAACAAAAAATTGAAAGGAATAAAGTTTGAGTAAAGTGTAACGAAACCAATTTCGATCAGATTATTGTTTGAAAGAAAATTGACAAGTAACGGTGTATGAGCGTAAAGTATAATGTGAAGTGTAAATACAAGTGCTTACATTTTAACAAGAAATAAAGAAGAATAATGCAGTGTTATTGGAGATAGGTCAATAAAAGTGACGTGTGAGCTTATGAATCATTTTATTGCATTATTCCTAGACTAGGTAAGGTGGCATTACTATGTCAAGTGGGTTAATAAATAATTACGATCTTGCGTGTAAACCAGAATGCGATCGTAAAATTAAAATCTTTCAGTAATAAAATTATCAACGAAAACTTGTAAATCACTCAAACGAATCATTTACGACTGTGAATGTGAATGTGTGTGAAAACTTTGTAACTCACGACAAAGAGGGCGGCCCTTGACGCAACGCTGCAATAATCAAATCCAAGTGGACCAAATCAAGTCCAGGAACTTGTTAACATTTTCAAAAACCTGGCCCAACGATGGCAGGTATTTCCGTAAACGGGTTCAATTCTGCGAGTAGAAAACCTAAAAGTGGACTAAGATCATTTATTTTAGATGTGCAGAGGTATGAAATGTTTTGAAGAGTAACAAGTGATTCGAAGAAAAACGAAACACACATTTTAAGACGAGTTAATTATCAAACACGAGTCATACAAGTCATGAGTTGATAATGTGTTTTAAAAGATAGAGTAAATTTAAATAATTTTCACCAGATTGCTTTTAATTTAGAGCTAGCCGAAGTAATTTCAATTTAATTTGGAACAATTTTTTTGTAATCTAAATTTAACTGATTCGCATTTTGCAATTTAACGGTGTTAAAAGTTTCAATATTTTCTTGCCTACTGATTCATTTATGTTTTTAATAATTTTATTTAAAACTTTGAAGATTCATATTTGACTAATTTGAACTGCAGTTGCCAGTACATTGTTTTTATTTTGATGATCTCAACAAAGCTCTTAATTTGTGAAAAATATACGGTAATATTAATAATTTAAATTCAATATAATAATATAAATACATTTATAAACTCCAATGCATTCAATGCATTATCTTGAAGCCCACTTATTCTCCTTATTCATGATCTACTTTCAATTATGGCAATGGCAATTACCTTATCAGGATTATTATCCAGCTTTAAATATATTTTTTAATTACTGTAAATTATTTAAATGGTACTCAGACAGTTTAAATATTGCGGGGTATAATATCCTACTCGCTTATTTTGGTTTTCATCGAGTTCGTTTTCATTTGATTTATTAATATTTTTGGTTTGTTGATAAATGTTTTGGTCGTTTCTGTGTAACTTGAGATTATTTTTTTTATTTTCGTTAATTCTGATTGGATTTGATTCGTTTTCATTTGGTCCCACACATCCCAAGCAGACCGTTTCTGAAAATGTCCCAGTGCCCTCGTAGCTCTGTAGTCGTTTTATTTAGGGCGTGATGTTTTCTTTTTTTTATTAATCGGAAAATTCAATTTTTAAACACCATTTTAAAATACCCCACAGTCTATTTTCGTACACACATACAATTTAAAATTTTGTTTCGACAGGTGCACCTGTACTTTTCCGCTCTACCAGAGGACAAGGTCCCCTACGTGAATTCAGTCGGGGAAAGATACCGTGTAAGACAACTCCTTCAGCAGTTACCACCACACGACAACGAAGTTCGTTATTGCCACGCACTCAGCGATGAAGAGCGGAAAGAACTCCGTTTGTTTTCGGCACAACGCAAAAGGGAAGCACTCGGCAGGGGCGCCGTTCGACAACTTCCAGCACCGATGGCCTGCGACGCCGTAAGTTTCTATTGACTTTTTTCGCGCTTTTAACGCAACCAAATCTGCGAAATTATCCCCGCCCCTGTTTCGCCCCGCCGTAAAATGAACTCTATAAGTGCCCCTAATGACAATTCTTTTAAGTTGTTTAAAGCGGGAAATTTTCCTAAATTAATGAGGCGCATTGAACGTTCTCTCGGGGGCCTTGCCCGCTATAACTACTGCATTAGCCTTTAAGTCGAGATGAACGTTAATAGCTGTAAATTTAATATAACCCCCGGACTTTAAAATCTTCGTTTATACTTTCGAGCAAATTGCCTTAAAGTAATTTATTTATAACGTTGTGTGTATCTCCGCTCTTAACTCGGGTTTTACGACGACCTTTTGCTACTTAAATGTTTCTGTGCGGAACGTTTAAGACTCAATTAATTCGTGGCCATCATTCAATAAATGTGGACGAGGAGAAACTTGTAATTGTTATATGCGTTGTAATTTTCCCAAAAATACAACCCAAATAAACTTATTTCCATCGGGTGGTATAATCTAGGTGATAAATTGTACGAGTAGGTGACTTTCAAACGGACTGTGCTTGTAAGGTAAATCACTTCAAGCTGTGTTTATGGCTCGTTGATTTTGTACACAAATGCGAAATTTATTTTAGCAAGAATTTAAATTTTACCACAATAAATCTATAATCAAGGACTATTATTGCGAGTGGTTAACTCGCGTCTAACGTGATCAATGGAAGTGCTACATATTCGTATAAAGAAGTAACCTAAGTTGTACGACAATATTTTCACCAATTTGTAATAGTTTTATGAATTAAAGAACGAAATGGAATTTCTAATCATGTTGCCATCAATCAATTGTGTTGATTTAAAATTTCTTTCAAAGTCTTTAAACATCCCCAAATATTAATGTTGTATATTGTATCCATATTAAAATGTATGTATCATTTGTGTATTAATATGCTTAGTGTTAAAATGTTTAAATTTGCTCGAAATACATCAACATGGTGGAAAGTTTTTCCATACAATAATATATTACGAAGCTTGTTCAATTGAAACCCATATTTGGTCTATAAAAACTGTATTGGCAAATAAATTTACAAGTAACCACCACAATTAAGCCACATATCCCTTTGTTTCATAAACCGGATGTATACCCTTCTCATAGAATTTTTGTGGCTGCTTGAAAAATTCTTTCACAGCGTTTTGTGCTTTTGCGTCCAACTCAAAGCGGTTACCTTTTAATGCCACTTTCAGTTGCCCAAAGATATGGAAATCGCAAGGCGATGAATCCAGGCTATAGGGTGGATGCTATAACATCCTAAATTTCTTTTGCTGCAGATTTTCTTTTACTACGTTGGCGACATGAGGCCGAACATTGTCGTGAAGCAGAATGACGACACGCGAAAGCTTCCTTCGTTCGTCTTACTTATTATTACTTGATTGGAGCATGTTCTGAGTTTCATTTCCTGTACAGTGAAATTCTGAACAAGCATTGATATGGACTCTAGATTCTTTAAACTTATCAGCAAGAGTCCCTCATGGTTGAAAAAATATCACCGCACTCTGATCACACTTGGATGGATTATTGACAAGAAATACAATTTAAAAGTCACAATACTTAAAATCGCTATAAAATATAATCGCATATAACTAATCAGTGTAACGGTTACAGACACTACTAACGTCGCAAATCTTTAGTTGAATGATTCAAATTGTTTCCAACGCTAACCCGACCAAAAATGGGCTTCAATCGAACGCAAGCATTTCAAATATTGGAAACTCTTTGGCCTGCAAACACTTGTAAATTGTAAATCATTAATATTGTAATTATTGCAAATGTCCCATAAGATCATATCAAATATTTTAGTTCACAGGCAAGGAATTTAAATTAAAGCACGTGTGGTAATGATTTTTGTTTATAACCACAAAGTTTTTCATTGTGTTTTTAAATTTCGTTTTTTTTTAACTAAAAAAATTGTACTGCACATTTAAAGTAAATATTTGAAATCAAGAATTATACATGCTAAACGTCTAGATAACCTAGTTTATTTTTGCATCGTTGTACATTACGGATTCCAGAAAATTATAAAACTGGGAGGTAAAAATGAAGACTAGTTGTACAGTATTTACCAAGTGAAACTAGACAAAATCTGTGTTCTTTTGCAACAGAATGTATAGCACTCTATCATCCAAGCGAATGATTCTGTATTCTAAACAGTACCTAGAACGGTAAGATTATTAATTTCCTGTAACGAACATTATCAGTTGGCCTGTAAATATCGAATAGTTGACTTTATAGTTGGCATTCGACTATTGCGAAGGCTGGCCATAAATAATAAGAGAAGGGCAATTAAAAAGAAATAGTCATGCGGAGGCTGATTTATTTTGATTTATATTGAAACGTATTCACGTTAGGTTATTAATAAGTTTTATTTATTTAAATCTACAATTATTATTAGCCCAAGTCGCAGTTATTACTATTAACTTGATTATTAGTTGTCGCGTAGTAAATAGCATTAAGCAGGTAGACAAATGAAATATATAAATCTGCACTAAAGCTCATGCAGGTTTGCGGAAGTTGGTGGATCATTAAAAAAATCTAAATTATTTCTAACTTCTTTTGAAATAGTTCTAGAGCTATTTAGTTGATTTTCGTTGACATTTGTATACTTGTTATATTTTGCCTAAAATTCAATCAATATTTTAAATCAAATTCAGGCTTATCAGTAAATTTTCATTTATACTTTTTTTAATTAAATCTGAGTATTGTCGAACGTGTATCAATAATTATAGCATTTTTTCCAATAAACTGAAAACGAAAAAGCTATAACTTTTATAGTTCCAAAAAGATTTGTTAAGTACTCTGAGTTATGATTAGAGATTATGGGTAAATTCACAGTCGTTCGAATGATATTCTCTGCTGAAATCTAAAATAAAAAATTATTGCAATTTTTTGTAGTTAGGGTTCTCATTAACGTCGTACATTTTAACGATTTCTGACAAAAGACGAGAAAGAAAGTACCATGCGTACTGGTTCTGGATAATATGGTCTCTATTCTAAGAATAATTCAAATGAAGGTTTTCGACAAAATGAAACAAATCAGTTATTCTGGTTAGCTTCAAAACAGTTCTAACAATAATTCGAATGGTTTTTATTTTTCATTGAAATAAAATATATATTGCGTTTTTCTATCTACTGATATTTGTTAAAAGTATCAATGAACAACAATCTTGTAAATTAAGATAAAAATCACCCTAATGGCGTTTTCAATTGTTTTTACATGTCTGGTTTAATTTGCACATTTTACTACGTATTACTGATGAACTCCAAATAGAGTGAATACCGTTTTCATACGCTGTGTTCTTTTGCAAATTCAACCCATTTTTGCATACATGCATACATGCATTTTTGCTAACAATAAATCAAATATTGTTCAAAAAATCATGAAGTTGTCTGTGAAAACTCTGGAGAACGTCGCATCTATTATAACGATATCGTTTTTTATCTTTGAACATAGATTATGTTAAATTTTATAAGAAACTGTGAAGAACCATATGTTAAATATTATTAAATTGTAATGATAAACGTTAAACAACAGACATTTTTATTTAATAAAAAATAATTATAATAAATGTGCTAAGCGATGATGAAATGCTTGCACAGTATTTCTTAAGGAATAGCGATGTATTTCATTATAGGCTGTGAGTAAGCAACCTTTTATGACAAGTTTACATTTATCATTTACCTTTGTCAATAACCTAACATAACATTTGACTTTTATACGATATGTATTCGAAAGAAGAAATAATGAATATGTTACTATGGTATAACAGGAGTAACTGCTTGAGACAAATTCGTGATTTCTTTTCTGTTATCTAACCTGACAAATCAATACCAACCCAAAAAAATAAATACAAATTACTTAAGAAATGACTTAGCATACTGAGAGTTAAACGCTTACTAAGTCCCATCTCATCGAACGACAATTCCACTTTTTCCATAAATTGAAAAGTGTTGGTTGATAAGTCATGTTTTGTTTGTGATCATAAAGTAGTATTATTTTGGGGTTCCACTAGTTCCACTAGTAGGCTGACAATAGTGACTCCCGTGTTGAATATTTTTCGTTTTAAAATGAGAATATGGTCAAACATCACTCTTCTGACGGTGCGCATACTACTTTTTTGCATGCTCATTAAAATTTGAAAAATGTCGTTATTCAGTCGTGTTTTTGACATTTGTCGTGTCAAAAACCAAAAGAAAATAGTATACAGATAAAGTAGTACAGCAACATATGATAGATAAAAAATATATAATATAATATATAATGCCATTCAAAAAAACTCATTAGTTGCAATTCACAATCTGTGCGAGAATCTTCGTTAAGTCTAGTTCCTGATTGAATTTTTTTAATATAACAGTATTTAAGCTAAACAAATGTATCAATTTCTTCAATGATATTTGAAGTTATTTTAGGAAATACGTCATTTTATGACATATAATGATTGATCTCTGTTTTGATAAAAACAATTAAAAAATGTTATACTGTTAAAAGCTGTTGTTCAAAATTTTCAGACTAGCCGGAAAATAATTTATTACAGCACTAGTGCCAAAAATGAATGTTTCTGCATCATCAATATTTTCGCATAATTGCAGAAAAATATATTTGCTTACATTTCATAAAAACATGAAAAACATTCTGCAAAGACATAGAATAAGTACAAATTTTACATTTCACATTGATCGAGGAGTCTCCGCTAGGCGCTTGGTGAAACATTGTTAACGACTAGTAATGGAAACACTTGGGTTCATGTTCTTAAAATCCATACATTAAATATTTTGTGAACATTAAATCAAGTGTCTTCATTATTACTCGTTATTAATAGTGTTTATCAGGGAGAAATAAGAATAAACGTTGCAGGTGAGCCGCAATTTGTGCACTTTACAAGGGATAAGCAGTTTTGTAATAACACAGGTCTGCAAATTGTAACTTTTGGTTTTGCTAACTGATTGGTTGATTGATAGCTGACTAAAGTATTTTGGTGCGCGGATTACGAAATTATATACCCAAATTATCAGAAAAGTAGTCCAAGTGCGAACTAAGGAAGTGAAGTTTAAAGCTCACCGAACAACCCATTTTCCCAACATTTCCTTCGCAATATCCTCAATATTGGACTTTTATGGTTTCCTAGAAAATTGTTCCCCACTTCCTTAAAAGATTTCCAGGCTTCTAATTCAATTTTACTTAATTTTCATATGTCCTGGCCAACAAAAATACCTTCTTTCAGTTTAGCTCCAGATAATGTTGGAAAAATTTGCTGTAGATATTTAAAACTTTCTCCTTCCATTATTCAGCACCTTTGCAAATTGATTTATCATTCCCAGTTTTATGTGCAAAACTTTTTCCCGGGGAACTAAATTTCCTCTCACTACATTACACTAGTTCCAGGAACTAGTTAGTTCAGTTCTAGGCGGCCACTCTTCTTGTCCTCTGGGATAGTCGGGATATCCCACTCGCAAAAAAACAAGGGTATTTTGCGTTTATTGACCCAGTACCATACTTACAACTTTCTGATCTCCACAGACCATCCAACCTTGTTGTACGTAGTTTATTTTTGTCAACACATTTTTCAAATTGTCGTAGCACTCTTTAAACTGTACAGAATGGGCGACTGACAGTGAAGAGTACTTGCCATTGTCTAAAAGGACTCTCAAACTTCGCTTTGATAAGTCTATGAACAATCTTTATTTATTCGCCATATTCGATGTTAAACATCGTCATTAAGCCAGGAATGTCTTTACAATAAACTAGATTTCGATCTTCATCGAAATGCGGTATATAGTATTTTTCTCTGCTGCGATACCAAGAAAATGAGGTGCCAGGAGCATATTTCTTTCCATTAGTCTTGATTCGAGGATTTCAGCTGCATCGTTTGGCAGGTTTTGATCTCTCGTTAAGTCGTTTAGTTCTGACTGTGAAAATAACCATCCAACACTTGTCTCAAATTCAGCATCAGATTGAGGTACCTCTTCGATATCACTGCTCAGGTCTTCAGCTTGCACTGATTCCAAATAGAGAGGTGATGGCGGTGCAACATTTGGGTTACGATGTGCCGCGTGCGTTACCGATTGCACGATTGGATATACCAACTCTTTTTTTGTCTTCGGTACGATTCGGAAGTTCTCTTCATAATATAGGCGATTGTAAATCAAATTGTTCTGCCCTTTTGACCACTTTCGAAGTTCACAAACTTAATGTAGGACCCACTGTTTGTCTGGTTACCGATTGTTAAACCTAAGTACATATTATAAACATTACTCACGAATTCGGTAATGTTTACTGCTGTTTTATCAGCATAAACTGCCCACAAATATAACAAAAATTGTCCGTTGAGTTTAAACATTTTGACGATGACATTCTTTAAATGAGCATTACGAATTGCACAGAGGTACTGATTTTGGAAAACGAATGATGTCGATATTTGTACAAAAATCGAGTTTCCTACCCTCATTAACCCTCTTTTAGCGATTTAAATAAATTCAAAGTAAAAAAAAAACTATGATAAATGCTTAATAAATGGTCTTTAGCGAATTACCTGAAATTTTTTTGGAACAATAAAGGTATGTCATTTCGTTCATTGAATTATATTTAACTAACTATTGTCCACTGCAATCATTCAATGTGTTTTTGTTAATTAAAAAACAATTAAAATCAAATACCTGTTCTTGACTAAGTAGGCCCAGGTACTTTTTGCCAAAAAAAACTATGCTTAATAACTAAAAATCCTGACGTGATGAAATCTAGCAAAACCAATCATCAAGTCGAAAAGGGGTAAACAATTGTAGACTTGTGTAACTGTTAATTAAACTTCAAAAACTACTTGCACAGTACAGAGCTTAACTGTTTCAGCATAAAACTTCGTAGGAATGTTTACTGTGTTGTATTTGCGTTTAATAATCAAAAGGTTTTATCGAACAAGACAGTATTCCGCAAAAACATTTCTTACCACAGCTCGAAGGGATGATAGGAACTAAATATATCTTAAATTTTATATTTCACCCACTGAAAAGACCTCTGTCAGTGCATTCGACATGCACACACTCGACAAAAAGAGAACATCCATTCGAATCAGATACAGAAAATCTGTCGCACGGAGTCGGGCCGGGAAAATTCATGCGCTTAATAAATCTGTCGCTTGCAAATGGTGCAAGGATGGGCAGAGGGAGACGGCGCTAGGATTTATGAGTGGGGCGCCCGGGGGCCCGACGAAGACGACCGGCTCCAATAGAAGGTCTGAATTAGTGCCATATTTATGCCCCGACCGGTCGCTCCCAGATATTTTATTAAATCCCATTTCGCGAATGCCTCAGGTTCACACACTTGCATAAAACCGACTATCTGGATCTAGTCCATTATGCACAGCTCTGCATTTGCAGAATCGGTTTTAAAAAGCAGAAACTCCTTCGTCCGCAAGCAAAGTTTCTGATTCGTGGAATATTTTAGACGCGAGGCCGTTAGATACATTACTATGTTTTAAACAGCTTATTCCAAAAATGCTCAATTTAAAAATACCAACTGAAACTAACCAAAATAAAAGATAATTTTGATTTACGACACATCATAAAAATCAGATGAACCTCGACTAAAACCTTACCATAAAATTTGAATTTTGAATCCGTGTATATAAATAATCTGTCCTGTGTGATATATATTTACGGTTCGGTAATTTTGTATACAGCCATTCCTGCATTATATTAATAAGAACAATCACCAACTGAAGAAATATCAGTCGTTCCATTGCTGATAAAATAGAATGGTATAAAGGGCTTTATTTCATGCGCTTATCCGTGGGCAATAATTCATTTCAAGCGCAGGCAGTTTAAAAGTTGGAGCTTTCGGCTTTTGCCGGAGTCATTATTATCCAATAAAATATAGTGTGACACGTCGTAAATTTCGTGCAGGTGGTAATGAAATCCAGTGAAATATATGACAGTTTTTTATTTAATTTTTGTACAATTTTTCGCTATTACGTGCTCACGGAGTTTAATAATTCAAATATACGTTTGGAATTTAGTTAAGGTGGTGATTAATGCATATGTAACCTACGTCCACATTACAGTTGCCTAATATTTCCTAATAATCCTATTGGGCCAAATGTCATCATTTCATATTTATTACAACTTAATTCTTGACTGGGAATTTTCGGATTATGTAAATTAAAAATAAATATTATCTGTAAGTTGTGGTGGATACAATCGAACCGTTTGAAACAAATCATTTAGATAGAAACTTAAGGGTATGCATACGTCAATTTATTCGATATTTCAATACAAATCGCAAATATTCATCATGTAAGATGTAGGCATCAGTCACTCGAAGCGGCGAGATGAATATCCTCGCCCGGGAATACGTATAATGGCAAATGATACAATGTTTAACCTTGATGCCCCGCAGTTAGTAGGTTAAATAAATACACGTCTAGGCGGGCCGGGCAAAAACTACTTAATCTTCTTCCCGTCGGCGTCGGTCGAGGGATAAGAAACGCTCGAAACGGTCTGAGTGAACGGGCGCCATTATCCTTAAAACGTCCGTCGATTTAACTTGATGCGGCCAGTAATTTCTGATTGACGTCGTTAATTAACTTGCGCTAATTACGCGGTCTGTGGTTTCGACAACTGGGGGGGCAGAGGGGCAAAGAAAACGTTAAACGATGGAGCGCTGATGAAATTGGGGGCGGAAGATTTGAACCGGGCGCCCAATCGCACCGCAAGGATGTTTTCTTTAAGTTTCGGCCGTTTTAATTAAATTTCTAATGCGACGAAGGAGACTAACTTCGCTGATTTTATTGTGCGAAATTAAACTTTATAGTTTGTATTAGAGGGCCCATCTAATCCGAATTTCATGATTAGCTAGAGAAACTTTTAAATGCTATATAAATTTGGGTTATTTTCCTTCTTTAATTGTATTTTTGGTCGCATGAAATTTAATTCTGGTGGCAATATTATATGAAATAAATGGATATACACAAGAGAAGAACGAAATAAAATTGTATGAAAAGTCTACTCAGTTGAATCAATTATATGACTTAGAGGTCATAAAAATCAAAATCGAGCTTAAAACAAAGATACAAAAATTGTAAGTTTGAAAAATTCAATTAAGATAGATACCTAGTAAATAATGAAATAATACGAGACGTTATTTTTACAATTATTTTATTTTCCCTGTGCCTATGTTATATTATCACAATCTGCATCTGTTCGCGTCTCATTTCTGTGGTATCGTTTTTTTTTTTAATTATTAATCTCGATTTCATGATAAAAGAATTGATTGCACTATCAATATTAATAATTACCAAAACGATTAATAGTATCAAAGAAATCAAGTGTGAACAAATACATTGATAAAATAACAAAAGAGCAAAAGATTGAAAAATAAAGCTCAAATATATATATTGTTATCATTTTGGATTTGTCTTCGGGATTGATATAGATATAATTGTATCGTTGGTATTAATCGATCCGACACGTTGGGTGCCGATTATTCCGATTTTATTTTCGAAATTGTATTTAACTAAGAACTTACTTTTGTACGCATGCTAATGTGGGAGTGCTGTTTTTCAACACTTTTAGCAATACTTTAGAACATGAATTAACCCAAAGCACATACGAAGAATGGAAGAAAATTGAGTCGATTATTCTAAGGGCAACCAAAAAAACGATTCCACTAAAAATACATCAGAATAAAGAAAAGTGGTGGGACGAAGGATGAGAGCGATCCAACCACAAAGATAAGAAGATAGACAAGCATATAAAGAGCAAAACTTTAGGCAGATAATATACATCAATGAAAACTTGGTAGGCAAGGGCTAGAAAATTAGAGAAAGTAGAGAGAATATTTCCACGAGATGCTAAATGAAGTCATAGAAGAGAACGAAAGGGAACAAATGGTACATGGAGAGGATAACTACCAAATCGTAGACCCAGCAAAAGAAGAAATATACGAAATAATAAGAGGAATATGTAGAGAAGAAGAGATAGACTAGAAGACGGTAGTAACATTAGTAAAAATTAAACCAGAAGGAATAGTGGAACCACAGATAGGCGAACATTAAGCAGGATTGAGGAAAGACAGAGACACCACCGATCACGTTTTATGTTGAAGGCAGAACTAACAACACGTTACGAGTACAAAATTCCAACAGTCGTAGATTTTAAGAAGGCATACGACTAAAAAAAAAAAAGAAGTAAACTGGTGGAGATAATATAAGAATGCGGCATACTCACGAAAACTAGTGAACATAACACTAAAGAAAATCACAAGCAAGGTAGCAAGTTTAAAAAACAAATGACAGAGGACTTTGAAATCAGAACCGTACAATGGGACCCGCTCTCCACATTATTATTTAACATTGTACTAGAAAAAAATATGAGAGAGAACCAAACTGTACAAATGTCAACAAGTGATAGGCTGTACAGATGAGGTAGTCATTGTAAGTAGAAATGAAGCAGAACTAGGAGAAACAATAAGGAAATAATAAGGACAATGGTAGAAGCAGCATATGCTCGTATTATACTTACTTTACGCCGATGATTTAAAAATCTTCTGCAGAGTCAATTCTATTGCAGACTGTGCTGCACTCCAGACTGAACTGAATAAAATTGCTCATTGGTGCATTCTAAATAAGCTCTCGTGTATCCTTATGTCCTGGACAATACTACATTGGAGAGGCCTCTTACCTTTCGTGATCTCGCTGATGTCTTTGATCCAAAGCTCTCTTTTGCTGCACATATCCAAAGCGTTACATCTGAAGCTACTAGAATACTAGGTTTTATTATTCGAAATGGCAGCAGCTTTGCACGTATCGAAACTTTAGTTAATCTCTACTGTGCATTTGTTCGCTCTAAACTTGAATATGCCTCATGTATCTGGTGCCCTATGTACAGTGGTAGCATTTATTCCATCGAGAAAGTTCAACGGCGCTTTCTGAAATATCTGTTCTTCAAGTCCAACGGTCACTACCCGCAATTTGGGTATCCTTATGATTCCCTTCTGGATCATTTTTCATTCGATACACTTGCACATAGACGCATCGTTACGTCCTTGACCTTTCTACATAAGATAGTCAATGGCTCCATCTCTTGTGGAGAAATTGTGCAAGCTTTAAATTTTCGCACGCCTAGATTATCGTCTCGTTTGAGCGACTGCTTCTACTTGCCAACTCCAAGAACAAATATTCTGCAACATTCCCCGGTGTTCATCATGTGTAATAATTACAACCGGCGCCAAGCAGAGTTTGACATCTTCTCATGTAGTTGTGATATTATAAAAAGCATCAAATAAGTGAGTGTACCAATCAGCTGTATTATGTTAAGAAATGATGCGTTCTTGTGCACATATATTGATATAGTCTTTTCTCAATATTTATAAGCAACAATTTAAGTTATTTTTTGCAGGAATTATTGTAACTGATTGATTAAGTTATTTTATTTTTATCACATTTGTGTATTATGTTATTTTTCCATCCTACTCCGTTATTGGATTTTGTCTGTGGAGTATTGTATTGAATTAAATAAATGAATAAATAAATGAAAGGGGATTGCAAGTGAATCAAGAACAAAGCAAAATTATGAAAAGGATGAGATCAGGACACAACACACAATTAGAAGTTAATAAGTAGTTGGGCAAAATGAAATTTGAAGAAGTAAACGAGTTTGTGTATCTGAGGCAAGAATAACGAACAAGTCTGAGGAAGAAAAAGAGATCGAACTACCTAATAAGAGCAACAAGTACAAAATTAAGAATGTACAAAACAAAACTGAGGCCAATAGCAACGTATGGATGCGAGGGTGGTAAAGAAGAAAACAGAAAATCCTAAGTAGAAGGGTAAGGAAGATAATTAGAAGGATATTTTGAGGAAAAAAGACAGACGTATATCTAAGAAGGCAGTAATAAAACGAAGAAGAATGCAGTGGCTAGGGCACAGGGAAAGAATGAAATGGATAGTAACAGCGTATAAGAAGAAAAGAGGAAACCCTAGGGAAATGTGGCGAGAGGCTGTCATGGCAGAAGAAAAAGGGTATAAAGAACTGGGAATCCAAAGCAAGAAATACGAAGATATGGAAACAAATATCGAAGCTAAAAGCTGTATATATAATTTAATTTATCCTTAAACTTTCTATTTTAATATTTAAAATTTTAATAGCCAAAATATGATAAATGCTATAGCCAAAGTAGTGTTTGATGAGCTGCTCTCTTGCATCAAAATTGCATGTACTTAGTATTTTTATTATTTGTGTGAAATATTTTAATTAAAACTATGAAATGACAGGTTATTATAACTATTCTAAAAGTGTTCTTCATGTCCTAATAGATTTTATTGGTCTATTTTATTTCGATCTATATTATTCCTTATATACATGGAATTTCCTTATGGAAAGCTATACCAATCATCTTATACGAACTCATTGCGAACAGGGTTTGCATCCTCTGTTCTTATCCTCCTTGTACTAACAAAAAATGAAATAATTAGATGGTGTGAAGTCCAGCGCTTTGGGCATTTCGTTGTGAAATGTGTGACCATTTGATTCATTTATTTGCATTGTAAAACAAAACTGCTTCTGGTTTCATTGCCCTGCCTACACAATTTTTTATGTAGTGCATGGTGGAAAGTAATATTGCAGCCCTATTACGTTTTGGCACGTAGCTGCAAATTGAAACCACATCATGGAATTCAAAGTAAGACGAAAGAACAGGACCAGAATTAATTTCCTCAAAAACACATGTTTTATTGGATCGAATTGTGCCAACAAATGCAAGGCTTTGCTCCTTACAACGTGGTGAAAAAAATGTCAGCAATAGCTGTGCGGCCGGTGTTAGTGTACAGATTGCAAACTACAACCATACATTTTCATCTTGTTTGGTTTTACGCTCTTCTCCAACACGCCCTCTGTATAATTTTCCTTGCAGCGGATATTTTGTATTGGAATTTCATGCGCACCAAATTTTGATGCCATATTTCGCTGGTTTTGATGAAATATATTGTATATAAATAGCTGTTCATCAACAGTAAAATTCTGATCATAGTGTTTCGCAATATTGTCATTCAAAAAATTCTATGTATCACGAATTGATGCGACTTTGTCGGTTTGTTGGCGAAATGTACGTATACGCCCATCATCAAAAGGATATATCGTGGCAATGCAAAGAATCGCTTATGAAACATACCTGATGAATTTTGCACTACTGATGGCAGTTAGTTTGTTCGGAATCATTTTAGAACCAGTTAATATTGAGAGTTAAAGGCAGCTCAGAAATGGAAAATTTTGAAGCAGTTAAAAACCAGTTCAAACATAATATAATAAGCAATTTGGGTAGCAGTTGAGACAGGTGCGATAAAGTAAAATGAATGTGCTATGTGCAATATATTGCACGGTTGTAGATAAATAAATATAACTTGTAAATTGAAATCACTTACCAGGGATTGGTGGTGACCTGGTGATCGTATAAAGTATACTGTGCCTAAACTGTAAAAACTCTCGATTTTCTACTAAATCACGAAAAGCTTAAAATGTAAAGATAGTGTATTAACCTACGAGTTTTATAAGGCAAGTGTTATTTCACGAGTTCATAAAACTAGCCGTGAGTTTCCGCAACTAACGAGTGGAATAAAACTTGACTTGTAAAACAAGTAACTATCAAAGAAACAATTAAAATGAAATAGTTATTTACATAAAAAATCTCACATTACTGAAGAGGAGCTAAATTGATATACGAGGCAGTTTGTGCCGAGTATTTTAAAGCTCCGAGTCAAGTAAGAGATTTTACTCAAGAATTAAATTTTTCCGAAAATCGTAAAAAGGACGAAATTTACACATTTTACAAATGGTTTTGACCAATTCCACAAAAATGAAGTTTGTTAATAGTTTGTGATCTCTTGTTTAAAGTAGTTTGACAGTATGATAATTTTTATAACTTAACATACTTTCCATGATCGATATTACAATTTTTTTGTTTCATTCGTCTCAAAGTTTCATAGTTTTTGCATCATATCGATGAAACAAAAATTTCTGTTTATTTTTCATTTCGCTACCAACTTGCAAATGCTCTGAAATGAGATATAAAAAATATTACACCGTTTATAAAAACACAGTAATAATTGTGTTATTTATATGGATATTTTTTTGTTTTTTTTTTACTACCAGATTTTTCTTCTCCTGATTGCATATGTTCACAACCTGACTTACACGACATGCAAATAACTAAACAAACCAAAACATTTAAATTCTTTACACACTTTTGTTTACTGTCATATTCGGTTTCTTTTAATTGTTCTTCATTAATTTAAGCTGAAACAATTATTTAATCGATAATTATTATATTTTTATTTCTTGTCTATTGAATTCTCAACACGATAATTTAATACATTTTGATTGCATTAAATTTTAGTTATTAGCTTTCACTTGCATGTTTCCTTGTCCCATTTTTTTTAATTTTAGTTAGGTTACCTTTGTTTTCATGTATTTCATTCCAATTTTAATGAACCGGGCATATTATTTTGTAATTCATCATACTTTTGCCTTAAGTCCCTATACAAATCATTCCAACAAACTTGTAATTCGGCCGAAATTTTTAAATTCCTCAAGAAAAAATAACTAAATTTCAAACATTTTGTCAGATTCATACAACTAATAATACTTTTTAATGATCGCATTCAATTGAACAACGTTACATTAGACGTAACCCTAGAAAGCAAACTTATCACGGACATGCAATTTGACTAAGATAACGTTTAATTCGCAGCTTCCTCTCGAAATAATTGCGCAAAAATGACGACCGTCACGTTCGACGCAAAATGTTGGTTGTTAGTCGCCGATTACTGACGCGGCTAAATTTAACGAGCGTTAGATGAGCAGTGAATTCCGCCAGTTGCAATAGCGCCGTTTCGATTTAACGGATTTCGCAAATTCGATTCGGCTTACTGTACTTTAATTTGCGGCTTCCGGTTGGAAATCGTTGAGTAAGGACGACACAGCGACTCGACGAAAAACTCCGTAATTGCGGAAATTATTGAAGTCCAAACGGGGGAAAGGTGTCACGTAGACATTGTTTTTTTTTTTTTACCAATTTGTCGACGTCAATTTGTTTCGCCATGTCTATAATTTTGTAGTGTGGAAAATAAGTTCTTGAGAAATTGCGACAGGTTACTATTGATGTTTATGGTGGTGGCCTGACATGCCACCATCTCGGCCATGTTCCCAATAAAGTAATAACGTCGGAACGTTCAGTCAATTAAAATAAAGCGGACTTTACTTTCAATTGTCGTGGTGTGTGATGTAAATTGAATGTCGTCAAAAAGCGACGTATAATTAGAGATCGGGCATAAATATGATCGACAACGCTCCCCCTTATCGCGAAAATTCAGTGCTCTACCTGAAGAGTAGGCAAACATTTATTTAGTTAATGCAATGTGTAGTAAATGATTTGTTTTACAATCACGAAAGCTCGTATACATATCCAGTTCAGAATCGTTTAGAACTCTGCAACTTCTGAAATAAAATTCAAATACCCCCAAATGTCATTTCAGTGTTTCATTGCTTACCCGGGAACAAGTAGTCTAATAAAATACGATCTGGTTTGCCTCTGTATTTTAAAATGGCGATGTCTACATTTTTTAACTTTTTTATAATAAGAATTTTACCGTATATATGTGTAAGGAATTTGAAATCTGTGCGTCTAGTTTTAGACACTTGTGTACAGTATAATCGATTTAATGCTTCATGGTTCCCATCTTACATCTGACTAACTGAATTGCAGAAAATGTCTGCGAATTATCACAAAGTTGTGATATTTTATGTCAAAACGCCTGAAAATTAATTAACGGAGAGATCGCTCGCGTTTCTCAAACGAAACGTTTTAATTCGAGTGTTTTTGTTGCGAGTGTTTAATTCCGCGACGACGTCGCTGTCTCTGTTCGGCGCGTATCCTCGGCGAGCGCCTCTTCCTTCCACATATGCGGCGCGCCCGACCTGCGTTTAAATTGAAGAGATCCGTGGAGGATGTAACTGACAGGCCAGTGCATAAATTTCGCGAGTTCTAATTAATCTTTATGAGGACGAGACGTCGCGTCCGAGTGAGCCGCCGGTTTCATATCAAACGAACAAATTACGTTTAATTTCAGTCTTTAACCAAAATAATAACGTATCGTCTTATAGTAGTTTGCTTTCTGTTGAAGAGGTCTTTAATTTTATAATTCGTTTAATTGATGGTACATGACGTTGTTCTGTTCAGTGAACACTGCAGTTGGCCGTTACTTATACGTTTTTCGTTATATTGCTGCAAAACATTATTACGGGTTAGCTGTTTTATAAAATGTAGTCGAATTTCAGAAATAAAAGCTGTGATTAAAGAGCCCTTTGATAATTTTCCCTTTTTTGTATTTTTTCATTGTGTTTTTAATAGTTTTTCTTTATATTCTTGTTATTTTTACTGTGCCTTTTCATATGCTGTTGTATTGTTTCTTTGCTTTAGATATTTTACTTAGATGTCCTTTTGGCATTTTGGATTTGTTTGTCGTCCATTTCCAAATTTTATTTTCCTGTATGTATCTGTATTTTCTTAGTATATTATGAGGTTTTCTCTTTTTCCATTGTGTTTACGATATTAATAATTTTTATTTTCTTGTAGTGTTTACTGTGCCTTTTCATATGTTGTTGAATTGTTTCTTTATAGTTTTGAGAGTAATTCTCAAAGTATATTTTATCTGTATTTATATCTACATAGTTGTTGTATAAATGGTATAAATTATCAATTCTATTGGTTTCATTTTGGTCGTAGAATGCATGCTGTTGTTATACCCTAATATAGCGCAAGGCATAACAATTAATCGGTCCATATGTGGTTTTGTCTGGTTTAGTATTCTATGTTCGAGTATTGTTGAATGAAATCTTTCTATTACACCGTTGCTTTGTGGATTGTAAGGGGTAGTATAGTGCGGTTTGATTTGATGTAATTGTAGGAATTGTGTTATTATTGAATTTGTTCCGTTGTCCATTGTTATGGTTAACGGAACGACATGGTGCGTAAAGAATTTATGTAATGCATTTACTATACTGACTGCGTTATTTCCTTATTAGCGTAGCGACGTATTTCGAAAATGCGTCAATAACAGTTAAATATTGTTGTCTTTTTATTTGAAATATGTCTATGTGAATAATTTCTAACGGTCATCCATGGATTGGTGTTACTTGAAATAATTTCGCGGGATTTCTAGCATATTTTTCTGTTACAAATATCAATCACATAAATCTAACGTGTGAGCAACGGAATTGTGATTCAGGAAGGGCTTTGGAAGTTTTCGCGTATGCCTTAGATTAATTTTGAGTAATAGAACTACTCGCCGTTACTAACAGGTGTACCAACCCTTTTACCTGTAACTTAAATTTAGATTAAATCAAACTGCAGGCAAAGCTGTAAAAACTGAGGTTATGTTGGCAATAAAATTTTAAATAATACATTTTAATCATGACAACCAATAGTAATTATCAAATAAGATGAGTTATATGGCCACCACCGACATCACAATGTAACTCTTCCTTTGACGTCGTGCAACATGTTCATAAATGGTGTTAATATTTCATTAAAAACTGTTTTACAATACTTCAAAAAGTGGCAGTTTAAATGATCTATTTTATTGGATTAAAATTACACATTCATGGTATGTCTATCTCCCTCTTCCAAGGCCAACTCTAAAACATAATTCCGTTGCTCTCACGTTATATATGTTTGTATTGATTCCCTCATATCTAACCAATAATATATTCTTGTTGTCTTAGATTCAGTTTCTAGTATTCCTCTATGATTAGTTTTCCCTTGGTGGTAATGTTGTATTATTTCTTCTTGTCTGTCTGGGTTAGTTACATCTTCTAATATTTGCTGACATTTAAAAATTCTTAAATGTTTGTTGAAATAATTTACATACGTTTGGGAAGTTTTCTTCATTTTAGATATGAAATCCATATGATTTTATAGATGTTATATAGGTTTTGAAAAACTCTATTAAATCTTTTTCTACATTATTTTCTGATACTTTTTTCAGTAAGTCCGTTTCGGGCAACTATGTGTTTGAGGAAGTTCACTTCTTTTTGTGGAAATTCCGATTTGTCTAGTATTATTTTTAAATGTGACTCTCGTAAATCTTTGAAACTTTTCTTAGATTCGTGACATGTTCTTGTAAAGACGTGGAAAATATTATTACTTCGTCCACGTAATCTAATATTCTATGGTTCATAGTCCTTTTAAAAAGTTGTCTACCACTGTTTGAAATGTTTTTTTAATGCGATTTTTTCAATGTCGTCAGAGTGTCAGTTTTCTAATTTTTCAAGGACATCACAAATGTATTGTTATGTGTATGTGTTCTATAGTCGATTACAATACGCCATTTCTTTTTCCCTATGCGTCTCTTTTTTAGGTACGATCCATACGGGGAAAGACCATGGTGAATGACTTGAACTTCGCATCGCTTGTACTTTGTTTTGTACTTCGTTTTAATATACAAACATCTGCAACATTTTGTGTATGCTGTTATTTGAGGTTTGACTGGGTTTGTGAAACTGAGTGAGTCGTTTCATATTTGAAAATGTCGAAGTATTGTTTGCGAACTTTTATTATACCATTATATTCTTCGTTGTTCATACATATTCTGCGTTCTGAGGTATCTCGTAATTAAATTATATCTTCTTCATGACACATGCTTATGTGTAATGGTTTTGTAATTTCGGTTTTGCTATCTTGGTTGAATATATTGTGCATTTCGATTAAAGCGTAACCATTGTTTGATGTTATAATAGTTACTGGAATGTCACAATTCTGGATTATTCTTTGTTCAATAAAAATAAAGTTTTGTTGGAATAGTTGTTTATTTCTATTACGTCTGATGGTAATATATCGGAGGTTTGTAAAAATCCTGATTCTCGACATGTTCTTCGGGTACTTCGTTTTCTTCTGATTCGTAATTCTGTTATTTCAATTTCTGGATCTTCTGTATCTTCAATGTGGAATAATTCTTGTGAGAATATTTTATGATCTACTTTGTCAGTAGTTTCTTGCAGTTTGTGTATTACTGCTTATCCCTTACATTGGAGTTGGGTGATTTTGTAGTTGTTCGTTCTGTGATGGTTTTCCGAAGACTGGTTTATTTGTAAAGAATTTCTGTAGTTGAGTCTGACGTGGTTGTATGTTAACTGGTGCTGTTCAGAAAGGTTGTGTTTGTTGTTGTTGTTGTTGCTGTTGGTTACTAAATTGATTTTAACATTGAGCTGGGAATTGTTGTTGTTGTGGGTTGAAGTTTTTGTATGGTGGTCTGAAAGTTTGTTGTTGAAAATTAAAATTGAAATGGTTTAACATTCATTGTGTTTCGTGGAATATTTTGTGGTTATATCTTTTTATAATTTTGTTGATCGTAATCTTCTTTTATGAGATCCTGTATGTAATTATACGCTTCTTCCATAGAGGTTGATTTCATCAACAATACTGATGTTCATAGTGGTTTGTCTTGAGATGAATGTACAGTATTTAAATTAATATTCTGGCACATAATGTGTAGCAGCGCAATGCATCGTTCGTGGAATTGTAAAAGATGTTCGTTTGATTTTTTGTCTGAGGTCCAAGGAGTTGGAGTAAACAGTGTTCATCTCGACATCCAAACGTGTGTTTCAATTCGCGTTCTACTTCGTCCCAGGTAATTAAATATTTGACTGACACGACGTAGTTTGCTCTACCATGCAACTTATTTTGTATACAATTTAAAATTAATTCGTTTTGCAATTGGTCCGATGCTGGATTACGAATCAATATCGATTGATAATTAAATTCGCTGATGACAGAAATTGAGACAGATTTTCCTGTTTTCCGGTTAACGTCGGAATTATGTCGAGATGTTTACAGTCAAGTTGTGGGACTGCCATTATATTTGTTACAGCGTTTACTAAATAATTTAAAGTAATATCGTCGATTTGTGATTGATGCTCTAGATCTGAGGTATAAGTGTTGTTGCCTACAATGTGTAGACTGAAGATCCGACTAATATCTTCTTCCTTCTTCACTTCCTTTTTGGTATATTTATTTTCTTCTTAGTAGTTTATTTGTTTCTTTATTTTTTAATCCATTTTCCATGCGCTGGTGCCTTTGCCATTTCTTACGTCTTTCAAGTATTGTTTCCGACTATTACATTTTGCCATGTAAGTCCATTTTCACCGTTCGTTCGTAATTATACTCACTATTTTTAATTTTCAAGCAAATTTCCATACCGCGTTTGAATGATTATTTAAGAGTTTTTACCTTCTGTCATTTAGAATTTTTCTTTAATCCTCTGTTGACTCATTACTTCGTGGCTTCATTAACGAGCTTTGTTGTAGCCGCATGCACACACAAGTTCGTCCTTCTTGGGGTCAATACACAACTCAAACACCTTCACCCTGCGTTCACGACTATAAATTCTTATAAACCTCAACACGAAATTCATACTTAATTCATCAATATAACGAAATTGTCCACAAGATTCAACTGGCCATCCATCACAAATGCACAAGGTTTTTCTCTGGGGAAATTGTAAATCTTCTAAGAGTCAATTTGAATACAATATTTGTAGGCCATCCAACGTTTTTTAGTAACCCACTGTTGATAATATAAATCAATCATTACTACTGATGCACATACATATCATGTGACACGTAAACATATTGTATGTAATGCTGCGACATTATGATAAAGATAAATTAAACGAAAACAAGAAACAAAAAATGTACATGCATAAAAATGAAAAGAAAATAAAGCATATAGAAAATTAAATACAATGAAACATAAGTAACAACGCCTTAATAATTATAACATATAAATGGCATGAAAATGTTATAATGTTAATATAGCACAGAACGCAAACTAATTACGTGCAATATTAGATCGCACTAGAGGTGATTCAAAGACCAATGAAATAAAACACAAGAACGATGAAATAATAAAAATTTCTTTGTTCCTGAAACCTGAAACTGCAATACTGATGCAATGTAGAACGATGTTCGTAAAAACACTTTTTGGGATACGTTGTGATTACCCTCATGTTGGGGGCAAGTTATTGCGGTAGTTTATATTAATAAATCGACGACGTTTGGCATAAATAAATTCCCATCTTTGGGAGTTGGACGCCAATTACTGTGTAATAGTAATTGAGGATTGCGAGCGATTGCGAGATTAACCACCGCAGCACTATTTGGTGACCTATAGAGTGGCGCATGGTATTAAAATTCTAACCATCTAGTTTATACACAAATTGCGCGATTCTTTTACACGAAGCATTAAACGTCTCCTACGTTTATTTTCGCGCACATAATTGGACACATACATGTGGTCTTCTCGGCAATTACCACGCATTATTAATTTTTGTCCTGCAGCCGTATCATTACGTATTAATAATGTGGGCTTTCGAGAAGATTTACGGCCGCGAGTATTAATCAAGGCCCGGTGCAGTACGCACCGTCAAATATGCGAGTCGTCCATCTTGGGAAAAGGTAATTTATCGCCCTTAATGTGCAATCATTATCACTTCGATTGCGGTTTAAGCCGCGCACATTGGCGAGTCAATCATTTCGGATTAATTAATAATCACGGTGGCAATGCGGTCCGCATAAACCGGCCGCTTTCGGACGATTTCGCCGATGCCTAATTGACAAACGGGCCCTGCAGTATTTCTTTGCGTCGTAAATCATACTTGTTTAATCAGTCGCCGGGCGCTTTTTTCGTTTTTGTTCGGGATTTACGATTAAAATCGCCGTTAATGCACTTCATTTAATTTTTTATCGAGTTGATAGTGTTAACAACAGGACCGTAGAAATTGTTTTAGAAGGGGCGCACTACTTTAACAGCAAGAAATAGCAAGCACATACTAAGTTATTTCTTATCATTTTATCTCCTATTTTTATAAATATGTGTCACTATTGCTCTCTTCCAGTCCTGAGGGACCTCCATATCCAGGGTGTTCCATACCATCTGCATCATTTTGTGTATGAGTTTCATTCATTCTTTTCCCAAATATTTTATCATTATGCTTATGTCGTCTATCTCTAATACCTTTCCTATTTTAAATTTGTTGACTACCTCTTCTAGTTCTCCGATTTTTATTTCTTCTCTTAATATGTCTTCTTCTTGTTGTTCTCGTTTTTCTTCTTCTTGCTCTTGGTTCTCTTCTTCCTCTCATTCTTGTCTTTGATTACTTCTCTATTTTCTATGCCCAGTAGGTACATATAACACTATCTCCATCTGACTAGTATTTTTGTTCCATTTGACATAGTGTGTCCTTTCTTATCCGTTATGTTGACCAATGGATTCTTTCTGTTCATCTTTCTTTGAATTTCTTAATTTCCGGTAAAGCACCTTAGAGTTTCGCCGAGCGTTTCTTTCCATTTTCTTACCATATTATTGCGTCTATTATTTCTTCACTTTTTCTCCTGTTTTTTATACATTTCGCACATTGTTTCATATTTATTTTTCGTTTTCCATTTATACTAGTTATTTCCCAAAAAACTTAATTAATTATTTCGCCTCGAACATCCGACTCCTTTCAAGCTACACCCCGTTGATATTTGTCAATCTTGTTTAGGATAACATTTTGATCGTCCGTCGTTGCTGATTCACTCCACCCAAATTTATTTAGAGTTTTTTTTTAGTTCTGAAGGAAACCACACTGAACTGGCTTTAAAATCAATATACTTCAGCCGAGAATTCTTGGAAGTGATTTAAATATGGTTATACATTCTCGCATTGCTATAACCAAATCCAGCATTATTGTTGCAGTTGCTTACATTTCATCCAATACACGTTCATGTAAATAGATCAAAATATAACGACAATAAGCCAATTTCTTTGAAAAATTATTGTTAACAGATAAATGCTTCAATTATGACGTGTATTAGCGCCTTTTATGTTTTGAAAATTACAATTAACTGAAAATATATATGCATATTCAAATTGTATAACTTACGAAGCTCTGGATGGATTCACAATGAGAATATTGGCTCAGACCCCCATGGTCACCCCCCTGGCTACGGGCCTGGTTAATAATGTAAAGACAAAAGATGCATTCTCACTTAACTGGTTATCTCGTGAGTTCCAAGCAAAAATAATAAATAATTGTATGTCTATATTGTGCTCACTACAAAAATTTATAAATGCTAATTATAATTCACGTCAATTGATAAATTCTTTAGGTACATTACATACATTTATAACTTTAGTACCTTACCGTGACTGCAATATATTTCGAAGTTAATTGATAAATTCTCTAGCTATTGTCTTGAATTTTTTTCTTTAACCTCGATGACTATTGAAAATAATTTATTTTCATGTTTTAGTCGTGAGACTTTACCACCGCTGGCTTTATCCACCAGTTCTCTGAAATAAAACAATAGTCGCGTAACCTAGTACCTAGTAGGTAACAAAAAACTTGCCGAATACTCAAATATTGAGTACACAATGAAAATTAATTTCAGGGAATGTATCAATGTGATGACAGCAGTTTCGCTCTATATAGAACTCATCAGACCATCACACATACATCCACTAAACGTGCTTTAATTTTCAAGTGTCAAATTGTGTATTACAAATTTTAAATTATCTCTTATAATTGTAATTGAAAACAAAAATACACCGGTGAAAGATAAATGTAAATTGCAAATCCACCCCAGGTTATCGATTCTCGAATTTAAGTATTCGCGGCGTCGTCCACATCTTAATGTATTCACGGGCAGGATTCTTTTAATGCGTCGGAACCGTTCGAAAAATCCCGGAGGTGCAATTGTATGAAGTGGGCATAGTCTTAATTGACTTTTTCCTCTTCCGCCATTTCGCGATCCCCGGAGACCAAAAATAATACTTTTCCATTAAGGGAACTAATTGCTCGCTGCATCATTATTGCTCTCGTTCGGAGATTAAAATATTAAAAATGTAAATTCGGCGCTTTTATTAAAAGAAACGCTCCATCCACAATTAGCGTACGAAAAAATATTGGCCAACACAAATTAGGTCTTAAACAGGGTGAAATATTGCATTTTATTTATACTTGAGTCCCTACGACTTGATAAGAAATTGTACCCTGTGAGATTTGTATCCGTAACGTGAATTTTGATCCTGAAATATATTTCCAATGGCCACGCCTTTTTTTATTGAGTGTTGCGATTAGCATTTTTGATAAACTACTATGAAATCGTTTCAGAAGTTTTCTTTTGCTAAATTGATTTATAAGTTGTGTTGTATTTTATGAGTTCATATTATGTATTTATATGCTTTGAAAATTCATGCTACGTTGTTGATTGGAATTATTTAGGGGTTTATTAGATAGCTGGCATCCAGTGCGGGAATTTTAAAATTAAAATTATCTTACAAATTGCATTCGGACGTGTGGGGTTCATTCGACAAAGCAATCCAACCTAAACCGAACGAAATCCAACTGATTGATAATGGAAAGTAATTAACAATCAAATCATCAATTCGTTGTCTTCGTGTTATATATGTTGAGTTCACTCGATTGAGCACATTAAGCCCTGACCATTATAAATCCAAACGAATCCAACAAATGAGTATATCAAATCTAATGATAACTAATAATCATAAATTTATTTTCTTTCTTTGGGGTTAGTCGACTGAATATTAAAAATCCAACCCATTTTATTTATCGTATGGCTATTATACACATTAAAAAAGAGAATTCTAAATACAAAACATCATAAAACATTACTAGAATATAGAGTACATGGAACATATAATAGTATAAGACATCTTGTCTATTTATGTAATCTATCGACTCTAGAGTTGCTATCAGGAAATCTTCAGGTTTACCATTATATGATCGTATTGTAGATTTTTCTGTGATATGTCTGATGGTTTGGATTTCTGCACAGTCACAGAGGGGTGATGGTTGCTTGCCCCATTTGTGTAAAGAGTATGCACATCTACCATGGTGGATTCTGATTCTGTTAAGCGTGGACCATATTGTACGTGGTAAGTTGAAACCTGGTGGCTTTTGGTTGATGCACGGCATGTTTTTTTTGTTGTGCAGTCCATTCTTGAGCCCTGCGTTGGTAAGGTTGAACTCATCTTCCACGGCCACCATTACCGTTTTTGTTGGTGGTCGTCTAGACCGAAGTCGGTTGTGGTTGGCATCTTCGATATCCTGATGAATGGGTAAATTTGTATAGTCCATGATCTTTTTATACTCCTTCGTAAGAGCATTTATTCGTCTCAGTTGAGGGGTGGCATTTGGCTTAGGATTGGAAGCCGCGTGGGCGTTGCTTTGATGACACCCGCAATCATTCTCATGGTATTATTTAGCTGCGCTTCTGCGCTTCTATTTTATTTACGTGTGAGCTGTTTAACCAAACTGGAGCGCAGTATCCACAAAACCCAGCGTAGAGGAGTGCAGAGTGGAAGCCGATGCTCCCCAAGTTGTGCCGCACAGTTTTTGAATTATTTGTTTCTTCTTTTTAATTTTTCAGCAGTTCTCGATAGGTGCTATCATCATTTGAAAGATAGTGTTCTATCAAGAGTTATAGCTAGATATTTAGGAGCCATCGAGACTTTTGCGTACTTGCCATAGTTTATTAAGAATTCAGGATGGATATTATCAAACCCTGGAGCCTTTCCTGTCTTTAACAGCATTCAAAACTTCTCCGCAAGTGTGATGGCGAGAATGTTCTGTTTCTGTGGCTTGAGCTTTTAAGGTTTTAAGTTCTCGTTTGATCTCAACTGTATGCTCTTTATCTTTGAGTGCTCTTGACGCTACTATGTGTAGAGCAACGGCGTTTGGGCTGGCGGTTGGATTGTGTGAGGGCTCCGCTTCCTAGTTTCCTTTGTTTCCTAGTTTCCTTGCCTGCTGGAAGTTCAAGCTTTCTACGGTTTCTGTCCACGTTTCCCGTCTCGCCAAATCTAGGCTATGAAGTAGCTCGTCTGCTATTTCCTGATCACCAGTTTCAAGAAAATGTTGGTACAACTCGTCACTGTTTTGGGACCATCCGGGATCATCTCTTGGTATATACTTTTTGGCACTGGTTATTACGGCGCCAACAAATATGTTCTAATTTATGCTGGTAGGGTAAACAACCTAAACACTTGTCTAGTTCCGTGGAGAATTTTGTCCAGTTCGCCATTTTGAAATTCCACCTTCGGCGATGGATAGAGGTAATTAGGGGGATTTGTGTTCCTATCTCCACTATGACTGGACGATTCTAGCTGTGCGGGAAGTTGGGGAGAACGTTTCGTGTAACTTCTATGGGCTAGCCTCTGGGCATTAATGAACAAGCATTTTTTGACTGGCGCTGGGTAGCAATTACTAATAAAATCAATCAGATATTCATCATAATCCAATGTCGGGTTTTGTTAATTTTCTAATATTTTATTTTGACCGAATTGGGTTGGGATCTTACACCATTTTAAACTTTTTCTACAGTTGGATAAATATTCTTAACTTTGAGGTTCAGGTCCGGGTTTTCCTGTGAGATTTCGATTGTTTTAATTTTATTGGATTCTGTTTTAATTCTTCGTTATTTGTTATTTTCGTTTCATATTAAAATAGACATATGATGAGATTTGGGTTAGCTTACATTGCATTCGGTCAAGTTGTAGTAGCGTAAATGTTTCCTTAATGCCAAAATGTTAAAAATGGACGCGTTGGTTATTAATAATTCATTTAAAAGTTGCATTTAAAGCATTGGATAAGAAGCCATTAAGCATTAGATGTTATTGAAATCCGTCAATTGGGAATTACTTTAAGCTCGGCGGATAAAGTTATTACGTATAATAAACTTATTTCTTATTGTTAGTTAATGATCATCTCAACTCAAATTACTGGCGACTGTATACCGTTGGCATATTGCAACCATTATTGCAGTGGAGAAATAAATATTTATGTAGAATGTTCTATTAATATACAGCTTGGATTGGACACAAATTTGCGAATCCAACAATCTTTGGAAATGATTATAATATATTCAGGGTGCATTATTTCATTCAATTTACCTATTGTTCCTATCTAAACAAATAACCTACTAATGTTCTTTATGTTGTACATACATTTGTAGGCAGCAAAAACATATTACCTTACCTGCTTTCAATTGTCATAAATTACCTAGCTGACTCTTATTTCCTATTATTAGTGGTCTTTTACATTTAATGTAATACCAAGAATTACAACATTATCCATTTAGCAGCAGACATATAATTTTTGCGTCCATGTCCATTTTATTGTATTTGCAGAAATTAATTGTGATTGGAAATTTACCAACGATCGTTCGTTTCATTTCAATTAAATCGCGAAATAGTTTACACAAGCGCATTTAAATAGATGGATTTCTGTCAATTTGTTTGTATTTATGGCCAAAGCGCGCTGTAAACTCGACTCGCCTAATCGTTTATTCATTGCTTTTCCTCGTTTGCCTACCGTCGCCAATCCATTCGATTTACTTCGGAATTCGAATTATCGCCGATCGTTTTGATTTATTCGCCACGACTGCAGGAAATTACTAAATTAATTAACAGATATGGTCGGTTTGCGCCAGAAAAACCCGCAACGCCGAGATCCTAGGGCAGAGATTGTACGCCAATCATATTCGTACACAACTTGCCTGAAACGTGACGAGTACTAATTGAAAACTGAAATCTCTGAAATTGAACAGTGCTATGTTTTTGTGCAGTTATCTAATTCCCATGAGTGTATAAATTGCAGAGGTACATAGTCGAGTAGTTCCGAGAAATGATTGACTTTTTTTTATTAAAAAGTATCGTAGATGAATGTGCAACTCGTTACGTTTGAGACGAGGTTTAGTTGTAAATTTGTCGGTATATTTAGCGAGCTATTAACTGTTATTGACATGTTCCCGTTGTTTCAGTGCGAAGAGCCATTGTCGACTGGCGACATCTGTGTTTTTGCGTCGAGAGCCGGTCCCAATACGTGCTGGCATCCGGGTTGCTTCACCTGCTGCGTTTGTCGCGAGTTACTCGTAGATTTAATTTATTTTTATAAGGAAGGTAGACTTTACTGCGGAAGGCATCACGCCGAAACCATTAAGCCCAGATGTTCTGCTTGTGACGAGGTAGGTAGTGGCAAAGATCACAAATTATTCAAACAAGGATCGCAAATTAACAACCAATCATACTAATATTCACATTTTCACATAAAACATTTTTTAAAATTTTTAAAAAAATCACTGGCATTACGAAACTTCGTCTTTTTCAAATCATACCTCATATTTTTGATTTTTCATCTTTTAAAATCCATAGAAACCAGTAATTATAGTTTTCAACTCAAAACCATCCTCTTGCGAACTGGCCATCATTATCATTATACGAAAAACTACACCGCTTCAAATGAGAGCCAAATTATATTTTGCTTTTCATTTGTCTGAAGTCACTTCTGTGCGGCCTTTTCTATACTCATTATATATAATTGATATTCAATCAGATGCATAAATAAACTCGACAATCGAAGTTTCAAATTATCGAATACAATTCTTGAAATTAAAAAATTCATAGATTTAAACCGCTTTTTTACAGAATTAAAAAAAGCTTGTTACCAGGTATCAACCAGTTAAGAAATGTTGCATTTCCTAACTAGTTGCATAAATAATAATTAAGTCACAAACGTATGATATTACTACTAGGCCTGCTACTAACCGAAGATTTTAGGATTCAGATATCCGCATCCGAAAATATCCGACTATCGGAATACCGGATATCCGGATAGTTTACTATCCGGACCCGAGAACCGAAATTCGGATCCGGATATCGGATCCAAGTCCGTTTTTCGGATCCAGGTCCGGATCCAGGTCGTGATTTCGGTTCGGGATCTCGGCAACCGAATATCCGGATTCTAGAAACGGATCCGGCTCTCAATCTTGAGGGCCGGAACCGAAACCATTTTCCAAAAATGCATGTTGTACGTGTTAAATAATATAATATCCGGATGCGGATCTGGTTCCACATCCGGAACCAAAGCAGCACTATCCGGATACCCGGATACTCCAAAGTTATCCGGATCCGGCTGGCAGGCCTAATTACTACATACAGTTAGTAATACATCATTTTATATACGTACACACATACGTATATCAAAGTAAAGTTTAGTATACAATCCAAGCCAATTCAACTCGAATCTACGCCACAATTC
Organism: Geotrupes spiniger; assembly: GCA_959613385.1. NCBI lineage: Eukaryota > Metazoa > Arthropoda > Insecta > Coleoptera > Geotrupidae > Geotrupes > Geotrupes spiniger. The sequence goes on from OY390731.1 coordinate 24,824,848, forward strand.
CAAATTTTCGCGACGAAAAATAATGTTCATTTTTATTTCCAGATCATCCTTGCTGACGAGTGTACCGAAGCCGAAGGTAGAGCATGGCACATGAAACACTTTGCCTGCTCAGAATGCGAACGGCAGCTAGGCGGACAAAGGTACATAATGAGAGACGGCAGACCTTATTGCCTACATTGCTTCGATGCAATGTTCGCCGAATATTGCGACTCGTGCGGCGAACCGATCGGTGTAGATCAAGGTCAGATGAGCCACGAAGGCCAGCATTGGCACGCCACCGAGACATGTTTCTGTTGCCATACGTGCCGAACGTCTTTATTAGGACGTCCTTTCCTACCCAGACGCGGCGCCATATACTGTTCGATAGCATGCAGCAAAGGTGAACCTCCGACGCCTTCCGACAGTTCGGGGCCCGGGTTACGAGTGCCCCGACAACAGCCAAGAAATCGACCTCCGAGGCCGTCGTCGCCAAATGGTTCCAGCACACCTCCGCCGTCTCCTAGTCGCAGGACACTACCTCCTTCGCCTCCCACGACCAGTTCACCTTCCTCACCGCCGGGTCTGCCACTGCCCAGGCAAAACAGTCTTCCTAGATCTACACCAACGTTAAGGTCTCCGAAAATGGGCAGGAGAGCTTTACAACGCTCCCCAAAGACATTACCCTCGCTTCCCGTTACACCCACACCTTCAGAAATCAGCGCGGCCATCCAAAACGAACACAACTCGACACACAGCGATGATTTAGCGTCAAGAGGACTCCAATCTGGAACTCAGAGCCCTGGCAGTCGCCCCTTAGATCGAGTACTCCTCGAACGAAACTTAGAGCGACTTATTTCGGAAAGAGGCAACCAATCACATTCTCCGGATTTGGAAAAGCTGCTGCATGCTAGAGACAGAAGTAGGGAGCCCTTACACCTAGCCGATTTAAGTTTGGACGAATGGCAACCAAAAACTGTGAACGATAACCAACAAAAAGACGATAGTCAAGAAAGTACGGGCGATGAAAAACAAAACAACAACTCCCAAACAGAAGAAGCACCGCCGCACGCGTCTTCAATGCCGGAATTAGCGCTGCCAGGTTCGAACGACACGACACCTGGAGGCTCAAACACCCCCGGGTCTCCGTACAAGCGCGGGAAAGGTTTACTGAGCGTTCGTTTTCAAGGCGACAACGAAGCGTTCGAAGCGGACGAGGCAGACGTGGCCAGCGTTGAAGCCAGGAGATTTCCAAGAAGCCGGAGTTATTCGGGGCGCTCGAGGCACGTCGACACGCTGGAAAGAAGAAGACCGAAGAAGACGACTTCGGAAAGTCAAATGGCGAGCACCAGTAGGCATCACGATGACGACGCCGATAGCTACTGTTCGACTTGCTCTTCTAGTTCTTCAAGCGATGATCTCGATTACCAGTTACCACCGAGAAGGGCATATGGAGGTGTTCGAATTTCCTACGTTCCTAACGACGCCCTGGCTTGCGCGAGGAGGAGACAAGCTGCTGGGCAAAAATCTCCCAGCAAGAAGAACGCCCCTCTGGACGATAAAGACAAAAATTGTGTCATATCCTGATTGTTTTCGAATTGTTTTCGTAATTGTAAGTGATGCCTTCCATTGTTAACATTAATTGTATAGAGTAGTAAAATCATTTTAACTTTTTGTTTAATTGAGGTACCGTACTGTTGTGTGAAATTTGACTCGCAATGCAAAAAATTATATAAATATATATAAATGTATTCATATTACCAATTTTTGATGAAATTTAGTAGCAAAAATATAATCTTTGACCAAAGCATCAGAAATACAAAATTCCATTTAGTTACCATTTACACTCAATATTTATTGCAAATAACCATGGCATAAATTAAATTTAATTTGTCAGTATTTGTTCGTGACTTGAAAATATGCAAATACAATGCAACCTGGCCATTTAGTCATTTGACCATTTAGTAAATTAAAAAAAGCTCCATAAAACATTTCTACAGTTAACTTTTATTGATTGTAATATGAGTCAAAGTTCAGTTTAACATGTTATCATTTTTATTTTCAGTCGATTTCGCCCATTTATGGTACCTACATCTTAAGAGACTGAGAAAAAACAATAAATTTGCAATATTGCTATTATTTCACACGATTTTAAACTCTGTACAACTAGTGCGAATACATGAACATTTGCCAAAAATATTAGTTATTTTATGTAATGTGTAGTATATAATAAATATCCCATCAGGTACGCAAGACTATAATTATTGTAAATTGAAGCTTTGTGAGGTTTTAATCTTAACGTGACACCAACGCCTACAAGCTTTTTGTATGTACAAATCCATGCAGACCACACCCAAAATATCAATCATATAATAAATAGTATGTGTGATGCGATATTTTTGGCGTTGCGTGCCTGACCTTATCCAGGGTAATCAACAATTTTATAATACGACCTACTTGTAAAATGCCTAATATTGCCTTGAGATGTGTAATATAGCTTTTATAATTAACATGTTCTTATTATTTAATCTAAACAATGCAGGTACAAACATTACTTTTGTAAATTCTCTTTTATTTTATATTTTTTATATCGTAAATAATATTGTTATGTAATATATTGTATTTATTTAAATATTAAAATATAACTATGTATATTGTACATATATATATTAATACTCAGTTTTAATAAATGTCCCATTTAAACGTTTCATTTTTATTCTCCTATTATATACATAATTTTCTCATTCATGAATTAATCGTAACAAATTCATCACAAGTACAGCAGCCCCAGTAGACAGGATTAGCCCTCAATGTGTTCATAATTTCTTTATTAGGTGTTTGCCAAATTTTAATGTGTTCATTCAACGGAAACATATTCATAACATATTTTCATCGAATATAAACATATATAAACATTGATCCCTTGTAATAATAATGCTGAAATAGGTCATAAGATTTCATTCCTTTCAGTTGAAATAATAAAATTAAAATTAAATCATCCTCAGACCTTCCTTAATATGCTAAGACGATGGATTCTACAATCAATTCATTAGTGCAATATCATCAATTTTAACATTGACAGAGGGTAATTTAAAAAAAATGTGGAACTGCTTATTCCCTTTTGAAAAACGTTTTTATTAGAAATATAAAATCTACAATAGTTATAAACTCAATAATTCTATAATATCCTTTTTTTTCCGTTTACTGTCAATGCAGTCCTTTAAAGTTTTTCTGGTTTTCGTGCCCTTAATTTTTTTAACTACTTCCACTTGATTTACTTTATCATCAGCATCACCATTTAAAGAATTTCTCTTCTTATTTTTGCCCTTATCTTCACTAACTGTTTCCATTTCTTCGAACAATTGCTCGTATTCTTCATCACCAATATTGGAAACTTCCAGTTTTTCTGCAGGCTCATCCTTAACAATGGGTTTCATAACAAATTTAGTCAAGCTTTGCTTCATATATTCCTGCAACATGGGTGTTTGATTCGTCCAATCTAGATAGAATTAAATTACCTTATACAAAAGCTCCTTGGTTTCGATATCGTGAATCCTTAGATGTCGATCAAGACTTACACTTGCTACAATAGGAGCTACAGGATCACATACAATACTTGATACACTTCCCGTAAAAGTCTTGAAAGTCCGTAAACATTTTGAAGGAGACCTTAGGTCAATTAACTGCATATATCCCTTTGTGGTACCAACAATACACTGCCTAAATTAAGTAAGTATATCAGGACTTTGTTTTTGTAATTCTTCAGTACTTACTTTTCCCTGTAAACCACTGCCATCGAAGTATAGCTGGCTTTGGGTTCGATGAATTTACATACAGGTCTCCGTTGCACCCTCTCATCGTACAACAGAACATAACCTTCTTTTGTAACACATGCGTTCAATTTCTCATCATCAGCAAAAAAGCAAATGTCGCGTATTGACGTGGGCAACGGTAAATTTAACTTATCATGTCCCATCTAAAAATTATCTAGTTTGTTAAGAAGCGAGTTCAGAAAAGTGTTTCCTTACCGATTTAGCTTTAAAAATACATTTTTTCGTGACGACGTCCCACAGTTGAAAATCGTTATGTGCACCTCCTGTTCCAATTATATTTTTCCTCTTTTTGTTGCAGACTGCCACATCTAAAGATCCGTCGTTTACGTTCACTTTCAGAGCGTCGATATATTTTTTTTTCCAAATATTGATGTGTCCACTGCTTCGGGCTATTATCAAATTCTTGCCGATAGCGCCCGTACCGACAACGCCACCTTTGCCGTCGGTGTCTGTTATGTTTCTGGTGTACCTGTTAAGTAAGGCATCATACAGTTTAACAGCTCCGTTTTTGTATCCGATTATTATTTCGTCTTCCGTACGACCCCATTCCATCGAAGTGATTTCACCCGAATTATCGACATCTTGTAGGTCAAATTTCGCTTGCTCGCCAGATTTACATTGGGTATCTATAACATAACTTTGTTTGAACTTGCACATGCAAAAGTGTGGTTAAGAACTTACTTGCTATAACGCCGCGAACTGTGCCAACATAAATGTTGTATTTATCATTGATATTCATGTTTTATTTATTTATCTGAATGTTTAAATGTGGGGGTTACTTATTCTAATTCCCAGACAGATTCAAATCGCACAAGTTATAGCATGTTTTACAGTATAACAGCAGAACCAATACTGATTACTGAGACTACAACATTCCCCTAGTAAATTTACATAATGTTTTAATCAACTATTATATACAGTCGAATGCAAAAAAAAGTAGACACGAAATTTTCGGCTGCTTGAACAAACTTGATATTAGCAATGTCATGTAAACGTCAGTGTTGTCATTTCAGTGATATTTCAATGAACTGGTGAGCCGTGAGAAAATGGGATTTTAAAAAGCCAAATTTATACAACAACAATTTGAAGACAATCAATTACAGGCAACTGCTTTTGTCTACTTTTTTGCTTTCGACTGTATATTTGCAAACAGTCTCCAACGAGGTAATTAATAGTAATAAATTTATTGTTACAATTGGCGAATTCTTTTTCACTGTTATTTGAATTTTTTTGTCCACCAGTAAAGCGTGGAAATCTTGAAAAATAGTGGTGGCATTTTCAATTGTTTGCATTTTAGTGAGCGATTGGGTTGGGTTGGGTTTATTTGTGTCGTGTTGTGTTGGGTTGAATTGGGTTGAGTTGGTCTTTTGCAAATTGATAATTTTGAGGAATTATTTTGCATTTTTTACTAATTTTAATTTTTTTTAATAACAATCAACTCATTTTAAATTTTGATGCTTGTTCATTATTGTGAACATCATTGCTTCTAATGACACATTACGGGGGATGGGGAGAGATCTATCGCTTAGAGTAAAGTTCTAATGCTTAGACAAATTGCAATCTTTTATTTTATAAAAAAATGTGTATTTTACAGTATTAAAAAACTTGAATTATTTTGAGTAATTCTTCTAAATGATCTTTATTGCTTGTGACATAACAAACAATTTTGAATTTATTTTTAAATGGAATAAATACAATCTCTCTGATGATTAACGCAACAACATGACTTTTATTTCTTGATGGACTTCTATTGCTCGACTATGCTTACATTAATACCCAAATACAGAGTAGAAAATGCAATAATTATTAATGTTTAAAGTTTTGTAACTGCACTTTATAGTATGGTCGGTGGTGCATTGATGGCTTTCACATACAAATCTGTACAGAAAAGCAATTATTAATTCAGTGTTCTGGCAAAGCTCCATTAAATTATAACATTATTTATTGCATATGTAACAGTACAATCAGTTTTTTGCTCATTTCAATGGCAGGTTACTGCCATTTGCTTATTTTCTGGGAAAATAAATGCAATTAAAATATAAAAATATATATTTCTCAATAGAAAAATATTTGTACAAAATATGTCGTTTGGTTCAATTAAATAAAATAAAGTATACAAAATAATTACATAGATAATATATATAACAGGACGGAAATTAAAGTTTCGTTTCATGTCTAAAAGGTCGCCTGAGCGGCCTCACTAAAGCCGGGGGAGTATTGTAATCAGATTCGTCATCGGCCGAATCAACGTCACCGTCGCTACTATTTGTCGAGGCAACTGGTCGCACGGGTTTTCTCGATCTACCTCTCCGATAATATTTAAATTCCCGGGGCAGTGTATAAGAACGAGGTAAAGACACTTGACTTTCGATATCTGAAGTGGCGTGAGGGCCGGGCAGTTCCACGGGTTCCGGTTCTGGCACAACACAATCACAATAAAGATACCTGGGAGTTAGCAACAGTTCAGGGGTTCGACTTCTCGGCGCACGAGGTGGCGGACGTCTATTTAAATTTACACCGTAACTCGCCAGGTTGTTCAACGAAGCCAAACTAAGCAGTTGAGGTTCTAAATGTCGTTTAGCTCGTGGTATTGGTTGTCTATCGTCTGGGTCACCACCCTCGGGTCCAACCAATTTGCCTTGTTTTATCTCTTCTTCGATTATTTTTAACTCGGCTAACTGTTTCTGCTTTTTCTCTTGTAACTTTTGATGAATATTTACACGTGAACCTACACTACTGCCTTCGTTTTCACTAGATGAAGGTAAAGGACGCCGCCAGAATGGCACCGCTACGGGGCTTAAACCAGGAGGAGGGACGAAACTTGTAGGCTTTTTCTTTTTTCTGTACAAAGCGGCTGCGGTAGGACTAGCAAATCGACAGTTAAACACACCTGGGGGGGTTGACGGTTTGTCTGTTAGTCTTCTTACATGAAAATATCGATAATACAACAACATAAATAAAATACCAGCCACAAACAGGACTATAGTCAGTACTGGAACTGCTATCCAATATTGTGGTCGCATTGGCCATATTGCTGCCAACCAAGCAGTGACTAAAAGGGAATTTTCAAGTATCATTACTATGTAAAACACTGTCATCGTTCGACCATGAGGTTTGTCTTGAAGATTTACGTACGCTAATACATATATCGCAGCCATTAACGCACACACTCCTAACCGACTGCCTTTTTGTCCATGAAACGCACTTCGTGGTGATAACAGCCACAAAAACATGCAAGCCCAATGCAAGGCTAAAACTAAAAATACCCATGAATGATACCGAGCTGCATACGCAGCCAATGCAATCGCTCGTGCAGTTACTGTCCCAGCACGCCAAAGCAGTTGAGAAACAACTCCTAACCAAGTCAGGACCAACCTTTCAACGCTCTGCACATGTTTGCTAAATGATGCCAACGCCCAACAAATGGAAAACAAGGATAACGTAGCAGACACGATAACCAGATCACTTGGTGGAACTTCCTCACCGTTAAGTTCAACTTTTTCATACCGCGATGAAAGCAAACTTAACTGTAACAGCAACATTGGAGCAGCCTGCACGAATCCGTGAACTAATCTCAAAATGCACAAATCTCGGACTTCTTGCTTCACTCTTGATAACTGCACGGGAGCGAGTAGGCGGGCATATCTCCATAACACTCCCAACTGAGCTGCATGTATCACAATTACGATAATCTTATTGAGGCCACTTTTGCTACGAGTTAAATACCAGTACAGCGAAAGTACTTGCGTCACGACCGTCGAAATTGTGATCGACGCCAGGCACATGAAAAATATTAATGTTAATCCCGTTTCGTATAATGCGTATATCATCAAAAGATCGAAAACTACATCGCAGAAATATGCAGCCAGTGATACGACATTGAACAGCAGATCACAGAGTGGCAAGAACTCTGCCATTTCTTCAAATTTTCCATCACATGCTAAAAATAACAACTAGTTAGGTATGATTTTTTTTTAATAATATACTTACTTGCCCACCAATATTCACTTGGGCTATTGCCCACATTCCTAACCTCCACTCATCCTCTTGCACCCAATTAATTTAATCTAACACATCACTGAATGAAAATAGATTCGACATCGTGAGGTTGATAAAATACTGATTTGCTTGCACAAAATAAGGGTTAATGCTTTAAACTAATTACTAACAACATAATGATATTCGAATTCCAGCCGCTGTGTGACAGATGCAGTTAACTTATATAGTGTCTATCTGACTAAGAAATTCCTTTAACTTCGATATAATTGAAACGCTTAAGTTAAAATATTATGCGTAATTACAAACAAATAAAATTATGGTAATTATAATACGCCTTGTAGAGCAATTTTAGTTTACATTGATCCATAAAATTTGCATGTAAACAAAACTAACATTTTTAAATATGAACACGTTGTTGTGTACACTTAACAACTACGGCATTCTTTCGCGCGGTCAAATCTGTGGAATGTACGGCGTTGCCCCATTTACTGTTTTCACTGTACATATACAACGTTTAGTACCTCGAATCTATGAATCTCAATGTGTGAATCAATTAGTATATTATTCAACGCTTTTGTGTGGATAATTTTATTACACGAGGACGAAGTTTGCAGCACGAGCGAAGCGAGTGCTGTAATCGTCCAAGTGTCGAAATAACACATTTGACTTTTGATCAACAATATTTATTCAAAAAATTACAATTCATCAACTTATAAATAATAATAATACAACAATAAATAACAATAATTACAATTACATTACTTCGCATTAAAATTTACAGTAATGTTGCTGCAGTTATTAAAATGAACTGCTGCATGTCCAGCTGCTATATCAAAATTAATATTTTTATCTGAATTTGTAACTGAAGAAATATTAATGTCATTAGAACTAGTTGAAGTTGATGGAGTATTATAATTATTATCTCCAACAATTGTATTTTTATTTATCTGGTTTAAAATTCTGGTCGAAACTGCGACACTACACTTATGTACACATATAAACCGTAAACACGATATTTGACATTTGAAATCGTATCCATGTAGACGACGGACGATGTCGTTTAGTGTCAACCTAGCAAAAATTAAATCCCTTCTTTTTACTTGATCAATTTGAATTTTATTGGTCAAATTTTCCCGCTATTTTTTTCAATGGTTTCTGGAAGTATTGAATAATATTATTCAACACTTTTCTATCCAATCAAAAACTCTTTACTAACACACTATTTAATAATGAGTTTAATATCGATGTAATTTTTTCATATATTATATGACATTAGTGGATAAAATACTATTATTTAATAAGAATATAATGAAAGCATAAGATGAATGCAAGGCTCCGCTTGCTTTGGATGCATTTTCTAAGGAATTCAGAATAATTTATCAGACTACGATAAACCTTAGAGCGTAATTTAAGCTTGTTAGAACTACACAAAATGTATTATTGTGTGTGAATGGTAGATTATGAGAAATTGTCGATTTATTGTCAACCCATACACAATTTAGTTTGGAATTTTTATTGATATACCAGAAGACATATACAGACTGATTCAAATTAAGTGCGCACCATTGCTATCTTTGTCTTTTGACGGGGTCTACCTGCGGGCCAAGCTACAAAGGCAAAGCCCCTGCCACTGGCAAAAGGGTTCCCAAAAAAAAGAGGGAATCTACCTCCCAAAAGAGAGGGGGGGAAGACCTCCTAAAAAAGGGAACAGAAACAAACCTGCAAAGACGGGGTAATTACTACATCCGTCTAGTGCACCTGCAACATATTGCTTGACAAACGATTCCACGAAGAACATATTGATTTCGCCTTTATCCAGGAGCCCTGGGTCTCCAGCACAGGCAAGATCAGTTGTCTGAGGAATACCTTTGACAAACTAGTGGTATTCAACACGGGATGGAAGCCCAGATCTTGCATGATTGTCACACTACTGCACCGGTGATGCGGTGTCAGTCCACATGACCATTCCAGTGAAGAAGGGCAGGTCCTACTTCCTAGGAGACAGTGTGGAACTACCACCTCCTGTGGTAGTGAGAGCCTTAATCTCCTACTGCAAGAGGAAGAATGCCCACCTGGTTGTTGGTTGTGATGCGAATTCCCACCACACGACTTGGGGCCGCACAAACACCAATAAAAAAGGTGAGTCTTTGTTTAATTACTTTATGGGGGTGGGACTAATAGTTAGTTGGGCAGTTAAGTCCTTCATACAGTTCAAGTCACCGGGAGGGGATAGTATCCTACCGGTACTATTGCAACAAAGTCGGGAGACATTGGTCCCCCACCTTATCAGACTTTTCAGAGCTAGTCTAGCATGGAATTATATACCATCTAGCTTGTCGGAGGTGAGGGTGAAGGTGGGACGAGCAGACCCACATATGTCCTTCAATATAAAGACCTTGGAAAAGGTGGTTGATGGGCATATAGGGAGGGAAGTACTAGTGACCAATCCCCTGAATGTCCATCAGTACGCCTATCAAAAGGGCAAAGCAACAGCACTGAACAACCTTGTCGGGAAGATAACCTAATCCTTGAAGTGTAAAGGGATTAGGAGAAGCGTTCAATGCAGCACTACCTGTATCCCTCTGTAAAGCTGTTGTAATAAGAGGGGTTGTGCCTATTGTGGCTGACTGGATTTCTATCCAGTCATGCTGGATGCTCTAGACCAGAACAATGACCACCCCACTGTGTGGAAAAAGGTTAGATTTAGGGCGGTAAGAGGCTGCCCACAAGAAGGGGTTCTTTCCCCCTGCTGTGAACTCTGGTGGACGACTTATTGTGACCATTGTCAGCAGTTTGGAGGTCGACATACAGACATTTGCTTATGATATTGTTATTCTTGTAAGAGGCAGTGACGAAGCAATCATCTCTGAAACACTGCAAGAAACGTTAAATGTCATATAATGCTGGTGCGAAGGGAAGCGATTAGCCATAAACCCTCGTAAAACAGTTATTGTTCCATTCACTAACAGGAGGAAGGTTGAGAAACTCAACCCACCTATACTGAAAAGTGAAATGATACCATTGGCGGAGGAAACAAAATAACTACGGGTGACACTAGGTAGAAAGCTTAACTGGAAATCCCATATGGAAAAAATATACACAAAGCTAGACAGGCACTTTGGATGTGCTGTAGAATTTGTGGAAGAACGTGGGGATTAGTCCCCAAGCAAATGTACTGGCTGTACGTGGTGATCATTAGACCGATCATTACGTATGGCTGTATTGTCTGGTGGACGGCCTCCTCACGAATGACAGTCAGAGTAAAACTGACCAGCCTGCAGAGATGGCCAGCATAGCGGTAACTGGAGCACTAAGCACCATGCCGTCAGCAGCCATGGAAGTGCTACTGGATCTTCCTCCTTTGCATATTTTGCTGTAAAGTTAGGCCGGGAAGGCAACACATCGTTTTCACAATGCGGCTATGCAAAGGCCGCAGACATTGGCCTTCGTACGGAACAGGCTGTCAACCGACATTGAAACGGATAACACCCTGGGTATGAGAGCTGACACGATACAGTATACAGCTTCGGACTACCCTATAAAGTCATAGTTCCTACTAGAGACGAATGGGAGCGTAAACAAGTCATGCTGGTTCACGGATGGCTCTAAGTGAAGTGCAGGAGCAGAAGCAGTGGTTTTTTCTCGCAAACCGAGGACTGAATTAGAATACAGCCTTGGCAAGCATGCAACAATTCAACAGGCAGAAGTCTATTCCATTGAAATGTGTGCGAGAGAGGTATTAAAAGCCCTCGTCAGCACAGGACAATAAAAAAAATTTCTGACAGCAGAATAGCATTGCAAGTGCTTGCTGACAATCAATGTACGTTGATGTCGACCAAAGACTGCCGCGCAGTGCCTTCTCAACTAGGGAGAGCCAACAAGGTTAACCTGATCTGTATATCCGGGCACTCTGGAATAGAGGGAAACGAACCAGCCGATTCCCTGGCAAAAAGCAGAGCTAACAGGGAATTTATTGGCCCAGAACCGGCTCTTGGGATTACAAGAGCCCTGTCTAGAAGCTAAAATAAGAGATGGATGGAGCGCAGGGTACTTGAATACTAGCAGGAGTGCCAGGGAATGAGACATTCCAAGCTAGTACTGAAACGCCCATCTGCTGCACGTACCAGGACACTGCTGGGTTTGGGCAAGAAAGGCCTGCGCACTCTGACAGTCCTGACTACTGGTCACAGGCATCACATGCATAGATTGGGAGTGGTGCCGACTATGCCTTAAAACTGAGGAGACAGCAGAGCATGTCATGTGTGCCTGCCCTGCTAGGGCTAAATCAGGTTTGCAGTTTTGAGAGACAAAACCTGAGCTGGGCGAACTTGACAAATCGCACACTCTAAAATCCTCCATTATTTAAAGAGAATAGGAATTGAGGGCGAACTGTAAATAGTTGTGAGCCACAATAGACAGTTGCAGTCGCAGTGGAGGGGCGATTAAGCGCCCCACTCATTATAACTAACGGGCCACTGCAGCCTGCCAACTTGAATCTACACAACTATTAAAGGAGAAATAAAACTCGCGTTTGTCAAAGAAATGGAGAATGATCTTATTCAAGTTTGCCACAAGGAATTTCAAGAACACTGTGCATGTCTCATAAACATTGATGAAGCTTTAAACTGAATGCATAATATATCGGCAACGCATCTTTTTAAATTCATAATGTAGCCAAATAAATTTATTTTTCGATCAGCCGAACCGCCGCGTCTCCAAAATAACAATTCTGCATAGGATAACATTACATAATGATCAACAGGTTTCACCTACATCCTTTAAAAACAAGTGCTAAAGGCGTTCATGACCATTTTCCGCTGGGAGAAGCCAGATTTTTATTTCATATCATGCGCCAACCTGAGTAATTTTTATTAGCTGGTTTTCATATCAAAAGAAGCCGTATATAGTGAATTTAGATATTTGAAAATTTTATGCGACAAATATAATGGGTGCGTTCAGCCACTTCCAGCGCTTCCAGCGCTAAGCTCCGGTAGCTTTAGCGGTGTCCTAAACGGACTTGCTAACTGTTAGCGCTGGATGTAGCGGTCGCCATTATTTTCAGCGAAAATAAATTTCGCTGGGTTAGTTAGCGGAGAGTGGGGATAAGGAGAATTTCAAATTCAAAATACAGTCGAACACGTAAATCTGTTATGCAGATGTGCACAGACGAAATAAATGCAATAGGTATCATAAAATACCCTACACGGGGTATTGCGATTATTTATTTGTCCTGAATTTTTCATTCGTACTTTGGTGTTGGTTAATAGAAGTTCTTTTCGTAAAATTTCGGAAAAATACTGGATAAATCGCAATCGATGCAATTTAATAATGATGGTCAGTTATTAAATGTTCCAATTAATTTAGTCCCAAGGATATTTGAAAGTGCGTTGTTTATTTATATGTTGAAAATGCAATATTACATTACAGATGAACAATTCAAAAAGGAATTTATAAACACTATATTGCAATCACCTACTGAATCCATTAGCTTTAGAAGAATATATTGCAGTAAAATTATTAGTGGAAAATTGTGAATTAGATAAATAAAGTTAGGTTATGTATCTAAACACAGAACACACCCATAATTTATAACGCATGCGTCAACTAATATAACAGAAATGCCAATTTGCCAGATCCAGCGCTGTCCAAAAGCGCTGAATCGTTTAGCGCTAAATGCTAGAAGTGGCTGAACGCACCCAATGCACAAATGTGTAGCGTGTTGCATAAAAGTTGTTCCTATTTGAAAAACTAACCTTAAAATACTGGCAAACTTAAGTAAAACACATAATTGTCGCGTTCGGGATTCAACATTAAATAATATTGCCACGATGCCAAAGTCGAATAAATACTGGAATAAAAGGCCCCCGTTTAAAAAAAAATCTACGAACCATAATTCCTCTGAAGTCCATAAACTTCAAATTTCACAGAAATTCGGATATAACGGTTTCCAATTGTATTTCAACGAAGGCAGGTATTCAAGTAGGTCGTTAGAATCTTAATATTGATCATTTTAGTTTTAGAAAGTCCTAATAGTGAGCATATCGTGAAGAACACCAGATCTTTCGAGTCATACGTTTATAAAAACAGGAACTTGTTTCCTGTAGCAAAAATAAAAGAGAAGGGAGCCTTTACGGTTGACTTTCAACATTTAATAAACGATGACGAGTTTACCAGCGAATGGGACTCTTTCAAATCAGAAATTGTGAATAAAGCGGAGCACTGCCTTCAATGTATGGGACTAGCCGTACATCAAATTATAAGCGACTCATTTGAGCAAATTACTGATGCCGATACTTCGTTAGTAATTAGGGCAAGATTGGTCAATTTCGATCCGGTTTTACAGTTGAAAAATCTCAGAGTTTCCTCATATGGTTGGTGAATTATATTATTTGTTCAATTGAATGTTAACGAATAATTTGCAGGGAAATTGGTTTCAATTCGAGGAACGGTGATTAAAGCAGGTGTCATGAAATTATTATGTCAGTGTATGGAATTCGAATGCAGTTTATGTACAGGATTGCAAATTGTTAAACAGGTTGATGGTAATTTTACATTACCCACTAAATGTGTGAGCAAAGGTTGTAGAAGTTGTTCAAATTTTGTACCGCAGTTATCTTCACCAAACACAAGAAGTATTAATTGCCAAACTATAAAAATTCAAGAATTGGTTGGTGATGACCAAGTAAGCAAAACATTTTTCATTTTTACCTTATAAATTTTGCACATAACGTTTCCACAGCTTGCACACTTGTGCAAAAATTTGTGGAAATTTTAAGTTAATAAAATCGTACCATTATAAACTTAATTTTTACATTGATTTTGTAAGGCAGAAAATGGACGAGTTCCTCGTACAATCGAATGTGAATTAACTGAAGATTTGGTCTCATGTTGCATTCCTGGAGACGATGTTACCATTACAGGGATTGTCAAAGTACTTATTGTTTTTTGTACCACACATAACACATACGTAAATTATATCATTAAAGGTCAGAACTACAAATGACGTGAAACAAAAGAAACAACCATCGCTCTTTCTTTTGTACATTGACGCTCTTTCCGTCGTAAATGAAAAAACTAGTACAGAATCAGGTACATCATCTGCGTCACGAATTACTTTCAACACTGTCGATTACTACGCTATCCAGGTAATAAATAAAATTTGAACAACTAATGCACGAGAAATGATTAGAAAATACATGCAGAACCCAACTTGTTCCGCCTGTTGGTCCAATCGTTGTGCCCCGTTATTTATGGTCAGGAAATGGTTAAAGCTGGGCTTCTACTGGCTTTATTTGGAGGGATGCATACTGATAATGGAATAAGGCAAGACTCACATGTACTGGTCGTAGGAGATCCTGGATTGGGGAAATCTCAGATGTTGCAAGCTTGCGCGAATGTTGCTCCTAGAGGTTTAAACTTTTGCATTTTTTTGTTGATACAATGTGCCGTTTTCTAGAACTCAATGCTACTTAATGCTAAGTAATTCCGACCTCACAAATTGTCGTTATATTATTATTATTGTAGGAGTGTACGTTTGTGGCAACACTAGTACCGGATCTGGATTAACAGTGACCATGACAAGAGAATCCGGAGGTGACTTTGCATTAGAAGCAGGTGCACTTATCTTAGCTGATCAGGGTTGCTGTTGCATTGACGAATTCGATAAAATGACCACACAACATGCCGTATGTTAATCTTTGATTGCATTCCTTCTAAGCCTTCTCTCAGTGCCTTTTAGAAGTTATGGAACAGCAGAGTATAAGCATTGCCAAAGCCGGTGTTACTTGCAATCTTCCTACCAGAGCAAGTGTTTTGGCAGCGGCAAATCCAGTCGGTGGGCACTACAACAAGTCAAGAACTGTTGCTGAAAATTTAAAAATGGGTTCTCCACTTTTATCACGGTTTGATCTAATTTTTATCCTGTTAGATCAACCTAACGAGGTATAGTGTTAAAATTTTCTAGTGATAAATTCATAACAATTAATTTCAGAAATTAGATATGCTGCTTTCGGATCACGTTCTTGCACTACATGTTGGTAGAAAACGTAAATCTCAAAGTTGTGATATGGTATCAGAATCTACACAGATTTCTAAAACATTAAAGTAAGCTATTTCATAAATAATTTTATATTATCCATATGATACATAAATAGTACACAAAGACACAATTTAAAAAACAAAGAAAATACTTTTTCAGAGATCGACTGAAAGTGCAACCCAGTGAAAGCATAGATCATCTTCCACATTCATTATTTCGGAAGTATATAGCTTATGCACACAAGTATGTTTTTCCACAGCTGAACAAAGAAGCTCAAGGTATCCTGAAGCAGTTTTATTTGGAATTACGTAAACGATACCACGTTAAAGATTGTACACCTGTGACTGCAAGACAATTAGAATCATTAAAGAGACTCACACAAGTAACAATGCGTAACTTAAATAATTAATAATAAATAAGTTAAACCTTGTAGGCTAGAGCAAAGCTTGAATTGAGAGAAGAGGCTACGGCAGAAGATGCCATTGATGTGGTGGACATTGCCAGACACAGCTTGGTCGATATTTTTAGTGACGAATTTGGAGCATTGGACTTCACTCGATCACTAAATGGTTCTGGAATTAGTAGCAGGAAACAAGTAAATATTTTGTACAAAGTTCTATTCATTTTGCAACAAAAAATATTGTAGGTGACCAATTTCCTGAGGGTCTTGCAAGAAAGAGCACAGGAGAATTTGAAATCAACTTTTAGTATCAAGGAACTTCAAATTATTGCTCAAAATGCAGGCGTCGCCAATGACAGATTTTTTAATACATTGCAGTCGCTAAATATTCAAGGACTCTTATTAATGAAAGGTAGAGATACATACCAACTTATATCTGCCGATATATGATAAATCTTTATTTTAGTTGTTTAACTTAATAAAGTTGTGTTAAAGAATTGTTGTATTGTTGTATCTTTGTGAAACTTATCTTTTTGATTAAGGTTTGGATAGTTATTGTGTATACAAAAACATCTATCGAATTCATATATGTTTAATATATAAAATTTTCTCCCTGTACCCAAGCCAACATTATAATACAGTTAAGTATTTTATTACAATTATTAAAAATGTCGATTCCTTGACTATTCAAAAACTGGTGACATAACAACTAGTGAATACTTAATCGTAACAGTCACAATACTGAAGCACGTGTATTAGGCCATGAGTTATGTGCAATACTACAATACACTTCTAAAGATTTCGACTAAGAATTTCTAAATTGACAAAAGTCCATTTTCAACTTTTTTGTTCACACGTAAAAATGTTTTTAATTAGAAATGTAACAACTTACTAAGGATATAAATCTACTTTGAAAAAAGTTCTAATGTAAAAACACTTTTGGCATGGATATTGTAAAAACAATTTATTTGCAATGTGAATGTTCTGATCAATAATATTAGAAAACTATCATTATGGAGAATACATTTTGATTTGTGCTGATTAAAATTGAAAATAATAGTTTCCAATAATGTTGTTAAGTAACAGTATGATTTTCAAAATTCCAACGAAATCTTAAAAATAGGATTGACTAATAAATACATTTTTTGTGGTAGTATTAAACAATTAAGAATCCAGACAATAAATTCTAATCCATGAATATTTCACGTAAAATTATCTAAACATAGATATTTACATTTCAATCCTATTTGTAAAAGCATTCACTAACTCTTGTGAAATTTCTTAATAATTATATACATTAAAAGAATATTTCCTTCAAAGCAAAGGGAAACAAAGTTTTCCGAGCATTACTGACAAATTCAAATATCAATTAACAAATTTATCTGAATATACAATTTGTTTATTTCCAACTACGTTTCATTTTCTATAATTATCATTTTTCGTAGTCTTACATCTATGTTATGCTCAGATAAATTTAACATAGTCAGTAACAAAATTTATCTTCAATCAACAATTACCTAAAAATAAAATAACCTTTTTATTCATCATATGAGTATTTTTTAAATATCAATCGTTTCCCGTATTAAAATACAATTTGAATACCACACACACAAACACACAAATATATATATATATAAAATATTAAAAGGTACAAGATTCACTAACATTATTCATTTTGAGTATATAAAGAGGTGTAATTTAATAAATAATTCATATTCAATAGTGGAATAGATTTCATCAAACTCCTCACTCAATGCATTTACCATTATGGTGCAATTAAATGTTTACTTTCCAAACAAAACCAAAAATATGTTTGAATAAAATTATAACAAGTACAAGATCACAGCTTAATAAAATTATTAAGAAAAATGTCGTAATAAAATCGTTTGCATTTTCAAAATTCGTTCTTGAAAATAATTATCAAAATCAAATACTTATTTGTGAGTTAATTATTTTTTTATCCAGTTTCGATAAAAGTCCAATCAGTTTGCACATGAATCATGAAATAAATGTAAGTGACTTTTAAATCGTGTCTTCTAAAATTCAAAGAGTAGAATATTATGTAAATATTTAAGTTCATTTAAACATTTTTTATTTCAGTGTAAACCTGTTTGATTTCGATGTGTTCAATTCATTTACGTCCTAGTTCAACTGTATAATATACACATATTATTAATTTCGACAATGTTTAAAATATATTTGAGAACTTATTCGAGGAAACGTGACTGTAATGCAGAATTAATTTTAATACAAACATCTCTTTGCTGTACAAAATCTGCCAGAGTTTTACGTAAAAATATACAAGTACGGAGCATATGCCTTTATAAAATGCACTTTATAACACATACAAAATTGCACAACTTTTTCAAATCAATCTTTATCACCGAGCTGAGATTACATGCAACACGAATTAACAATCATATCAAGAATAAAATAACACGCGTGCGCAAGGAAAATGTACACGTAGATAAACAGATATAAAAAATATATAGATCACCAAATAACTTAAAGCTGTTAAACCTAATTAATGTAAACAATACAAATAAATAAAGAGGAAATTAGTACTTAAGCTTAACAGTTTGTTGTTAACGCTCGACAACCCGCAGCTGCCTAAGTTTTAATACCTCGTAGGCACTTTTTGACGTTTCGCAGCCAACCTTTTGTAGGTCAAAGACAATCAGATCTGTACCGTTCCCATCGCGCATCATCCGACTCATGTGTCAAATATCGGACACCTATTTGATTTTCTAGAGATCGTAAATCACACCATGTTTGGTAATCCTAACAATTAAAGTAGTTTAGTACATTTTAACAATATTTATGCAATGCTGACGAAAATAATTGCAAATTTTATGAAATCTGTAAACTCTGGTAAAATATGTTAAATACATAAAATTCTACAAAACATTTTCAGAAAACCATATCTTCTAATATTGTACAGATGTGGTGGAACAAATAACATTTGTATGAAACTATAACTATATATAACTTTACCAATTATTATAAACTTTGCAGCTTATGCATAACAGACAAAAAGTGCAGACTTGGGTTATAAATTCAAGGGTATTGCTAAGTCTTACCTGTAACCAAATATGCTGCAATGACTTGTCTACTGTATAACGTTTCCTTTGCTTCACTTGTAATAAGTTATTAATTAAGTCAATTGCTGAAATAAGCAAATATTAAAAACCAATTACTTTATGATTACTGATTAGTGGTACCATCGGAAGATATTTCCTTCCATGGATTTGGTGGATACATAAAAGCTGCATTCTGAATTTGTTCGTTAATATCTTCGTCCTCGTTAAATGGAAACGTTCCACTTAGACTAACATAAACTATAACTCCAACGCTCCACATGTCCAAAGATCTATTGTAACCCTTATTTCGCAGTACTTCCGGTGCTAAAAAAATCATTTTGTGATCCCAACTTTAGTGGCTCATTGTATTAATTAATTATCTAACGATGTCACATGATGTAACTTACCGAGATAAGCAGGTGTCCCAACAACGGATCTACGAAATGATTTTTCACCGATAATTCTCGCAAAACCAAAATCACAAAGTTTAACTTGAGGAAATTCCGCATTTGAACTGAGCAGCACATTCTCCGGTTTCAAGTCACAATGTACTATATTTTTGCTGTGCAGATGCTTCAGTGCAATTAAAATCTGGATGAAAATTTCAATTACGAACGATAATACTTGTGTCGAACATTGAGTTGAAAATTTATTATAATTATTTATTCAAAATTATATTTAAGGTATTTATTGGATTTCTTACAATAATTCAAACATATTGATTTAGTCTAGTAATTGAAGAGTACAGCTTCAAACATTACCTGTGTTATGAGGAACTTGGTGACTCGTTCTGTTAGTCGACCTTTCTCATGAGAAAGGATCATCTCCAACATGTCACCCTTTAATTTTTCCATGATGACAAATATCCGTTCTGGAGTTTCAAACATTCTTTCTAAGTTAACTACGCCGGGATGCGACAGGTTTTGTAGTATCGCCACTTCATTTTTTAATTGAGCCTCTTGTTTTGTAGGGAACCTTAATTTATCTATCACCTGGAAATTAATTAAAATTATATATAAAATATTTTGTTACATAATAAAACATTGCTTACTTTAATAGCAACAGGTCTAGAAGTACGTCTATGCATTCCTCCGTAAACTATACCGAATTGTCCAGAGCCTAATACTTCATCTGGAAAAATTTGATAAATTTGGTTCATGTCTGTAACTTCTTCTTCAGATTCATTTGTGTCTTCCATTTCTAAAATGAGCACAAAACTGAAGTCGTTAACTAAAAATGTTAAAAATTACTTTACTTATGTTAGAAGTGACAGGCATCAAGGCTTGACGGATCGAAGTCTCCCAACTACGTGCCAAGTATGCACCAACTCCACTATCTGAAGGAGGTAACGTGACTGGACCTTCCTGGAGGTCAAACAAAGGATCTTGTCCGACGAAATAATCCACATTCGTTGTTCTAATTTCAAAACAATGCATCACTTCTGGAAAATGAAAATCATGTGCCGATCATGTGTGGAATTGAAATAGAACATATATTGGATAGAGAGCGGGGGGGGGGGGGGGGGCTAGTTGATATAATAAGATATGCCATGAAGCTAGGCATGCATGAAACTAAGAATGGAATAGAATAGGATTTGATTTTTTCAGTGAATACTGAACGCACCTCCTTGTTTAATTCTAGCTGTATCTATCGTTAAAATGTCAATCAGCGGAATCTCCTTGAAATATTTCGATCCTTGATCACTTTGGAATAATGTAATGGATTTTGTATCGAGTCGCCAGAAATGTCGACGAATCTAATCAAGAAGAAAAAGTTAATTCATACAGCTTTGTCTAAAAATTACACGTACCATTCGATCTTTACTTGTAAAATGAACCAACCAACCCTCTTTGATGACCTTCGAACCTCTTCGTTTAGTGTGCTTTACTGACTGAACAATTCGTTGCAGTGGAATGTTGGCACTAGGTGATGAGGAAGAACTGAAAGTAAATCAAAATGTCTTATTCCAGTTTGGAATTTTCTTCTTCTTACAAAGTCGTACGAACCTGGAAGGAATAGAATCGTTGTCGTCATCATGTACGGGAAACACATCAGTGTAAGGAACACCATTAGACTGAGGTCCAATAATTTTATCGTCACTTTCATCCTCGATTAAGTTTAATGTACAGTGACTATCATTGCTAGCGGAACTTTCTGCATAGTCAAAGTTACCTGTTGCAATAAATTTCTTTTAATCATTTAAATTTCAAACCCAAATTATCATTACCTGATAAGTCTTTAGGTAATTCCCCAGTACAATCTTTCGGTACTTTATCGATACACTTTTTGTGCGCATTGTAATTGCAGTCTTTACATTGCAAGCCTTGCTTGAAGAGACCCCTCAGTAATTTTTTACAGTACTGACAAATCGTCGGTCTTGTGTATGTGTGCAGTACAAACGTATGTGGTATGCGAACTCTTCCCGATAGTTCTTTTTCGACCCACACTGGTCGGCCACCTAAAGACGGTGATTTATTGTGACCCTAAAAGAAATTAATAACTTGATATCCTGCAGACGTTTAGTATTTCAACTAATGCACGTCAATGTACTTAATGATTTAGTGACTATTTGGTGAAGGTGTCACGCAACCATAAATTTTCCACCGCAATAAACACAATTCTGACGTCAGTTATATTACGAAAAAAAAGGAGAAATAAAACAACTTGTCATTTGTAACATATATTGATAAAAATGTTTAAAAACAATTTATATAACATAAAAATATCAAAAGTTAATTAATTATTGAGCATTACGAGATACCTCCACCTATAATAACTAATAATAAAAAATTAAGTACATATTCGTTGTGGTGTCGATAATTAAAATACATTTGTTCATTTTTATAATATGGCCATATGGCCAAAGATAATTCTTAAGAAATAACAGAAAAAACTCATAACAAGGTTAGTGGCAGACGAGATAGATGTATTATTTTTTATATTTAATCCACAAGTATAGGATATTTTAACATGAATCGGCAGCCTTTTGACTCTTCTGAAGAGCTATGTGTGAAATCTACTTGTTATCATTTTTTCTGCCTTCATATAATAGCAATACTAATAAAGACATAATTGATCTATGATTCGAGTTACTTATTAAATGTGCTATTGTTATCAATAAGAAATTGTAGTCTAGTTAACTACTATTAACACACATTTTAAAATAAAATTCATAGACAAAAAATGTACAAATTTCATACTAAACATCATCATGTTGAAATCCACTTCTTTTACTTATATAAAACAACAAAATAAATACATCAAAAAAATTAAAGCACAAAATTAATCTAAAAAGATTCTACTAATACTTGTTAGGTTATAAGAATTGGAAGGAATGATGCTGAAAAAGCCTTCGGAAAAGTTTCCGAAAATATCAATCTTTGATATTTACATTTCCAGTAAAAAAATTAGTAAGTCTCACCAATGCATTTTCGTCCGTGTTCCCAGAGCTTGCAGATATCAAAGATGAAGTTGATCCACCTGATGGACTTCTTGGCACTTGCAATGTACTTGAGCGACGTCTGTGTTTCTCTTCAAGCAATATATAAGAGCAATTATTTGGAACTTTTACCACACACCGTTTATGATAGTTTTGTCCGCAGCCTGTAATCAAATATAGTAACATTTCAATTAACAATTTTAAAATTACTGGCAAGTTTTGTGAAAGTAATCAAGAATATTCCTCAACAAAAATTATATTTTTAATATTTATGGTGTTGGAATGGATATAGTGAAAGGGTATATCTAATATATTGGTTAATAACAAAACTATTAGATGGCCCGGGAACCCAGGAATCATCCTATTATATTTGACAATAAAAAGGGAATTTGCAGAGATGACCTATTTATAATATAAAACAACAAATCACATTTTATCTTACCTTCACATTTCAATCCTTGTCGAACCAACCCAAATAACATTTCACCACAGAAATCACAAAAAGTGGGAGTTTTGTACGAATGAACAGATAAAGCATGTGGTTTCACTACCGTAATGTCTGGAATTGTGGGATTTGCTGAAAATTTAAAAAAATAATACCATTGACACAAAACTAGTTTCCAAACTTACATTTTCCCGTAAGTACGATTTCAATTAAGGTTTCATCGTTGATTTCGGAAGCTGAATTTATAAATTGCAAGATGTTACTGGAATTATACTCATGGCGGAAAAGCAACAGTCTGTCACCTATTCTATTTATACCGTGGTCGGGAATCTGATTGCATTCTATGAGTTATTTTATAAATTAACGTTTATGCCAACGTACCTTGCTGTTGACGAAATCGCAAGCGAGATCTTTTATCGTCTTCAAGTTTATCAGAGCTTGCGGAACAGTGACCGTGTCTCGGATCAAACCGAACTGAAAGAGAAAAGTGACGTCCGGGCCTTGTCCTTCCATTTTAGTGCATTACTTCACCCCTTGAGCTAAAATCCAGTGAATTTAGTACACACGATTTTTAAAGATTCAACGTACTGAATTATGTTAGTTGCGACTAATTAGCACTTAATTGGATATATTTAATACCGTTAGACACCTGCTTGAGTAAATACATGCCATGTTACATGAACGTAAAAACCGTTTCATTTCGTCAAATTACCTTTATACGTTTGAAATGTTACTATTTTATTGGGTAAAATGGTTGTATAAAATAAGTAAATTTGTTAAAAATAATTCACATTTATAAAATAAATAATAGATAGAGATTCGAAGAAGTCAAACATGATGACAAGAAATGACAACAAACTTTCTGCACTGAAGTTAGTGTTAAATTGATTCGAGCGACTCAACAATCAGCATCCAGCAACCGTACAAGGATTTAAAAACCTACAGTGCGATCAAAAATAATGTATCCAAATCTACATATATCTATGGTAACATTTTTCCAACAACTGATAATATAACAGACCATATACCAGAATTTGTTCCTATTATGTGTATTTGCACTATATATTCCTATACAAATAAAATATTTGGTAGTTTCACTTTGCAGGTGTAGAATTGTTTAATTGTGACACGTTGGCCAAGCTGTGAACTTGACGTATTGTTATTGGATTTGTCACACAATTTTGAAACTTTATTAACATTTATCACATTAACCAAGTACTAAATCAATTATATTTCCATTATATCATTTCAGACTGTCATATGTTAGATATAAAATATTAAAATGGAATATAACCCCGAAATTTGCAAATATTGCAATACATCAATAATGTGTATAACAGCAGAAGGAGTTAAATGCAATAACTGTAATGATTCAGTGCATATGAAATGTTTAAGGAAAGGTTCAGTACCCGGTGGATTAAGTGGCGATGTATTTTATTGTTTTACTTGTCAGGAATGTTCTCCTACAGGATCTGAGGAGTACGTTAGAGATAAAATGCCATGGTACAGTGAAAAGTTTATTAAAACTCATACGTTTCATACAGTTAATTTTTAGGTTGCAAGCAATAGTTCTGGTGTTGTACCACATGCAAAATCGGACATCTGGGCTAGCCAGGAAGGGTTTCTTCCATTGGAAGATTCACATCGCCACATTTATCGATAAACACTGGGATTTATTATTCAGGAGAGATTTGTAAGTTTCTAAAACCTGAAAGGCATCATAAATTTATTTATAATTTAACAGCAAACGAAAAAAGAAATGGATGGGGACCATATCAGGGACTTTGTCACATTACAGCCCGTTAATATTTTCTTCAGGTACTTATTTATTTAACGATCAAGGATGGTGGACATTGACGTACCCTAAATTGACTCCGAAAATAACGGTGCAATTAAGTAAGTCAGTAGTTTTTAATTGTATCTATATATATTTTATTGTATTTTGCAGATTCAGAGTTTTTGGTTAGGAAGCAAAAGAATAAAGACGGTAAATTGTTGGCCGCAGACGCGGACATATTAACACAGATTCTGCAATCATCCCAACATATTCCCGAAGAATTCAAGTACAAGATATCAATAACAGATTTAAATTTAACGGCAAATTTGGAGCAAGCCGAGGCCAATGTCGAAAATTCGGAAGTAAAAGGTTTCAGTTTCGATGTTCGCTTTAGAAATCAACATTTGTTTGTAGGATGCTATAAAATCGATTAAAACAGAAAAATGCGTAAAGCGGACCAACTTATTGCCATCTATTGATAAATTGAACGAAGGTCCATCTAAAAAGTAACAGATTATGTCATCTTTAATTGCGTGATTAATTAGACGATATTTTAGGCTTTTTAAAAGCAACAGATTTTCGAAAACTAATATTAGGGATGATTTTACTGCTTCGTTGTTGGGAAACCTTAGTTTTCCTGGGGTCGACAATAATGTTGAAAAAGCAGAAGAAAAAAACGGCACGGAGAATGGTGTGAAACCCGTAAAGTTTTTGGATGCAATGTGTCATTACAATACTTGTTTAAACAGTAAGTCATATAAATTAATTCCTTTATTGGTGTTAATGGAAATTAATTTATAAATATAAAATTAAAAATCCCCTTACTGCATTTGATTTTTCACAAATCTTCACCATATTTCAGCAACTAAGTTGCAATTTTCAGTAGAATCTAGAAATGTTAAACTTTGCATTTTGAGTTAAGGCGTAGCCTTTGCAGATATTCTCTTCACTACATCACCAGTAACACTGAATTTTCATATTTTGATTCTAGAGAAGATGACAACTTAGTTGTTCAAATACACATCTAGATTTCATAATAATCAAATCTGGTAAGTGGTTTTTAAATTTTATAGATTTTTACTATTTATTAATCTTTTTACTACTAGGATTTTATTTTTAATTCTATTAAAAATATAAAAGTGTGCCTGAAAAATTCAATGTAATTAAATTAATTTTGATTCATTTTCATATTTCATATTTTTGTGCAATTTGTCTAATTAACAACTAAATTTAATTCGTTACATTTACATTGTTACTCCTTTAC
Source organism: Geotrupes spiniger (assembly GCA_959613385.1). Lineage (NCBI taxonomy): Eukaryota > Metazoa > Arthropoda > Insecta > Coleoptera > Geotrupidae > Geotrupes > Geotrupes spiniger. Next base: position 24,851,099 of record OY390731.1, read on the forward strand.
TTCAAGATATATCGACAATGCAAGGCGTGAAACTCAGTATTAAATTGATGGGAGGAATACTCGAAGAAAGGATATTATCTCCATACTCTGGTTTATATTTAAAACCATATATCAGAAGAGACATTTCTGCTAATCCACAATGGTTGCAGCTGATGGCTGAAATATTAGCAAAAACCAACCAACATAAACCTGGTTGGACTTTACCATCAAGAGGGCCTTTAGACTACACATACGTACAGCCAAGTCACATACCCGCAATTAACAGTCTGTGTAATCAGTTTTTTTGGTCAGGAATTGATCGTAAGTAATTCATTTATTTTACCAATATTTAATTGATGGCCGTTATAGTTTTAAATTGTGAAAAATTAATCACATTAACCTAAATACGTATCTAGATTCGTTATAAAGCCAAGTGTGGTTTAGTGGTTTTCATTTTTCACTGTAGTGTCACGAATCTTACGAATAATTTAGTATCTCTAACTTTTCCAAAATGTAACGTTTAATCATTTCAGTGACCGAGTGTTTGCAGTATCCAGATTTCAGTTGTGTTGTCTTATACAGAAAACTTATTGTAGGATTCGCTTTTCTAGTACCGGACGTAAAATTTAACGAAAATTATCTTTCCTTTATATTTGTAAGACCCGCATGGACGAACGTCGGTATAGGAAGGTTTATGTTGTATCATCTCATACAGGTAATTTTTTTTTAAACTAAACTGAAATCATGTGAGTCTCTTAAATGATATTATATTTCAGACCAGTTCGGGTAAGGATCTCACACTCCACGTTTCGATAAATAATCCAGCGCTCTTTCTGTACCAAAAGTTTGGCTTTAAAGTTGAAAATGTTGTTTTGGATTTTTACGACAAGTATTTAAGAAGAGACACTAAAGAATCTAAACATGCATTTTTCTGTAGATTAGAACGATAATTAAATTATATTTATTTTAGAAACTAAAATAAACAATTTCTATTGCCGTTGTTATATCATTCATATATAATAATTCGTTGTTTCTTGATTCTATTGGTTGCTTTGGTGCATTTTAGTTTGAAGAGTTTAGCACCTCATGAATTGAATATAGATGCTTTGTGTGTTCGGCTTAGAAGTTTCGTAGCCTCAATAAGACCTTTTTGTGTGGTTTTACGTAGGGAATTAATACTTGCCGGACCCTAAAGAAATGACGACTTATTTTTATTATTATTTGTTGGATAAAAATTATAACAATAATATATATTAAATTTAATCTTTTTAAAATAATTCTTATTATAAACTCATATTAAACGATAAAATATTGTAGTTGCCTAACATGCTTAAGAACAAAACAATCAGTGCAAAAGTGAATGTGGATGTAGATAGGGCTGGTGACGGGTGATTTCATTTGATCAGATACATCAATTTTCATACATTGCAGTTATTGTTAACGATAGGGTTTTCTTGGGTGTTTCCTCTGGTATGGGAGTGAACTGTGCTTAACATCCCTCTTATTCTTCTAGTTCAGCAATACCTCTTGTCAATATTTACTACTTCTGCTGCATTTAACTAATTAATTCCTTCATCAGTGATATAATCACTGGAATTCCTAATTTGGCTTCCTCTCCACCATAGATTTTCATTTTGTATGTATATACAATTTGATTACAAATCTGTTGAGTTTATTTTTAACTACTTGACTGAAGTACATCTACAAAACATATATAATGTTTCATCAATGCAAACGTGTGTAGTTGAGACAATTTTTTAGTATCTCTTAAGAAGCAAAGAAAATCGATGAATTGTTGAATTTTATAAAATTTCCATATTCTTAACAATATTTTGAACTTCTCATCATTTCTAGATATTGTATTTATTTATGACTTTACTTTGGTAAAATAAATTGTAACATTTATTCGAAACACTTCTGTGTTGAATACAAACTAGGTTTTATGTTTACATATGATTTACATACTTTCTTGAACTATAGTTGTGAATAGTAATTGTATTGTGATAGTTCACAAATTTTGGTAGTTTTAACAGTCCCATCCAAATGATACCTATCATTATCTTTTATAGGATAATCTATATTTATTGGTATGTTAAAATTTTCTTCATTTTTGTTTTTACTTTCTTATATGATCATTGTCATCTTGATTTTCAAAAACTTAATCGTTCATAAAGGCTTCCAATTTTTGCTATTCGTCTTCATAATTTCCATGCATTTTACAGTATTAAATGACATTTAATCAATATAAAATAAAAAAAATAAATATTTAAAAAAAAAATTTGTGTGAAGCCCATTTTTCATTGCTTATAAATCTTGCATCAAATTTAAGGAACCATGTATTGCATATGAAAACGTTTAATCAAATGCAAGTACTACCAAAGTTATTTCATTCTCGGTTTTACCATTAGCTTCGTCCTCATCTGAGTGTGACTCTGGAACAATAACAAAATGTACATCTTTTTGAACTTAATCATGAAGATTTACATATACTTCAAATGCGACATCCACAATTTTTTAAATTGGGATAGTGGAAGGGTATCATACTCATCCCAGTCATCAATATCTTTTAATAATTCATGCCTTCCTGAAGCAAGTAGTGATCAAGTAAAGACACACTTATAGGAAGTGCCTCCGCGAAATGTGTCAAAACAACGAAAAGACAAAAAAGACAACGAGGAAAATATTCTAGTCTATTTTTTAGTTTTGCCTCTACAGTTCGACAAATAGAAATTCGAGTTAAAGAGAAAATACCTATAAAACCATTTATTTGAATCTTATTTGATCAACACGTTAATATAAACTCATAAATATTTATTCTGGAACTTGAAATAAGTAATGGGTTTATTTTAAAATGTTAAGATACGTTGGATAACATTTGATTCATGTAACGAAAATTGACACCAAAAATATTTACAAAATAATTTATTTGGAAATTTTAGTACAATATACATATTAAAATATTAAACTTAACATATCATTGGTAGAAAATCTAATACAAATTTCAAACTTAGGAACTAGTTTGAAATTTTACTTTCAAACTGAAACCATTGAAATGCAATTTATTCGTACTTTTACCCAATCTGAAACAGACCTGGTCCATATTGTTCGTTACTCTTGTGAAGATAAATAGAAAACGAAAACAAAATAAAATTATAGTAATCTCAAAAACTTTTGCACCTGACATTGCGGTACGTTTTTGAGAACACAAAATTCTATTAATCCAATTTAAAAAAGGCAAACATTATTGGCATTTTCATATTGAACAGTTTTTAAATAATCCTATACTATTTATATTTTATGCTTGGAGTGAAACAACTTACAAAATACAAACTAAACAAAGAAGATAAATAGAAAACGAAAACGAAATAAAATTCTTGTGACGATAAATAGAAAACTTAAACAAAATAAAATTATAGTAATCTCAAAAACTTTTGCACCTAAAACTGCGGTACGTTTTTAAGAACACAAAATTCTATTAATCTGATTTAAAAAGACAAGCATTTTTGGCATCTCATATTGAACTGTTTCTAAATACTCTTATACTATTTATATTTTAAACTTCGAAATTTTAATTCAATATGTATATTATTAATATATTAAACTTAAAATATCATTGTTAGAAAACCTAATACAAATTTCAAACTTGGGAACTAGTTTGAAATTTTACTTTTAAAACTGACACCATTGAAATGCAATTTATTCGTACTTTTATCCAATCTGAAACAGACCTGGTCCATATTGTTCACTACTCTTGTGAAGATATATAGAAAACGAAAACAAAATAAAATTATAGTAATCTCAAAAAACTTTTGCACCTGAAATTGCGGTACGTTTTTGAGAACACAAAATTCTATTAATCTGATTTAAAAAGACAAACATTTTTGCCATCTCATATTGATCTGTTTCTAAATAATCTTATACTATTTATATTTTAAGCTTGGAAATTTTAATTCAATATACATATTATTAAAATATTAAACTTAACATATCATTGGTAGAAGAAAATCTAATACAAATTTCAAACATAGGAACTGGTTTGAAATTTTACTTTCAAACTGAAACCATTGAAATGCAATTTATTCGTACTTTTACCCAATTTAAAACAGACCTTGGTCCATGTTGTTTGCTACTCTTGTGAAGATAAATAGAAAACGAAAAGAAAATAAAATTATAGTAATCTCAAAAAACTTTTGCACCTGAAATTGCGGTACGTTTTTGAGAACACAAAATTCTATTAATCTGATTTACAAAGACAAACATTTTTGCCATCTCATATTGATCTGTTTCTAAATAATCTTATACTATTTATATTTTAAGCTTGAAGTGAAACAACTTACAAAATACTAATTAAACAAAGTCCTGTAGGTGATATAAGTACAATCATAAATATTATTAAAACGGTATCATCAAAATGCAGAATGTTTACGCACGGACGTAAAGTTTCTCGAATATGTGAGATTCTGATTTCACATATTCTGTTATGATACTCGACTTGTCCAGATTGGCGTCAAGCACCAAAACAGGAGCGGGACATGTAAACATATTTTTGTTGTACAGCCAGTTTTCGTGTATTTCATGTAGTTCTCTCAAGTACTCCAAGGGAACAGTTCTTTCTTCTTGACGATCACGTTGGACCATTCGATTATAAACAACTTCAGGTGTGGTCCTCAAATATACTATAAAAAGAATATTTTATTATGCATAATACAAATGTTTAGATTTGTGGGCAAACAGTTTACACCGTTTGACTTGATCTGTTATCTCGGATTGTCATACATCAATAAAACCACTTACAAAGACATGGTATTATAATTTCAAATTATGTACGTCACTCTTTATAGACAAAATAAAACATTTTCTGTTGTTTCAATTATCAGTGATTTATACAAAGTAAATCATAACTGACCAAAAGTAATCATAAAATAACAAAATTTAATTACCATACTATGTGCTACAATTGCTCACATAAAATTCCTGTTAATCCTCTTTATCCTCTCCCATCTCAATGACCAAATCTCTGCTTTGCCTTCTCCAATTTGCTCAATTGCTGCTTTGTTTCTCTCAACCATCCCTCTCAATCTTCACTTCACCGAGACTAAGCATCAGTCTTTCATTCAAACAAGTGCCTCTAAATATCCCCCAAGCTCCCCACAATAATTTCCTAATTTCTCTTTATTCCCGCATTAAGCCTCACGCTCATTCATCCATCATCTTTATGTCACCCTACCTTTCTTTCCTTCACATACACATTCTCTTATAACCAACATTGGCACATGCATCCTGTATTTTGTCATGTTTTGCTTTTATTTCCCACATTTAATCTTTTTGCTAAATGTGAAATTGCTAAATGTTAAAAATATCAAACGAATTGAAACGAGGCAGCTGTGCTCATGTAGTACTCACTTATAAGATCCACATTAACTTCGTTATTTGTCAGCATATATTGGAAATGTTGGTCAAGAACGGCAGCAGACGGTTCGGAAATGAAGCCTTGCCTAATCAATTTCTCAACAAAACAATACCTGAAATTCGTCACAATCCATAAAAATAAACTTGACAACAAAATTCGGTAATTACCTTGCGCTGTAAAGAGACCGCTCCATCAGCTTGATTGGTCGCGGTGTCTTCACTGAATGCTGTTGCATCATGGTCAGCAACACATACAACTGGAAGGTGAAGGACCATCTTTTGGGATCTTCGTACAACAAACCCTAAAAACGGCGAAATTTAAAAGAGTTTTAGATTGAAACTCTACTCACTAGTAAGTTGTTGCCGTTGAGGTTTCGCCACATTTCGACGGGCTCCGCCAACAGACACACATTTTCGTGTTTTTTGAAATAGTTTAGAAATGTGGTTTTTCCACAGCCGATGTTTCCCTCGACGACGACGGTGAACGGGCCAGTGTTATTAGATGCACTGGCCATTTTTACGATAATTTTACCTGGCAATTGACGAAAATTTTACACAAGTAGTTGGGCGTGGGTGTTAACCGCAATTGACGCAAGAAACAAATGCTTAGTTTCGCGCCAATATCCAACGGACATTTACCCTGCCGGTAATTATCCATACTGCAGTACTTACTTAAATTGTTAATTAATCGACGAGAAATAGAAAACTGCTTCATATTGTTACACTTGTATATTATCTCTGTGTCTGCTTCTGGCGATAAAAATAATGTCCTGTAATTATTGGACAATTAATACATACTTAATTCTACATTGTTTAAATTTCATTAAGCATGGATGTCATTAAACAAACATGATTGCATCAACAATTCAACATGTGCATTATCAATTTTGCCAACAAAAAAATAGAACCCCCTTATTACCTGATAATCTCATATTGATAATTATTTTCTTAATACAACATATACCAATAATGCTAATAAATAAACGTTAGATATATTGTGACATAAAGCTCGCCTGTTATCTTTGTTATCAATCATTGTATTTGTTAATGTTAACGTGGCTTGCTTGCAATAATTTGAACGTTAAAATCAGGACCGCATTTAATTTTATTTCGAGATGTACATGCACAAACAGAATTTATAATACGTATCTCGAAGTAGTCTATGGCGAATAGTCACCAATGCATGGTATATTTCAGAACAAGTAAAATTACATTTAAAAATGTCGACCATTAATAATTGTTTCCATAAGTTTATTATTGCAAATGAATGACAAATGCCACTTTTTATAACTTCTGATAAAATCATTTCTTTTAATCTAACTAACCTAGCAGTTGGATCATTATTCTTCTTACTGTTGGTACTATTGGCTACTAAATTAACGAGAAAAAACAGATTAATTAATTAACCTTTAAATGCGTGTTTTTTTTTAATTTCTTTTGAAACAATATATTTATTAGTAGATAGGTTTTACTCTACAGGAAAATAGTAAAAAAATCGAATTTACTGTACTTTTCTTTAAAAAATGTTAATGTTGTTTTAAAACAACAATGCACATTCATGGGAACTATGCTAGTATGGCTATTATAAAAACTGTTTTGAGTTCTAGCCTGAACTAAGTTTTTGTTTTGCCCCTTATCGAATGTAACGTGCGTTCAAGAAAAATCTTAATTTAGGAGGGCTCTGAAATTCAATTGATGTTAAAAGGTACTTTAGCCTCAACCAAAATGTCAATTTAGACGTCAAAAGTGAAAACTGCTTTACTAATTAAAAATGGTTATCACAACAGAGCAGAAAGCAAAATTATTGGAATGCTATTTTCGAACAGGGCAAGAAGTTGATGGTGTTTGGCATTATTCCATTCCTGAGAGCTTTACAGATTTCCATGAAGAATATATAATGTGTTTTTTGAGGTTAGAACCTCATCTGTCAACACTGACATTATTGTAGTTTCTTTTGGTTGTGGTTAAAGTAAACACCAATTGAATTTCACAGCCCTCCTAAATTAGGATTTTTCTTGAACGCACGTTACTTTCTTGTACATTATCCATGAATTTATAATTGAGAGGTTTAGCAAATGGTAAAATAAACGCACGGTTCACTTGCGGGTTTTCATTGTAACGACCTATGAAGTCTAATCCTTCCATATGTGCATTGTACTCTCGGATGACATTTGGGCATGGAACAGCAATCTTTCTTCGATTTATCAAAACGTGTAACTGTAGTTGCTGGTTCTGCTCCTACATAAGTGGAAAGAAGGGTGACGGGCTTCTTGTCCTTCCAGACGACAGCACTTACTTCGGCAGTACCATCCACAGTCGCCACGTTCTTCTCGTAAAACCCCCTGGACACGTCTTTTTTCCTTACCTCCTTGTTTGGGAGGTATTGTTTTATGTAGTGGCTCAGTTTCGTAGCACAAATCTGCTTTTTGTCTATGGAGAGCCTTTGTCCTATAGAAACCTTTCTAAATCTGCAGTTGAGCGTCGCTTCAAGAGGTCTTATTTTGTAGAGCCTGTCATAATCTGGATGATCTCTGGTTAAGCACTTGGTGTCGTCAGCAAAATGGATAATAGATCTTACTTTTTCGTGTCATTGTATTTTTTATGTGGTTGTAATCATATTTGCCATTCCAGTAAGCTCTTGTATTAGGAAATTTTATAATTGAAGAATAAACCAATATGCAAATGAATTTATTCAGTACATTTTCATTTATTTTCAGGATTGGAGATCTGTTTCTGAGCTGCGTACTTTGATCTACAATTGTATTCTTTAAATCAGGTGTAAAATAAAAGGAAAAAAAATCGTATGGTGTGTTGCAGTGCATCAAAACTTCTGGTACTCGAGTTTCTCCCCTGAAAATTAAACTGTCTTCATCAGTGATAAGATTTCTCTTTCGCCAAATCACAGGTCGATTTTTCGGTTTAGACGTTCCTTGCGATGACATGTTGGCAACAGGCAACGATTGTGAAGAGAGAGATGGGGAATCAGGATGGGATTGGGGAATGGGGATGGGAGGGTCTTGCATATCCTCATTATCGTCGGTTACAAGAGGAGGATCAGTATCCACCAAATCAGGCTGAGTATCTTCATCTTCAAGGTTTCGAACAACATCTTGTACGGTTTGATAATACTGACCTTCGTCTTCAACCTCGGAGTCGGACCCATCTAATCTATATTCGGAGTCCTCAAGGTTTTCTAAATGCGATAAAATACCCCATTCTAGTAAACGCGTCATGCTGAAACATAAAAGAAAAGCCCTTCACCAAACATGCAATTATTTTCACATCACTGCGCACTTTAGTTTTCCTACAACAAACCGATTTGTGCTTATTTCTACAAAGATATCAATTATTTTCATTACTTTATAATTTATATGTATAGTTGAAAATATAAACAAGCAAATATAAATAATTTTATATACTTACGTCCAAATAAAGTTTCAAAACTTGGTTCGCGCCAAAAACAAACTTCTTCAAAGTGTCATTTGACATTTAAATTGTGTCAAAGTCAAAATAAGTAATTGCCAGTGCGAAAAATAAGTCTAAATACGTTCAGAAACAAGGATTAGTAGTTATAATTACTATAAAAACATTAGAAGTTCCTCGTAGTCTGTGATTTTCAGTATATCGTAACATAGCGCATTTAAGGGTTAATTCCTACATCCGGATAAATTAAAACAATATCATAAAAGCCACATATATTTTAAAAAATCCTTCCATCTGTTCTTATTTGGAATATTTTTAACGTTTTATTCTACCTATTATTTGTATTTTGTGTTATTTTAATTGTTGCATTAAAAAATAATTACAGATAAATTTCTTAGGCTGCGACAGATTTAACGGCATTACGCATCCAGAAATCTTGTCCGTCAACCAAACATATTTAAATATATTTTGAATTTGTGATTATGCAGTCGGTTTGGGCCTCTGGTGTCGAAACATTCGAATACGGCACTGGATGCATTACATCCAGAAACAGTGTTGCAAACATTGAAAATCACAAAAAGACGGAATAGTCAAATTTATCACCATTTCAAATTTTCGTGAAGAATATTCCTGGCCCCTATCACGTAATTCGTTTTTAATAACTTTTTTAAATTTGATGAGCACTAAAGTTGTTGCTTTCATTTCATTGTGTTTTAATATAATTTACAAGCAGTAAAGATAAAAATCAAATTATTTCATACAATGTAATCCTTGCAACTTCCAAACTAGCCAATTTTTTACATAATTAATCATGCTACGGAAACTAATTGCCAATTAATGGTGAAACAAAGTAATTTGAAAGTCTAATGCGGGCACATATTTGAATTTGCCGCGTGAATTAATCGAAAGGAACAAGTAAGGCAAGCCAAAAAGAGTCAGTTGCATATTTGACTCACACGAACTACCGGTTTGCGATCTCCGTTCCATTATTTACACAATAGTGAGACGGAATTTGTCATTAGTTATCGAAGCTGAATGGGTTTGCTCAATTTCGACGAGAACCTGAGTCTTGCAAATACGTATGTTATAACGTTCTGTGCAACTTGAATTTTGTGTGAGGTAAGTGGACGTTCCATGATTTATCGGGCCATGACATTGTAATTTATCGAAGAGTGTAATGTCACACGTGGAATTTCGTGCTCGCGTGAAATGCGATGCCGCTTTTTTACTGTTAATCGACTAAATCCGATTGATTTTTCGCACAACGTGAGCTAAATGCAACGATTTTACACGTTTTGCGGCACGAAATTATCTCCGCAGCCCGTTAATCCACGTGCAAGAACGCGTCTGTCATTCACCTTTTGCAATTGATCCGCAAAAAATCGTGAGTTTCTTGTGGTATCTGCGACGCAATCGACGTTGTAAGTGCGACATTTTTTGATTTATGCCGAACAATTGCGTATTTGCGTCGACCGACATGTTATGTCTTACAACCGGGATATCAAATCTATTTTCTTCGAACGTGTACGTGTGAATTGCCATATTTGAAAAGAAAACGTTCATTATGCGCAGTAGACCGAGCTGTGGTCGTTTTTTGCTGATTAAGTTGAAATTATGTGAACGGTGATGAAATGGATAAATGTTGTATTTTCGGACGCTCGATTTGTTAGTTGGATAAAGAGGAAGTCGTGTGGCCGCCAGATACCTTGGAAGGAGAATGACGTTATAATTTGTTGTCGTTCGCCGCAGAGCGGAATTTTGTTTGCGTGCAAAACCTGTTTTCTATATTAATTCATATGCTTTCATTTCGCCGCGAGTTTCTACTCCAATTGCGTGTAATTTTCGTCTTGTTCTAATTTTTTTTTCTCGGTTTTCGCGCTCAATTATTCGGCCATTTTGAGGTAAAATCACCAACGTAGACAGTGGCGTCGACAAAAAATGATAACAATCTTATTCCCACAAGATGCTATAAGTGGATGAACAACATACAACACGACGACTTGTATCAATTTTTAAACGTATGCTCGGTGTATACAGTTTATGCGTGATTTTAAATTATGAACTCGTGCACTGGCGTATTTTATTTCGGCATTTTTTTCCTGTTTGTACTGCCAGACTAGCCGTGTATGAACGTTTTAATTTAGTTTTGAACTGTCAACTTCCTAAATATCAAACATCAAATATACAAGTAAAAAACTTTATTATGAACATTTAAAATGACATCGTTTGCTATAAATTTTATTGTCAGTAAGCAAATTTTGTAGAAATTAGTTGTGCTCGGTGGATTTTGAATGGAGGGTAGCAGAAATGTAACCCAAAATGCTTGATTGTAAATTAAATAGGTTATGTTTTATGAATGACATATGTAACTAGCAATTGATTTTTAACCCACAGTTGAGTCCACAAAAGATTGCCTTATTTTTATTTACGTATTTTAATTAACTAATTACTTGTTTAATTTCCGATTTGATTTATATGTTTCATTTCAATTTTTGTTTCCTTTGTATTTTTCATTATTTCGCTTTTGTTGAGTTCATTATTTTGTTTATCGTTCCGTAAGTTAATTGGCATTTGATTTACTTTCGATAAGTTCCTTAAACATTCTTCAAAGAAATTATAAATTCATCCAATTAAAGCGTCACTAGTTCAGCAACTGAACATTTACCTATATGTACTGTGGTATTAGTTGGACAACTTTGCGACGCAAAAGTGGTTGATATTTTTTAACGAAATGAAAAGGTTGAAACTAAATAGAATTTTTTTGTTCCAGGTAGAGGGTAAGATGAGTTCCAGTGTTTGTTATAAATGCAACCGTCATGGTCATTTCGCACGGGAATGCAACAACGATAGTGGAAGAGACAACTACAGTAGGGGTCGTGAAAAATGCTACAAGTGCAATCGTCTAGGTCACTTCGCCCGCGACTGCAAAGAAGACGCGGAACGCTGTTATCGATGCAATGGCGAAGGCCACTTCGCCAAAGACTGTAAGCAGAGTCCAGATACGCCGTCCTGCTACACCTGCAATAAGCCGGGACATATTGCTCGAAGCTGCCCGGAGGCCGGTGGTGGAGGCGGCGGCGGTGGCGGAGGCGGTGGTATGGACAGGATGTCCAGTCAGGCGTGCCGCACCTGCAAGAAGGTCGGACACATATCGCGCAACTGTCCGGAGAACACTAAGATATGCTACAAGTGTCAGAAGCCAGGGCACTTCATGCGCGATTGTGACCAAGACTAGTCCGACAGCTGGGGGGCGAAGAGGACGACGCGTGTTGAAGAAATTTTTACACTTGTTGTATTTTAATATGTTTAAAGTTGTTTAGGACCATAATTGTTTGAAATTATCTATTTATTCCTCACCTTTCCCACCTGATTTTTTTTACTAATTAGTGTTTCTCGTTCATTTATACCATTAAAAAATATCTTTTAATAATTAAAACATCACTGTTCCGTCTTGTTTTATTTTGTTGGAGAAACGAATATTTTCCTAATAAAAATTTTGAATTAAATGAATCGACTTTCAATCAAGTAATTAAATTAAAGTTAAATCTAGGACAGTAGATGTTGTATAAAATTAGTTTGCTATAGGCTACACGCATTGGCTAAATTAAAATAAATTCTTGAGTTCATTAGTGAGAGAATAGGCAAAGCGAGAAGTTCAGAGAGAATTATGCAATGGTAATGATTTACATATTGTATATGGTCATTCACCATCAAGTTAATAGGAGGTTACTGCTCTGCAGTATATTGATTTCTAAAAAGAAAACAAATATTTCAAACCTTGGAAAAAATTAGCTTTAGAGTTTATCATTAAGGCTCTAGGGAGGCACTCACAATGCACATTTTGTTGAATTTGTTTGATACGTTGCTATTCCACAACATAAGCGTCAGAAATTTGTTCAACTTTTCATCCTGAACAAAAAAATACACTTTCAGGCTTTACACATTTTTAGTTTTGCAGAATTAGGTTTCAAAATGGACATTGGTGGTTTATAACTTATAAGACAGGGGGGTCAACGAGATCGAAAAATCGACCCCTATTAATTAACACATGTTCTTGAAACTTTCAAGATACTGTATAAGTTGTGTTACATGTACCAACTTGTTATAAGAATGACTAATATTTTAATAAAAAGTATCATTGTTGTACTTTTACTAAACTCAACAAGTCGATATGCGTGCACAAGTTCGTACAAGATGTACATGGCAAATCAGTAAGGATGGACAAGTTCGAGCGTACAAGGCACGTTTTGACTTGCTCTGTATTTGACGCATATACGCGATTTAACAAGAACGAAATCGTCATCAAGTTCAAGTCAAAACACGCTCCTGATATTTTGCTATATAACAGGCTTGCACTTAGGTTGAAAGTTCATTTGCGTTTTGAAATTCGTTGGAGCTTGATAATACACTCATCTACTAATTTATTTCAGGAGATTACAAAGTGATTACATAGTTAAATAAAGTGAATTAAAATGAAGTGATTGGAAAAGAATTTGAATTTACAAAGTGCTTAGTTATCTACGCGCATTAATAGCGTCATAATCATACATTTCTGCAGTTTATAAAAAAGTAACAGCGTAAGTACCAAAAAACGTTTTAATGTTTTTATAAGTATTTTTTGAAATTACTTTAGAAAAGTTGTTGCCTAAAATTATTTGTTTTCGTTTTTTTTTTCGCTGATTGGTACATAATACAAATTTTCTATACTACAATGACTATATCCAAGTTTATCAATGAGTAAGTTTGTGAGCATACCTAAAAAACATCCAGTACCTAGGTGTGATAAAAATAACCTCATGTGCAAATTTAACAGTTTCTTCTTTCTTAAACATTTTTTTTTATTTGCAGGTTTACTGCGAGTTTTATGATAGCAGAAATGCAGACAATACAGTTTGGACTACTTGAAGTTGGGATTTATTCCATCTCTATCAAATCAACACTTGCCGATGTGTCTCATATGTGAAAAAGTATTCAGAAACGATGGCATGAAGCCTTCAAAAATGGAGGACCACTTATGAAGAGTACATGCTGACAAAAAAGTAAGCCCTTGTCATCGTTTCAAGCACTTAAAGAAAAACTAGAGAAAAGGCCATCTATAAGATCAATCTTTGCGTCATCATCTATGCAAGACGTTGATGGTTTATGAGCGTCCTATAATATATCTTTACTAATAGCAAAGTCGGGGAAACCCTACACAATTGGAGAGTAGCTTATTTTACCAGCCTTTGTGGAGGTCCTCACTATTGCATAAGTCCGCACATAATACTATATAGAGAATTCGTTTGAGCAATAACACCATTCACAGACGAATAGACGAGATGGTTCGTGACATGGAAAACATTTTATGCAATTTCTTACAGACGAACAGATTCTCTTTAAAGTTGGACGAGTCTACATATTTAGCTTTGCTACATATTTAGAGACTGAGACCAGAGGAGAATCGATTTTTCAGGCCATGGAAGGTTTTTTTACCGACAAAGCGATTCTATGAAGGAACATTGTTTCTGTTGCGACTGATTGTGCATCATCTATGGTTGGTCGTCATCGTGGTTTTATAGCTCACTTAAAGCGGCAACTGCGTGAGGTACTAGTCATTCACTGCGTGATTCACAGACAGCATTCAGTAGCAAAAAATCCTAGATTGCACCATTCTTTACAATATCTTATAAATGCTGTCAACAAGATTCGAAGCAATTCTTTGAAATCTCGGTAATTTGCTCAGCTATGTGAGGAAAACGACGAAATCTTTACTCGGTTACTTCTGCACATTGATGTTCGGTGGCTATCAAGAGGCTCTTGCTTAGCAAGATTTTCAGCTATTTTTGAATCTGTGTTGGAGTTTTTACAAGAAAAAGATCCGAATTTGAAAGAAAATCTGAACAATTATAAAACAGATATTTATTACTTGACTGATATCTGGTATGTTTAACAAAGTTAATTTGCAGCTGCAGGGTGACGATCTCAACTTGATTAAAACAAAATCAATAATATCGGCCTTTTTGGGTAAACTTATCACTGTATAAACAAAATTTAAACAGAAAAGAATATTCATAGTTTCCGCATTTGTCAAAATTACGAGAAATGCTTCAAGACGATGTTATTTTATTATATGTCACTCACTTCGACGCATTACGCAAGGATTTGAGGTTTAAGTATCTCTTAAATTTACAAATTCCTCAATGGATAATAAATTCCTACAATATCATAGCCATTTAAGGCTGCAACTTGGTATAAAGTCACCAGGTTCATCCGTCACACTGAATTTTTTATTTTTTGATCTTTACTTTGTAATGTTTTTCTTTTTCAAAAAATAATTACCTACTTTAGTATTTTTACGTAATTTGTATTAATAATTATTAATTACAATTGATATTTACTGAATTTTATGTCTATTTATTTTGTTAAATTTTAATGAGAAAATGGTGTCAAGTTTACTCACTTAACTAAGCGCAAAGTTTTTAAATTGGTAAGTATTTTGTATCAATAGGAAAAAAACTAGAAATAGGATTCATGCCCAAAATAGTTTGGGAATCCCTGCTTTAAGATAAATAACTGATTTGAACTCCGAGATATTCAAAGCTTGTTAGTTAAGAACCGGAATCACGGAACGATTCAAGCCTACATATTATTCCTTAAAAGGAACTACCTCCATGTTTGTATCTACAAGCTTGCTTAATGATTGTACTGTGGCCTGCTGCTTGCAACGATGATAGGACAAACATCACGATGTGCTTACATATTTGGGTTTAAAAAAATAGGAAGATAGCAGCATGGCTGATGGGGCTTGAGAGCTATCGTTTGAAGTGTATGTAGAAAATGAGCGAGTGCGACAGTTATTAGTCTTAAGTTCTAAATCGCCAATGTGTATTTGCCTTAAAAATGTCTCTAAAGCTTGGAAATGTATTTTTTGTTCAGCATGAAAAGTTGAACAAATGTCCCAAATTTCAGATGCTTAATTTACGTGATTGCGGAATATCAACTTCCAAACTAGACAAATTCTTCGGAAATCAAATCGCATTGTATAAGTGATCCCGGCACAAGAGAACCTCTGGACCCTAATAATGAAAAATATGGAGCTAAAATTTAGCAATGCTTAATTTATGTATAAAAACTCAAGTTTTAATGAGAAATTAAGTGGTTGCATTTTTGAAAATAAGAAATGGCCCATTTATCAACATAGCTTGACTACACCGTCTTCAATTTTATTACAACCCATTGCTGCATTACCTCACCATTCGGAGTTTGCGCGCCGAATTAGAGCATTTGATCTAAAATTTATAACATAACACGACGCGGACCATAGACAACTATACTTAGTAGAAGCCTCACTCAATAGAAAAGATTTGGAACAAGTTCGCGACATCTATCGGGAATTGCACCAATTAAATTAGAAAAGGATGGTGCATCCATCCTTTCCTAATTGGCATGAAAATAACTTTGAAATAAAAATGAAATTTATCCTTACACAGGCTCTTCATTAAAACAAAATTTACATTTTGGGCAACTATATTGTCATCTTCAGCAGTATATACAGGATACTGATGACAACATAGTTGTCTGAAATGTACATTTAGTTTTAATGAAGTGCTTTGTGGCTCAAATAGATTACATTTTATTTAACCCACCAAAATGTCTGATCTACTATTTGTACTAAACTTAATAATAATATTTCTTACACGGGGAACAGAAACAATTAATGTCATATATATATATTTATTTAACAAACATTAAATACATTTCATATTATATTACATATATTATGTTATCTAATATTATAGTACTTCAGTTAAAAAACACCAGGAGGTAACATTAAATATCCAAATATTTGAATATATTCTTTATCTTAAATATTTGAATGGGGAATAGATGAGTAATTAAGTAAATACATCGATGATTGGGACCGATGCATAAAACTGCATGTTAATTGTACGGAGTGCAAGATGCACAATATATATCAAATACTAGAAAACACCCGGTGACCAAAACTACTGCACCCTTAGTAAGTGGAGCCTATTAATATAATTTCTTTCCCTCTCACACAGCCCAATGCAAGTCAAGTATATGTTTACGTTACCAAATTCCTCTCCTCGAACGATGCCCGCGGACCGACAGATGATGCTCTCACATGACCGTGCATTCGGGTAACCAAATAATACAGCAAGCAACATGAAAGACAAACAGTCATTAGTGATTATGAATAACAAATAGTAGTAAATTTCACGAATTACCTACAAACTAGTTTTATATTTGATAAATCCTTACCACCCTTCACGAATAACCTAGAAACCACTTATATTCAATTATACTATGTATGTAACACTAATAGCTTTGAGTAAAAGCTGTTAATAAAAGATGCTAGTAGCTGTCCGCAAAAGCAGTAAAAGCACGTTTAACGACCAAGATGGCGTGAGTTACATTGTAACTGTAGTTAATGCATGGACGGTTGCTGCAATTGCAGCGCCTCTGGTCCTCTGGTGTCAATTGCACCAATTTATCATGATCTGCATCTGTCCTATAGAGTGAATATACGGTGACGCGGACGTAACGTTCAGGTTAAGTACGCAAAAACACCAAGATGGAAAATGAAAAAGAAATTGAAATTGAATCATCGTCTAGTAACGATGAGGAAGATGACAAAGTAATTATAGCATACATTTATATCGTTAAAAACTGTGTGTATCGAATTATAGATCTTGGAAGCAAGAGCCGAAGAACTTGAACGCCAAATATCAAGAAACTTAGAACTTTACGACGTTCATGTAGAACTGGTCCAACTACATCGCAAACTGGGTGATTTAAAATCCATGCGAGCTGCTTTCGAGAGGTTTTGTAAAGCTTTCCCATTGACACCAGATTTATGGTTGAGCTGGATTCACGATGAGATTAAAGTTGCTAGCAGCAGTGATGAAAAGAAAAATGTTTTGAGTTTGTTTGCCAAAGCAGTTGAGGATTACCAATGTAAGTCATTTCCAATTAACTTTGATATATTCAACTTTAACACGAAATGAAAATCGGAGAGTGATTCACATTATTGTTCTAGCTGTAACGCTATGGCAGGAATACGCGCAATATTCAATTGGCGTTTGTGCCTTGGAAGAAACACGGAGTATCTTCGAACGTGGCTTGAATTCTGTTGGCTTACATATTAGCGAGGGCTCCTTATTATGGGGTGCTCTACGACAGTTAGAATTGCATCAGTTATGGTCAGCTATATTAACAGATAAGTTTGAGCCTCAACTACATAAAGTTGTCGATGTGTACCGTCGTCAACTGTCCATACCTTTGTTAGATATGGAAAATACTTCGACTGAATTGCATGAATTTTTAAAACAGTTTCCCGACGATATTGGAATTGACTTGCAAGCTATCGATCGGGGTTTCAAGAAAGCCCTGAAACAACTAGAAATTTACAAACCGTTTGAAAAACGTATATTAAAAGCCGACAATGATAATTTGTATAATATATACAAAGAGTACATTGATGTCATAAAGGACCCTTTCCTTACAATATGTACCTACGAAAGAGCAGTATCTCAAATGTGTCATAATGTTGATTTATGGTTGGATTACACTGGATATTCATTAAAATTCGATATCGGGTTAAATGTAAACAGAAGAGCATATCGTAATTGTCCTTCGAACCTCTCACTGTGTATCATGCAAGTGAGCGGTGTGGAATTTGAAACATCTTCCCTAAAGGTACGGCAATGCTTCAAAAAGCAGTTTCGTCAATTTCAAGCGGAACTATTTTAGACTTGTGGTTAGCTTACATCGAGTATGTGAAACGTTCATGTGATGATAAAGAGCGATTCAATAAACTCTTCGAACAGGCCAATGCACAATTAGGTGCATATTCACTAGTTCAGTTCAATACTGAACATTTAGTGCTGTGGTATTAGTTAGTAATAGTTTTGGCATGCAAAAACTGGTTGATATTTTTTAACGAAATGAAAAGGTTGACACTAAATAGGATTTTTTTTTCCAGGTAAAGGTTGATAAGAGTTCCAGGGTTTGTTATAAATGCAAATGTCATGGTCATTACGCACGGGAATGCCACAACGATAGTGGAGTCAATTACAGTGGGGGTCGTGAAAAATGCAACAAGAGCAATCGTCTAGGTCACTTGGCCCGCAACTGCAAGGAAGACGTGGAACGTTGTTATCGATGCAATGGTGAAGGCCACTTCGCCAAAGACTGTAAACAGAGTCGAGATATGCCGTCCTGCTACAGTTGCAATAAGCTGGGACATATTGCTCGAAGCTGCCCGGAGGCCAGTGGCGGAGGCAGTGGTATGCACAGGATGTCCAGCCAGGCATGCCGCACCTGCAAGAAGGTCGGACACATATCACGCAACTGTCCGGAGAACACTAAGATATGCTACAAGTGTCAGAAGCCGGGACACTTCATGCGCGATTGTGACCAAGACTAGTCCGACAGCTGGGGGGGGGGGGGGGGGGGGGGAGAAGAGGACGACACGTGTTGAAGAAATTTTTACACTTGTTATATTTTAATATGTTTAAAGTTGTTTAGGGTTCATAATTGCTTGAAATTATCTATTTATTCCTCACCTTTTCCACCTGATTTTTTTTACTAATTAGTGTTTCTCGTTCATTTATACCATTAAAAAATATCTTTTACTAATTAAAACATTACACTCTTGTTTTATTTTGTTGGAGAAACTAATATTTTCCTAATAAAAAAATTTAATTAAATGTATCGACTTTCAATCAAGTAATTAAAATAAAATTAAATCTAGCACAGTAGATGTATAAAATTAGTTTGCTAGGGGCTGTGCATTGGCTAAATTAAAATAAATTCTTGAGTTCATTAGTGTGAAAATAGGCAAAGTGATAAGTTCAGAGAGAATTATGCAATGATGATGATTTACATAATGTATATAGTCATTCAACGTCAAGTTAATAGGAGGTTCCTGCTCTTCAGTATATTGATTTCTAAAAAGAAAATAAATATTTCAAACCTTGGAAAAATTAGCTTTAGAGTTTCATCATTAAGGCTCCGGGGAGGCACTCACAATGCACATTTCTGTTGAATTTGTTTGAGAAGTTGCGATTCCACAACATAAGCGTCAGAAATTTGTTCAACTTTGCTTGCTGAACAAAAAATACACTTTCAAGCTTTACACACTTAGTTTTTCAGAATTAGGTTTCAAATTGGCCATTGGTGGTTTATAACTTTAAGACAGGGATTCCCAAAGTGGTCGATATCAATTTCCCAGGGGTCGACATAAACGAAAACTGAGGTCTAAAAATCTACCCCTATTAATTATCACAAGTTCTTACTTGAAACTTTCAAGATCCTGTAAAGTTGTGTTACATGTACCAACTTGTTATAAGAATGACTAATATTTTATTGGACAGTAGCTTATTTTACCAGCCATTGCGTAAGTCCTCAACAATGTATTGCACAAGCACACACATAATATTATAAATAGAATTCCTTTGAGCAATAGCACCGTTCAGAGGCGAATAGACGAGATGGATCATGATGTGGAAAACATTTTACGCAATTTCTTACAGACAAACAGATTCTCTCTCCAGTTGGACGCGTTTACATTACACGGCAATGAAGCTGTTGTGAAGTTGTTAGGATATGTTCGGTATATTATATATGAAAATATGTGCCAAGAACTGCTTTTTGCTAAATATTTAGAAACTGATACCAGAGGAGAATTGATTTTTGAGGCAGTGGAACGCTTTTTTACCGACAAAGCTATTCCATGGAAAAACATTGTTTCTATTGCGACTAACGGTGCACCATCTATGGTTGGTCGTCATCGTGGTTTTATAGCTCACTTAAAACAGCAACTGCATGAGGTAATAGTCATTCACTGCGTGATTGACAGACAGCATTTAGTAGCAAAAAATCCGAGGAAAACGACGAAGTCTTTACTCAGTTACTTCTGCACACTGAAGTTCGCTGGCTATCAAAAGGCTCTTGCTTAGTAAGAGTTTCAGCTATTTTTGAATCTGTGTTGGAGTTTTTACCAGAAAAAGATCAGAATTTGAAAGAAAATCAGAAACGATTGTAAAACAGATATTTATTACTTGACTGATATCTTTGGTATGTTTAACAAAGTTAATTTGTAGCTGCAGGGTGACAATCTCAACTTGATTAAAACAAAATCAATAATATCGGCCCTTGTGGGTAAACTTATCACTTTATAAACAAAATTTAAGCAGAAAGGAATATTCACAGTTTCCGCATTTGTCAAAATTACCAGAAATGCTTCAAGATGTTATTTTATCATTCACTCACTTGGACGCATTACGCAAGGATTTTATCAAGAGGTTTGAGGATGTCTTAAATTTACAAATTCCTCAATGGATAATAAATCCGTACAATATCGCAGCCATGGAAGAAGCCAATGTGATAATGCAAGAAGAGTAGATCACCATCAGCACAGACGAGGACCTTAAGCAGAAGTTCAACCAAGGCTATCAGAAGCTCTGGTTGCAGCGCAACATTGAAACACAGTATCCTGCATTGTGGAACATTGCTGAAAAATACCTTATCGCTTTTCCATCATCATACCTAGTCGAAAAAGGCTTCAGTGTGATTACAAACATTTTGACAAAACAAAGAAATCGGTTGAAAATCAACAAATGCGGAGATTTATGGCTGCAACATATGCTGCAACTCACCAATATTAATCCTGATTTAGCTAGATTGGTAGAAAGTCACCAGGTTCATCCATCACACTGAATTTTTTATTTTTTGATCTTTACTTTGCGATTTTAATGTTATTTTTTTCAAAAAATAATTTATAAACATACATATAATAATATTTTTACGTAATTTGTATTAATAATTATTAATTACAATTGATATTTACTGAATTTTATGTTTATTTATTTTGTTACATTTTGATGAAAAAAGTGATGTCAAGTTTACTCACTTAACCAACCGCAAATTTGTTTAAATTGGTAATTATTTTGTATCAATAGGAAAAAATTAGAAATAGGATTGTTAAAGTAATTTGGTTATGAGGTATCAGTGACAAATAACTGATTTGAGCACCGGGACATGCGAAGCTTGTTAGTTAAGAACTGGAATCACGGAACGATTCAAACCTATATTTTATTCCTTAAAAGGAACTACCTCCATGTTTGTATGTAAAAGCTTGCTAAATGATTGTACTGTGGCCTGCTCCTTGCAATGATGAGAGAACAAACATCAGATGTGTTTTGCATATTTGGGTTTAAAAAATACGAAGATAGCAGCATGGCTGATGGGGCTTGAGAGCTATCGTTTGAAGTGTATGTAGAAAATGAGCGAGTGTGACAGTTATTAGTCTTAACTTTTAAATCGCCAATGTGTATTTGCCTTAAAAATGTCGCTAAAACTTGGAAGTGTATTCTTTTTGTTCAGCATGAAAAGTTGAACAAATGTCCCAAATTACATGCTTAATTTAATTGATTGTGTAATATCAACCTCCAAACTAGACAAATTCTTGGGAAATCAATTCGCGTTGTATAAGTTATCCTGACACCAGAGAACCCCTAACCAGGACCCTAATAATGAAAAATATGGAAGTAAAATTTAGCAATGCTTAATATATAAAAATTCAAGTTTTAATGAGAAATTTAGTGGTTGCATTTTTGAAAAGAAATGACCCATTTATCAACTTAGGAGCTAGACTGCACCGCCTTCAATTTTATTATACAACCTATTGCTGCATCGCCATTCGGAGTTTGCGCGCCGAATTAGAGCATTTATTCGATTCATAAACATTTGATCTAACATTTATAACATAACCTCGAAGTAACGTTCAGGTTAAGTACGCAAAAACACTAAGATGGAAAATGAAAAAGAAATGGAAACTGAATCATCGTCTAGTGACGACGAGGAAAATGACAAAGTAATTACAGAATACATTTATATCGCTGAAAACTGCATGTATCGAATTATAGATCTTGGAAACAAGAGCCGAAGAACTTGAACGCCAAATATCCGGAAACTCATATCTTTATGACGTTCATGTAGAACTGGTCCAACTGTATCGCAAACTGGGGGATTTAAAATCCATGCGAGCTGCTTACGAGAGGTTTTGTAAAACTTTCCCGTTGACGTCAGACTTATGGTTGAGCTGGATTCACGATGAGATTAAAGTTGCTAGCAGCAGCGATGAAAAGAAAAATGTATTGAGTTTGTTTGCCAAAGCAGTTGAGGATTACCAATGTAAGTCATTTCCAATTAACTTTGATATATTCAACTTTAACACAATAAAATCGGAGAGTGATTCACATTATTGTTCTAGCTGTAACACTATGGCAGGAATACGCGCAATATTCGATTGGCGTTTGTGCCTTGGAAGAAACACGGAGTATCTTTGAACGTGGCTTGAATTCCGTCGGCTTACATGTTAGCCAGGGCTCTTTATTATGGGATACTCTACGAGAGTTAGAATTGGCTCATTTATCGTTAGCTGAATCGGATTCAGACAAGTTTCAGCCTCAGCTACAAAAAGTCGTCGATGTGTACCGTCGTCAACTGTCCATACCTTTATTAGATATGGAAAATACTTCGACTGAATGGCTTGAATTTTTAAAGCAGTTACCTGACGATCATGGAATTGACTTGCAAGCTATCGATTGGGGTTTCAAGAAAGCATTGAAAGAACTAGAAATTTACAAACCGTTTGAAAAACGTATATTAAAGGCCGACAATGATAATTTGTATAGTATATACAAAGAGTACATTGACGTCATAAAGGACCCTTCACTTGCAATATGTACCTACGAAAGAGCAGTATCTCAAATGTGTCTTAATGTTGATTTATGGGAGGATTACTGTCGATATTCGTTTAAGTTAGGTGATGTGGGGTTAAAAGTAAGCACAAGAGCATTACGTAATTGTCCTTGGAGCCTCGATTTGTGGATCATGCGGCTGAGGATGTTGGAACAATTTGAAAAACCTGACAAAGAGGTCCTGCAATGCTTCGAGGAAGCAGTTTCGTCAATCGCAAGCGGAACTAATTTAGACTTGTGGTTAGCTTACATAGAGTATGTGAAACGTTCATGTGATGATAAAGAGCGATTAAATAAACTCTTCGAACAGGCCAATGCACAATTAGGTGCATATGGGGATCCAACTTCTAAACTTCAACGTTTTAAAGCTAGACTTTTAGCTAGAAACAACGAGATGGCCTTAGCTAGAAAAATATGGTCAGGAATAATGCAAAACTCACAAAATAAGGCCACTGGGAATTTGTGGTTGGAGTATTTGGCTTTGGAAAAGCAATTTGGGGAAGTATCGCAGGTCAGGGTTCTATATCAAAGAGCAATGGCAAAGTGTAAAGATTGGGAAGGTTATTTTGCAGAAGAATGGTTAATGTACGAGAGAGAAGTTGGTTCATTGCAGGATGTCCTAAAATGCGTTGATAAGTGTAAACGAACGATAAAACCACTAGAAAATTATAATTACGACTCAAAAAGCGACGTCAACCCTAAAAAGAGAAACTTTGATGATCAAGGAAGTGGTGAACGATACAAACGCCAACGTACCTACGATACTACAGAAAACAAGAGGGATACCCGAAATAGCAAAGAGTATTTTAATCACGAAGGAAAATATGCACAAATGAATACAAGTCATACATTTGTGTCCAAAGTACAAGGTCCACCAACCGATATCGATCCTGATAAAACCGTGTTTGTAAGCAATTTACATTCGAAAATAACAGAATCGAAATTAAAGGAGTTGTTTCCAAATTCCATTAAAATCACAATTCCCACCGATCGCAAGGGCATATCACGTTGTTTTGCTTATGTAAAATTTGAGAAAGATGACGAATCTTCGCAGGCTTTGGCTAGAGATAGGGAACCCATCGACGGCCGTCCTATGTTTATATCTAAATGTGAAACCGATCGCAAGCAAAGACACGCCGTTTTTAAGTACTCCGATAAAATGGAATTGAATAAACTATTCGTTAAAGGTTTACCAATGGAGTACACGAAAGAAAACATCGAGGAAATATTCAAACCGTACAATGCCACTGACATTCGTTTGGTTACCAAGTTTAATGGTCAGTTTAAGGGCTTGGCGTATGTTGATTTTGCTAATAGTGAGGATGCCAGTAAAGCACTCAGTAATACTGATCAGATGACCTTTGGCGATCACACAATTACAGTGGCAATAAGTGCACCACCAAATAAGAAAAAGGAATTTATCACACAACCGAGTACATTGACAAGGAACTCGAAGAGTAAGTTGGAGATTCCATTTGTTCCGAGGTCAGTTCAAGTAAGAAACGTTCCAGAAGAAGGTCAAGTAATTTCAAAAACTAACGACGACTTCAGAAAATTGTTACTTAATAAGTAAATCATATCATATATTCATAAATAATTAAGTTCAATATTATTATAAAGTATTAACTTTAAGCCTGGTTGGTGTTTTATTTAATAAAATTTAATGATTTCAATTTGTTGTAAACAAAAACAACTGTATTATACTTTCCTCCCAATTTCAATCGACTAGTATTCGTCAGTGGGTTCGGTTTAGTTTTATGTAATATAAAATTTCAGCCCATACAAAGTAAACATGGATACAAATGATGAAAATTCAAAATTATGTCATAAATATAATTGAAGAAACTGATTTGAAGATTTAACTTAACCATGACAATATAGAGGAACTATACATTTTTATGATTCGTCATGTTGCAATTTTACTGAAAACAAATATTAGAAAGACAGGAAATATACCAAAAAACAATGTAAAATGCCTCTTTTAAATTATTTGTTTGCTCGATCGTAAGTTTTGTGAAAATCAACAAATTGTACATAACTACGATGCTACAATGTCGAACGTACCACATAATGAAAAAATTTCTGAAGGCACGATTATGGAGAATCTATATTTGTTCTTCATATCAATCATTTAATGAACATTTTGAACTCATTTCTTTTAATGGTATAAACAAATAGTGGCATTCCAAATAAGATAAGCTTGTGTACTTATAATAGTGAACGACTTCCACATTTCAACATTACAGCTTTTCTTTTCATTTGGAACGATTAATTCTGCAGACTGTAGTCTTTATATTGAATCATTTTTTAAAGTTGTAAATTAGTTCTATCGATTTGAGTATTTGAAGTATTTAAAGATATGGTTAACACACAATTTTTTAATTGTTACTGCATACTTAATGTGTGCCGCCTTTTGGTTTTGTTCAATGAGAAGAAATAAATTAATCTGAATAAAACACTTGGAAAATCGGTTTTATTAACAACTCAACACTAATAATTTACAAAATTACCCAACCTCTCAATAGCTTATATCTAAATAAGTAAATTTAAATTTGGCAGTGAATACCTTCACACATACATATATATTTAAAAGAAAAACACCTAGATAAATCTTCAATTTCTTAAAAATTTTCACAACAGTAAATATACACGTATCTAGGAAAATTTCTTACAAAAGTGTACAAATTTGAGCACAATTTATATAAATCATTACAATCGTAAAACAATTCAGAAACGTACATTCTTGTCGATTTTGTTAGAACAATTGTAATGCTTTATACACAATTTTGAAATGTATCTGCCAGGTACAGAAGTTTACACAGTATTACACAATGGTTTACAATAAAAATGAGACGAATTTAGTTGTACCATAATTATGCAAGTGTAATATTTATGTGACGGTGTTGCAAGACTGCTTGTAATATACACTTTACGATCGATAATCTTCAGTTTTATTTTATTGGCAGATCAATACATTTTATTATTATAGTTATTGTTATGCGTGTTATTATTGTTTGAATTAAAGTTCAGTGTGCAATTTGCTTTTTCCTTTGTCAATTTAACTGTAAATTATGGTACATCTTTTTGATTCGTTTAGTTATAATTGTAAGTATACGATTGTGATTAAAACATTCGGAAAAAAGCTTTTAAACGCTTAAATTCATATAAAAATAAAAAGGCTCCCTATGTTAGTTGCGTCACCAGTGATATCTAAAAATCGATAAGGCTTTACCTACAGTTGTTCTAAACGTTTCGTACACTTTAAAGATATCACCAGCAAAGTAAATAAATTAGACAGTCTACATAACGAGGTTGGTCTTTCAACCACAAACATGGGCATGGCACTGCAAATGAAGAGAAAAAAATATACCCAAATCAATGATCAAAAACTAATAAAAATAAGAAACTAACTACAAAATAACTACATTGCAATAACTATAAGAGGAAGAAAACGACAATTTGCTAGTAAACGAAAGCAAATTCAAAGTAAGAAAGTCTACCTGTAATGTTAGAACATTAAGTAAAAAAACACAGATTATATAAAATGTCCACTACATTACTAATTGAACTTCCGTGCCAGTTTGTACGAAAATTAGCATCTTTGATTGGGAAGAGAACATCTATTTTAACAAATATTTTTTTACATAAGTCGATATGAATTCAGACATTACACAAGTACAGTCTCAACAAATCATGTGCGATGGATTACAAGTTGAATGTAATTAAAAGATATGTTATTTCTCAATATAGTATATTAACATTTTGCTCAATAATTACAAGATTGTGGTTGATAAGAAATTTGTTATTAGAATGAAAAGATAAACGTTGCAAACTTGGTGTGCAGACACCACCAACATTAGCAATGCTATATAACGTTGGAGGACGTTTATCAATTATGGGTAAAACTTGATATTTTAAATATCAGGCAATGCATAATATCAAATATTTAATTCATGAAGAAATGTGGGTGGTAAAATTTCTAAAATAAAGTACTTCAAACGCTTATCACGAAAGTTTGTTTCAATTTTCAAAGATGTTAGGGTGAAATAAAATGAAGACTGGTTTTAACTCCTATTAGTATTTCGGCTGTCTCAACTAAGCAATCAGTGATAAAATACATTTTGGTTATGTGGTACAACTAAATTGTCTTTCAATACATAATAGGCGTTAAATATAATTTCTGCGATAGCTAATTTTATTATTCATGTGGAATTTTTATTAACTCGTATGGGCAAAATGTTAATATTATTATTATGTATTTTTTAGTTACACCCAAACTTTATACCACGGCCTCAACTGCAAAGTTTCCGGCTCTCAACCTATAAAACACAAGCAAACACACAATTCTTTTTTAAAAGCAAATCAAATCACAAATGCAAATTTCACCTTCAATAAAATTTCTACCCGTACATGAAATTTAAAAAATGCAAGTCACCACAATAAAAATGCATTTTAGTTTTTAGTTTCCCTGCGATGCTAAAATTTAAAATAATAAGTTGTGTGAAAAATAAAAATTATTTATTATAATCGAAAAACAACAAAATAAACAACTTTTGTCGGCAGGGCGACACGCACATGTTCTTTTCACCTAATCAAGCAATTCGAGAGAGATCCACTACAACATAAACCAAGGATGAACAACACATTGAATTCCTATAAGTAAATCATTGCTTTTATTGAGCAAGAAACGGGGGTGATATCAAGGCACATTGTTGGTACAACGGGGAAGCTGCACGGCTATACTTGCACGTCTTCTTGTTCTTTTTCACGCTGTCGTACTGCAACAGCGGTTTCCACCAGTAAGTAGAGACACTTGAATTTATCTTTGTCTTCGCCCTCCGGCGGGGTTGGCGGTGGGGAGGATGGCAAAAGGGGGCTCACCGGATGCGCTGGCATTACTTGCACTTTGGGGTTGGTTAATGGGTGAGGTAATTGTGGCAGATGGGCCAGTTGAGGATGGGGAGCACTCCAGTACTCCGTCGATACCATTTTCTCCTCTTGTGCTCTGTGAACAGTAAAAGAAATAAATCTGCGAAAGTAACAAGAATCTTAAAACAACTTACACAATAATGGAGGTAAATTGATTGATAGGATTGATATATGAAACGGAATCAGATGACAAATTATGTGGAAAAGAGGTATCATATGAGCTTGTACGGGAACAGATAGGTGGTAGTAGTAGTGAAAAAGGTGGTCAGAAATAACATGAATATGAGAAATTGGGGGAGAATAATATAAAACATTTGAGAGAAAGAGAGAGATGATGGACAAACAGAAGAAACTGCTGCTGCAATAGTCCAAATATGCGTAGCTCCATTCATGTATCAAGAGATTTGGGTACATCCAAAGAAGTTGAATCTGTGAATCTTGTAACAGTGTCAAAGGATTATATGTGGAGATGTGCATGTAGACTACAATAGTAGTTGAAGACACGAAAGAACATAAAGGAGATGATAAAACAAAAATTGATAAAAAAATAATAATTATAAATCATTTTCAAATAAAACTCTTACCCTCGATTAGCAGGATGTGCAGGTTCTTTAGAGAGTCCATAACGTATCACGGTTTGCCACGGTGTAAATTTTTCTTCTTCGCTTGGACTCGAGCTCTCATATTCGTTGGGGCTGTCCCCTTCAGATCGGTACATAAGAGTCAAACCGTCGTCGTAGTCATGTTCCAGTCTTATGCGTTTTCCCCCGACTGGGGTCTCTCCGTCCCAACTTGTGTGCGCCTGATCGGAGCCCATGGGACCGCCGCCGGCAAGTTTTTTCCCTCGGCGTGAGATGGTGTAGTGGAGCGGATCGTGTCCTTCGCGACGTATCATCTCGGGCAGGATCCTCC
This sequence comes from Geotrupes spiniger, assembly GCA_959613385.1. NCBI lineage: Eukaryota > Metazoa > Arthropoda > Insecta > Coleoptera > Geotrupidae > Geotrupes > Geotrupes spiniger. The sequence continues at coordinate 24,880,519 of OY390731.1, forward strand.
GCCTGGCGTTGATGAACCAATTGCAGACTTGGAGGACGGTCAGGTTCGCCTCCTGCGACAACGTAATCTTCTCGGCGTCGCTCGGGTAGGCGTTGTAGCGATGTTCGTAGAGCCAACGTTTCAAGATCTTGACAGAATGTTTCGGCAGGTTGCCCCTTCGCTTTCGGACCGGGCCGACTCCGTGACTAGCCATGCTCGCCAACTGGAGAGCCTGCTCGTGGTCTTCCTGTTCTGAACCGGATTCATTTTCGTCTGTGCTGCTGGTAGATTGAAATCGATCGCGATCTGAAATTTTTCGTAAAACATGGATATTTTTTTAAATGTGTCGTTTGTTTATCGTTTTAATTTGTAATTTATTCCAAATGCCAAAAAAATATCCGAAGATATAAAATTAATTTATTATGGAAGTACCAATAATTTTGCTACCAAGATACATCGAATATTTTCTACAATATTCGTTTTATCTATCTGTGATTAAGATTACACCGTCATGAAACTTATATCTTTATCAACATTACATAAAAAGTAAACATTCAAACCGTGGGCATGTAAAGAATAAATAAGAGATACGTACCACACAATAACGACACAATCAGTTGTTATTAATTAAAAATTCCAAACCTATAATTCAACTTTGTGCACGATAAGTTATGATTACAGAAGTGCGTGCACGAGAATTTCTACATTAATTATTATTGCACATTTATCATTTTTGTCACATTTTATGCCTTGTTTGTTTTCCAATCGGTTTCAGACTTTTTTTATGTTATTTTACTTTTTACCACTCGTTTTGTTTACAAAAATAATGCTTGGAGCATGTAAAATTGAAAAATACTTTAATGGAAATCGGAAAATTGAGGCTTTTCCTGATTATTTTCGACGATTTTCGTATTGAAAAAAAAATTTATCTAAATTTTATTTCTTTTGTATATATACTTTTGTCTTTTATTTCAAATTTCTAAAGTATAATAAATAGAAAAATAATTTCGCAAATTCCATCTTAAGATAAAGAAACAAGTATTAAGCTTTAAAAATAATAATATACACGTTATCACACAGTGTACATCGTGACGCCACACCGTAACACTAAAGAAGAAATGCTTGTCTCAAAGCAGGATAAGGGAAATACGTCTCGGTACAATGAGTAAAAATATCTGCATAAATTTCGATAACTTAACCAGCATTAATATGGTTGAGCTGAAAATAGGAATTAAATTAAATTGAATTGTTATATTGTTTAATTTGTACTGTCTCTTGTTGTACACTTCGAATATGTCGCTTTGACTTTTAACGCCACTGGAGATATCCCGTGAATCAATTGTCCAAAATTTTAAAAACATGTGGCGATCATGTTTTAAAATCGAGTCTATTATGTTTGCTATGGAGTTCAACGCAAATCAATCAAACTGTTCGGTAAGTATGTAAGTTGTAACTGGCACGTTTTAAAAGCGCTGAAACCGTTTGAAGCTTACATAAGCGGCAATGCCGAAAAATCGCCGCTGTCATTGGATACCACAAACATTCATATAATACACAATTACGTACAATTACAATGAGCGGGATCGATCGCACGCCGACGTATTTAAAACGCAAATCGTGCATGGATTCTTCCCGGTCGGCCGATAGTTTTAAATTGAAATATCACAACAGAAAGTAGTTGACAGTTGACACCTGACAGAAATGGCGACCTCGTGGTTTACATTACGAAAACTCACCGCACAGAAGCCGAAATAACACAAATCGCGATGCTCAAATATGACAGTTTAGGCGATGTTCGCGAACGTATCACCACGTGCCGAAAATGCCCTTCTCTCGTCGGACATTAACGAAACCAAGCTACGATTTGAATACTTACGGGATTTAATCTTCATCGTTGACAGCTTAAATGTCAACCCAAAAAGTAATATCTACTTTACGTAACACTTCCAAAAGTTCGTGGTTGAAACGCAGCACTTGTTTTGTTTTTTCACTAGTTAACCGATTTATTTGTTTATATCACGGCCTCCGTCGACACGAAATGCGTAACTTACGATGTCGTTCGGCGGGATGTGCCAAGACATCGGAACGATGCTACACACTTGCGATAATTAACACTGTCATTGTCCACTAACGAAGATTTTAATTAATTAATTCACGAATTTACTTCAGAGTCACGCGTGCTACTAAATATGACAGCTTAGATGGCGGTCAAACAACTGTCTCTTGTGACCGACGCTATCAAGTCAGCCGGTAATATAGGTTACCGAAACATTTCAAATATTACGAATCAAATCTACAAGTTAATACTCTCATCGGTACATTTACAATTACTGCGTATAATACTATTGCAGAAATTACCACTTACATTAAATATTTGTTAAATATCATAAATAAACTTACGATTTTGCATTCTAGTGACGTTTTGTGATTGCGACTAATTTCAGGATGGTCGTAGTTTTGGCGCAATTCGAAATGACCTTGGTTATTTAACGATTGATGCATAGCATTTAACTTGATGTTTAAAAATTATATTTAGTTGAAGCGTTTTTGTTGTGTATTATACATATTATTCAGACTGTAACATAAATGAATATTTTTTTACGAATAACTAATTTACAAATTTTGTTGATTTATTTGATTTCTTGCCCGTTCAGTAAAATAAATGTAGACACCCTGATCTGCTTTTAGGTGTTTATTGATCGACAAGATGTTACAAAACGCATACTTACAAAAGGGGATGACGATTAAATCTTCAAAGAACCAAATAATTAAGTATCTGATTGCAGCCAAAGTTTTACTTATTCCACATTTGATTAACAAATTTTCCAAAAATGCCAAATTTAACAATCTTTTTAAAGAGGTAAGAGGTTGGTAATGAAAATATATAAACAAGAATTTGAATGAATAAATTTATTGGGTAATTAGCCCTCTAAATGAACAACTAACCATTCAACACCATCTAATATGTAAACATATCTTAAACATACATTTAACTTAACAATGCAAATCTATAATACATTCTGGAATATACATAAACATGAGCATTAATACAATTTGCTTACTTCACCGCTTCGGTAATCATTGGGAATTCATTATTTACATTAAATTACATGTTTATTTACAATGCATAGAATACTGTTAAACGTAATTTAAATTTGGTTTCAAACACATCAGAACTGTATTGTCGCCCATTTATTTACAAATTTCCCTTTGACGAAGCATGCATATTGCACCTACAATGAACCAATTTATAACAATCATCTATAACAGATGCCTTTATGAATAAAAATATGCTTGCACATATCAACAGTAATTATTGTGCTCTGACAATAGTACGGTTCTACCAGGACTTAAATGTTTTAAAAGTATTACGACTAAAATTTTCACAAAACTAAAGACAATTAATTAAATCTTTACATCTAACATGTCGATATTAATTTTATAATAAACATAAGGGTAATATTCAGACTGACCGAAGCCTAATCCTGGAATGTCCACGTTCTGAAAATTATACAAAAAAATTAGTCAACAAACAAGATATTTTTCATGAATCGAACAAGGAGCACATAAACACGTTTCAATATAACTTTGACCAAAAACTTGTTTATCTTTAGTCTCAACGAAAATATCAATGCACAGGACCAGACATTTTTATTCTTAGAATTTCGTGTTAATATAAATAAATAAATATTTAAAGTTAATTTAATACACATATACAGTTGTAATTAACAAAAAAATATAACATTGAGTATATTATTCTCCATACGCCATGTGAAGCAACAAATTGACAATATAGGTTACAAAAGTTTAGAATATCGATTAACAATTATTGACAAAATAGTCAATTATGGGTATTTGGCATTATACACAGAATCTATTATCTAAAGTATATGTACCACTTGTTGCTTACCATAATGTGCATTGTTCAAATTTGTTTCGCACGACATTTTATCTTCACACACACACATACAAACTTATTTTAAAACAGATCATCATTATTATCACCTTACGGGGTTGGTGGGCTACACAGTATCCAAATTATCACCATCAGGCATCGTCTCTGCAGTTACCGATTTCGTTCACTTCAATAATCATTTAATTGAATGTTTATGTTTAATAGTAAACGCACACGCATGTTAACGAGTTATTGAACCACAGCTTGACAGAAAGGGGCGAAAAAACTATTTCTGTTGATTTTGGTATTAGAGAATTCCATGCAGAATTGATGAAAGTACCTAAATAATTGTTGGCTGCTATGTGACTTAACATATTCCTCGATAATTATCTTGAAAATTGATAATAATAAAAAAGTATGCTTCTTTATAGTGGTTCATATTAATATGTATCTGTGAATGTGTTAAATACTTTCAGTAATACAATGTTAATTTTTTATGTCATGAAATGATCACAAGGTAACATGCATGTTGTGTTTGATAAATAACTTGTCCTGCAGAACACTGCTCACTATTGTATGCAAACAATAGTATTAAATATATATATATATATTCATTAAGTGGGCATTATAGAATTTTGCCATATTGAACCTTCCGGAGAATTGGTTCCTGATTTCTGTAACAGATTCGTTTGCCTTATCTGTTAAATTGTATTTGAGCTTAATAAATGCAATTGGATTTACATAAAGATTTCAGGTAGAATTTATGTATGGAATAATAATTTTGTTTACTGAAATTTATCAGTTCAATCAATTCGAGATTGCTATTTTAATGATAGAAATAATAAATGGTATGTATCCATGTGGAAAAACAAGGGTATTCTCCAAACAACACTAACGTCAAATTATGGAACTGCACCTGCAAATGTATATACAAATGTACTGAGACTAATAACTGAACTCGTAGTACCAGCCACTATGTTAGCTAATGAAAAAGAGTGCCCGGAAGACAGAGCTAATTCAGAAATGACAAAGTGCAGTCTGTATGTACATATTAAGACCACAAGGGCATATGGTATAAGTTTCTTTAAGGTCTATCTTGAAGTATAACTAGCAGATCTAATCTAAATCAGCTAAGCTTTTTATGTTCTATATAACTGATAGATATGACGTACGATGTAAATTCACAGAGTTAAAACTTGAAACTGAAATATCTCAAGAATAAATCATATTACATTTTTTGAATGTTTTAATTCCTACTTGCACCTTCATTTACTTAACTTTCAACTCATTTGATTGATAATAAATATTAGCATGAAAACGTGCAGATTTATATATACGAACAAACAACCTACATCAATACTAGAAGACCCCTGAAGAGCGCTACTATCAAGATGCCCATATAACTGGTTCAAAACTTCTCTCAATCTCTTCATGGTTTTCTTAGTCGGCTGCAACAGGATGGCCTGGAAGTTTACCGGCAAGCCGTATCTAAAACATCACGCCGTCAGAACACCCAAAGCAACACTTCCCAAATCATACCTCAGCACAGATTCCACAAACACCCTCAAGGCCTTCACGTGAATCCACGCGCAGAAACATTCGCTGAAATTCACTTTGAGCCATCTCACCAATGGACCCTAAAATTCACGTCGGATATAAAAAATTATCAGCACTTAGTCACGCCTAAACGTACAAACTGTTTCTTCTTGTCAGTGACCAGTTTGGTGATTTCGTTTTTACCAGCTGCCAATTCTTCTTCGTTGTAGGTGAAATCCCTCACGATGAATTTCTTTTCGCGTGCATGCAGCTTGAATTCCTCCACGACTTTTTTGAATAAAGTCACGGAATACAAACCGTACTCGTGGTCTTGAGTGATCAACTGCGAAGAACGAGGTACCACCATATCAGTTAATTTCTCGTATGTAGTTTGCCAGTCGTTGAACGAAATTCTAGTCAAATAAATTTTGAATTAGAGGTGGGATTATTAGGTTTTTTATTACATAAGAAAAATTGAAATAAAATTGTTGATGTTCATTGAAAGACCCAATCCAAAATCAGACGTTTTCATTATTAGGCTTTCGTGAAAGTTGCTTCTTATAGTGTGCACGACCAAGATAACTTTCATGAAATCAAGTGTGACCGCACAATATGAAATAGAAGTGAAAAAATAGAAAATGTCCTATTTTTGCATTACGATGGTCAATTATAATAATAAAAGACAGTAATTTTAAATTATGTTGCTAGATATTCACTAATCCAATAGGTATTTATGACATGGGGTAATTTTGTTACTTACTTTGGAATAATAACAAGTAATGTTGTCAGATAGTCGGAGTCCAAAATAAAATGATCTTTCTTCACCAAATCGGCCAAATTACGGGTTAACAAACTTCCACTGTAAACAAAAGTAATTAATTGTCTTATATGGGATTCAAAAATTGTTTACACAAAATAGTCATTTTCTAGGACCTACGCTTTTATGACTATATTTAAATAATAAAATAATTTCTGGTATATTTGTCACATTTTTTAATGATATAAAACAAATATTTCTTACGTTTGCTTCTTCTCCAAATTTTGTAGATTTCCCTTTAAGTTATTATAAGCAGTAGATTTTGTCTTTAGATCTGCATCGATTTGACCAACTTGCTTGCTAATAATGTCGGCTATGTTCCTCAGCGACTGTTTGATGGGATATTTGGCGATATCCCACTGGAAACGTGTGATGTAGCTCGGCAAATCACCTACGTGAAACACATACGTTAGTTTTGAAACCAAGGAAAACCTGGTACAGTTAGTGTATGAAGCGGTAAACACTCAACGTAAGATAGGTGCGCCGTGCAAGTGCGGTGGCATTACAATCACGGTACGGGCGTGGTGAGGCCGTGTGGCAAGCGCAGCCCACTGACCTGGGCCAAGGGGAAAGAGCGTGTCTTTGGTGGGGCTCTCTGTAGGCGTGAAGTACTCTTCAAACGTGTCAGTGTCGATCTCGTTAGTGCGTTCGTCTTCGGAGCGTATTCTTGTGCCGCCTGAGCCACCCGAGTCGTCCGGTGGCCACTCACCTGCCCCCAGCACCAAACACTTGTCACAAGCGCAGCCAATAAGCACAAGCCAAGTATCTCTGCTCCGACCGTTCAAAACTTTACCATTTTTTTGTGTCCTATCTGCCCATTTTACTCATTTTAACTTTCAAACATGCTTAATGTAAAATATATTTAAGATATATTTTCTCTTGAAACGATGATTTTTACTCGCAACTGAAACTTTATTTCTCGACAATTTAAAATGCATATAAATTACAATGAGTTTCAATATAAGTACTTAATCCGTTTAAAGAGAAAGCATCCCTTAAAATTTATTGCCAATGATTAATTAGTCAAGAGCAAGAAATAAGCGTTAATCAACTCCAAAAATGACGAAAAATACGTAACATACTGTTATTAGCCATAAGATTTTCTTGAAGTTTATCGCGTTGATCCTCCAAAACTTCACCCAAATACGCTGCCACTTTTCTAGTAACCTGTTCCACAAAGCCATCGAGTTTTCCCAAATCATCGGAAAGTCCGACTAACTGATCGAGCGTGCCAACCTGAAATAACACATCAATGAAAGACTAGTCAGACTTTTGCTTTTAAAATATAAACGTAAAATGTAAGTAACCAACCTTCAAATCGGGTATGTGGAATTTGTAATTGACGGACAATGAATTTTGTTTGCTCGTCGTATTGTTCATAGATTCCCATGTCTGTTGGCATGTTTTATCACCCGGAGCCGAAATTAACCAATATTCCGTCATCGTGGAAGTTTGGAAAAAATCTAAAACATATCAATGTGAAGTCACAAGACTATGTATCTAAAGTGATAAAATTTAAACAAAATTTTGCATTTTCGTTCATATTGTAATGAGTTTGAAAGCACAGGCAAGACTGAAACTCTTTATTAATTGCAGGGAGGTCTCATACCATAAAATCAATACTCTTTAATTCAGTTACACACATCCATTGAATTTGTAATAACTCGTTACTATAATTAATTAGTTCACTTCATATGATTATCGTAAGGCAATCGTGTAAATAATGAATTTAAATTTTATTCATGAGGAGTCATATGACCTGGTCACACAAATTTTTCGAAAATTGATACAAAAATACCATCAAGCTCTGATTAACACAATTTATTCAATAGGAATAATGGGCTCGACCTTAATCGAAACCATGAAAACAAAATGCAACCCTTATATTTTTCTTATTGTACGTGGATTACAAGAAAAATTAGTGACGAATTTAAAGAAAAAACGGTAATTAAATAGCAGAGTTTGTGATGATTATTTTAATAAATAATTTTTAATTGGTGGTCAAAGTGGTGCAGCACACCATAGGCAATTATTTAAAAACCAACGTACTTGTGACCTATTTTTATATACGGTTCGATAGGTTATAAATTAATTAGTGTAATTTCATTTACTTACCAACTGTTTTTGTTTGATAACTGTATTGAATTTACAAAACAACCCCTCACTGTTCCAACCACTCCCCAGACGACAGCTGATCGTTAGTGTAAATTCACGTGACAATTGCACTGCAATCTAGTGGTGATTACAGATAACTTCGAATTCTCGTGACAGTTGCTATATTTATGATTGTAGATGTCGCGATACAACGAGGCAAAAATATTTAATTGAACCGCAGTTACATAATCTTACATAAGTTTATTAAAAATTGTTTAGCTCGAGATAGGAGGTGAGAATTCGTCTCTGAGCGAATTTAACCTCTTTGTCTATAAAATATACCAATGACCCTGACCTCACAAACAGAAACTGATTGCACCACCTCTTTTAATCACAAGATTTACACCTACAGTAAGGTACTTTCTCTTCATGACCCCCTCCATGTGTTGCTGATTCTCTAGTAGCAGTTTCAGATCAGAAATAAATACATTTTTAGGAAGTGACTGGGCAAATTTATCTAATCCTCAATAAACATTTTGAAATTTTCTTTTAATTTGAAAAAAACGTTCAGTTCATGCACAGGGTCCATGCTTCCTGATTTTTTCGACTTTTCTAATTTCATTCTATTACTGAACAATATCTTTGGATCTAACTGACAAATCCAGGGTCGATATTTGCTACCTCAAAAACATAATCAAGTAATTATAACATTTTCTGATGTTGCTATTATATTTCATAACTCGGCTACCTTGAACAATAAAAAAGTGGCATGACTACTTAAAAATTCCAAATAACATTTGGTATATCAAATTTGCCTAGATTTGGTACTGATAGTTGCTCACGAAGATCCTGCAGAAACATAGGACATTGCTGGGTGTTTGCAAGTTATTTGTGCTGTTCAGTAATGTCAAGAATTTTATAATTCATAATTCATGCAACAACTCGGAAGCACCCTATGGAGTTTTATGCGTGAATGTTTTTATCTTTAAAATATTTACATTTTGGTATCAAATTGATAAATATTCTCATACCAATATTTTGAACTATTCTTAATAAAATTATAATAGTCTTCATACAGCAGATCATTTCAACACATTTAGTAAATTACTAAAGCGGGCTACTCACACGCCTGCCGCAGGGGAAATCTAGGGTATAAAAGTGGGGATGCCTCCTTAATTGTGATGTGTATAGGCAAGCAGGGGCAATTTTGTAACACGACTCGAATTGCCCCTGCCGCCGTGCGCCCTAGATTGCCCCTGCGGCAGGCGTGTGAGTAGCCCGCTTAACGTGGTTCGTAAAACAACATACTAAGACAAATCTTTTATTGTATTTTCCGTAATCACTTTAAATGAAAAGAACAGAAACATTACAAACATTATTTCAACGACCTGAACAAGTTGATTTTACAAACTGTAACTAATAAATAAAATAAGAGTGAAAATACAAGTGCACACTTTGAGCTCCACATTTAACTGTATAAGTCGTCTTCGGGATCATCGTGAAAGTTGCCCTGATCACCGCCAGTACCGCCCCCCGGTGCGGCTGCACTACCGCTGGCGTTGGGAAAGCGGAAGTTGGTTCCAAAACCACGCGACTGTTGCAGTGTTTGCGCAAACATTTCGTATTTACGAATGTCGTTGTCAGAAACAGATCTCCTTGCAAATCGCATCGCTTCTTCAAAATGTGCCTTTGTAATTTCTGGAACAGGATCTTCTTCGTCCAACTGAAAATATCATTTCGATTACAAAATTTATATTGTACATATAAGTAATAAAATGAATGTGGAGTTTCCGAGTTAAGATGATGGCATTTGAAATTAAGGACAAATCATATTTCTTATCATTATTGTTATACTTACATCCATTGCAATGTTAGGATTTGCAGCTCTTTCTTTTTCTCTGCGAATTTCTGACTCAATGCTTTGTCTTATAGCTAACTTGCATGCACGCTGGCAGATTTCAGTCAGATCAGCACCAGAGAACCCGTGTGTAACTTTGGCGATGTAGCACATGTCGACCTCGCGAGCTACAGGAGATTTACGGAGGTTGGATCTGAAGATTGCCTCACGTGATTTTTCATCTGGCAGAGGAATATAAATCAATTGATCTAAACGGCCCGGACGCAATATTGCAGGATCAATAATATCTGTGAATTAAAATTATTGCATAAGTAACAGTAATTGTGTTCTTAAAAATTGAAGTCGTACTACAAAAAAATTTAACATTTACAACATACCTGGTCTGTTTGTTGCTCCGATGATGAAAACATTTTTCTTGGCTCCCATGCCGTCCATTTCTGTTAAAATTTGGTTGATCACTCTGTCGGCAGCACCTCCTGCATCACCGACGTTTCCACCCCGAGACTTTGCAATGGAATCCAACTCATCGAAGAATAGCACACAAGGAGATGCTGATCGAGCCTAATAATATTAAAATGGATTAAAATTAATCTATGACATCTTAATATTTCCATGAATTTAAAAATTCAAACATACAAATTATAAAGAACAATTACTTGTTCCAAGTCGCAGAAATAGCATTGAAAAGATAAAATGAAGATAAAATTGATGATAAAAGAAAAATCATAAAATCTTAAAATAATCTAATAAAATTTTGCATTAAATAAACTGATTAATAAATATCATCATTAAGACTCTGTAAAAAAAATGTAGTTGATGGAGAAATTTAGATGTAGTCGATTAAAAATAAGTGTATTATTATTGTCATCAAAGTGTAAGCTTACTACTAGCATCGCTGTGTCCACATTAACACTATTTGAATTTGTAAAATATGCTGCCCTTGGCAAATGACTTTATGGATAGTAATTTATACAATTTACTGGTGAACTGACAGTGACCTTAATTGGTTCAACTGGCCCTAAGTGGAATAAATGTAAATTTTATTTTAGATTACTTTGAATCATTTACAAGTCAGAAACACAGAAATATCGAAATTCATACCTTATCAAAAATATCTCTGACATTTGCTTCGGATTCACCAAACCACATGGTCAGTAATTCAGGTCCCTTAACAGATATGAAGTTTGCCTGGCACTCGTTTGCAATAGCCTTGGCCAAAAGCGTTTTACCGCAACCCGGTGGTCCATAGAACAACACACCACGAGATGGTTGCATACCAAACTTGAGAAACTTGTCGGGATGTTCAACAGGATACTGCACAAGTTCTTGGAGTTCCTTTTTGACATTCTCCAAACCTCCAATGTCCTCCCAGGAGACGTTCGGTACTTCAACGACTGTCTCACGCAAAGCACTCGGGCTGCTTTTGCCCATTGCATAGCGGAAATTCTCCATTGTCACTGCCAAAGAAGAGAGCACCTCGGCATCAATTTGATCGTCCTCGAGATCTATCAAGTCCATCTTCTCACGAATCTGCTGGAGCGCTGCTTCAGAGCAGAGAGATGCCAGATCGGCGCCTACATGACCGTGAGTTTCGGCTGCAATCTGTTCAAGATCAACATCATCTGCTAGTTTCATGTTCTTGGTGTGAATGCGTAGTACTTCTAAACGACCGGTTGCATCGGGTATCCCTGACAAAGCAGAATTAATATTAGCAGAAAGTACTTTATAATTCAACTTAATAATGTTTTCATTCCTAACATCTGGTTGCTTGAAACACATCGCTATTTTCAATTTGTTATGGTAATTAGATTTGACTGAAATTTAATTGGCATTTTCATATAAACATTAGAGAAATAATACCAAAATGTCATAACAGGTGACGGTGTATATTTACCATGTAGACTAGCCGCAGTATAAGAAATACGATGTGTATTAATGTGCATAATTAATATGCGCAGAAGACAAAAACTGGTCGAGCGAGTCCATTATGACTAATAAAGTGGCGTGACAATTGCTCTTAATAGCGTGTGCAGTGAATACGTCGCATATATTTATGTGTATAAGTATATATTAACATATAATTTACATTTATTTTACTCTATATTACTGCCAATTACTTTTACCAACACTTATTTTCAATAATATTCCACATTTAAATACCCCCCTCCCCGGCTTAATATTTCCTCTTAATGTCCTTATAAACTTCAATCGTCTCCGCCTATTTTTGTTGGCGCAGGTTTTGATGAGTCATTGTGCGGCGGCTCTACATTGATCAAATTATTTTACTCACAAATTTTTTGTCAGAAAATAGAGATTGAGTAGCAACTCTAATGAAAAAATAAATCTCCCAATTACAAATAACATTATCGTTATTAATACCTATATCTATTTCCCGATCAAAACGTCCAAACCGACGAAGCGCTGGATCTATAGAGTTTGGTCGATTGGTGGCGGCCATAACAATGACATGTGAACTTTTCTTCATGCCGTCCATAAGCGTCAACAGCTGAGAGACAATCCTACGCTCAACTTCTCCGTGAGTTTTCTCACGTTTCGGAGCTATGGCGTCCAGTTCATCGATGAAGATGATAGCCGGTGAGTTCTTGTCCGCCTCCTCGAAAGCCTTGCGCAAGTTGGACTCCGACTCGCCAGCTAGTTTGCTCATGATTTCCGGTCCATTTATGAGAAAGAAGAAAGCACCGGTTTCATTGGCGACGGCGCGCGCTATCAGTGTTTTGCCGGTACCTGGCGGTCCATATAGCAAAATGCCCCGTGGTGGCTTTACTCCGATTGCCTTGAATAGAGAGGGATGACGTAGAGGTAACTCAACCATTTCTTTGATCTGTGCCAGCTGCTTCCTGCATCCTCCAATGTCGTCATAACCAACAGCGTTTAACATTTCTTCCTCTTCCTAGGAGCAGAAAAAACTTTATTATAAACAGAGTTGTTTATTTGCAGAACATTTGACAGTAAATAAAACACCGTTTATATTCATTTCATTAAAGCGGACTAGAAAGCATAGATCTGCACAAATGTTTCGTTATTTATTTTACTTCAAAATGGGATAACTGCATTCAAACTTACAATCTAATAAAAAATATGAATATATAAATGTTTATAGAGAAGTCAACATTTTAATAGCAATCTTTTCATTTTGTTATGTTGTGGTTCCATTCAATATAGCTGTTCAATGTGGAGCAAGCAGATGCAAAATAAATACAGGAAGCATAATTGGCAAAAGATACTAATGCAAAGCCTACACCGACCATCTAGTGATAATAGTGAACAACAAAATAGACCGAATATAAGTCACGAGGGTGAGGGAAGTAGGGCTACATATGAATGACAGACAATGAAAGTAATGAGGATTTAATTTAGCACAACAATCAAAACTTAGTAATAGAACGACAGAATGGAGAAGCACTAGACATGGCGAGAGTGAACTTTTACAGATAACATAGGACGGAAGAGATGAGGAAGAAATAAAAACTAGACTGATAAGATGAGATAAAGCAGCAGGAGTTTGTGTCCCTACTGAAATCAAAATATGTATCAGGGAAGGCAAAAATAATTTGTAAAACAGTACTGATACCTTTATTTGGAAATAAAAGATGCTAAGAATGATTTATGGAGGACTGAGAGTATACTGAGAATGGCGATAAAGGCAAATGAAGAGCAACATGAATTGTAAAAGGAGCCAACAATAGTGCATTATGTTAAACAACAATGAGACGGAAGTGATATGGGATCTGAAGGAGTTAGGAATCAAGGACTGGAGAAGGAAAGCCGCTAATCAAGAGGAATGTAGAAAAATAGCCCATAATAATTGTGCCATTTGATAGTGCTGGATTATTGCACATTTATTTGGATAAATAGATTTATACTAAAAAAGCACCCAATCAGAATCAGTTTTCTGTCAAAACCGTTTAATATATTGAAACTATAACAAATTCAAAATAAATTTTATTAATCAATGAAGAAAGAAAAGAACGCCTTAATTTCTAAATTCTAATAAAATGACATTATCGTGGATAATTACACGATAATAACTACAGACCAATTGCTGTTCAAAATAAAACTTTTTTAATGAGATAATGTGTAATTTATAACGATCCTCAGAATGGTTATGATAAAGAGGAATCTATACATAGTTCAATTGCACAGATGGTTAATTTCGTCCTATGCGAGTTCGACAACAGAAATAAAACGTGTCATGCTTTTGAGCAGAAAGTTCAGCAACTAAATATATGAGCAAGATGTCCGATCAATAAGTAGATAGAATCATAAACATAAAAGAACCCAAATTGTTAACACTGGTGGCTATTCGTCCAAATCATTGTAGACCGAATACGAAGTCTCACAAGCTTCATTAATGGGACCAATGCTATTTATACCGTTCATCAATGATTGCCCATTAGCTTCAAAACTTCATTCAAGCGTCCTATATGCTGATAACACTAATTTTATAGATTCTGCAGATAATTGTAGAGATTATGGTATGATAGTGTTGCAAATAAAATTGAGTACACACAAATAGCAATCAAAAGCTTTGGCTATGCAAGTTGCTACTAAAAATACAAAAGTTAATTACTTATATCTCATTAGATGCGAATCATAAATCATCCACTGATAAGTTCTTATATTAACCTGTTAAGAAACTAAGCTCATACATTTTTCTCTGGGATTTAATATTGTAAATTCAGATGAACCCCATGAAACTTTAACTGTCCTATTAAAACACTAATTTTTTTATTATTATTCCGATAATTTATTTGTGCAATTGAAGTAATCTATTGTGTTATCATTCCCTAGTAGTGTAGTAGATTATATAACAGCAGCGGATTATTAATAATGAAGGAAATAGATTCGACAGTTTTTTAGAAGCAGCACAAGCAATGAATACTTTTGACAATATAGCTGGGTATAGTTTGAACAAGGAAGATATGTTTGCAAGTGCACTTTTCTAGCTTTAGTGACAATTACAGAATATGATCACACAAAGTCTAGTGGTGAAAAATTCTATGGGACGTGATGGAATACCATGTTCACTGATTGCATCAAAACTTCAATCTGCAGGGCTATTTCTACACCTGCCATATTCTCAAAAATATGTGAAACGGCTTTTTAAGTCAATTGGTTTACGGTGCGGTTTATCAACCCAAGATGCCATTTTGCGTAGACTTGATAATGGGTAGAGTACTAGGCATATTTTTTGATTTGACACGTGCATTTGATATGGTTAACCATAGTTCATTTAGAAAAATTATATAAATCGAAAGTAAGTTGCTTACAGGTGACTATTATATTTACTGTATGGCTTTATAAATTTTTCTATAGGGGTTCCAAAAATTAGTATCTTAGAGCTCTTTTATTTATAATATTTGTGAATTTCAATTATGGAGTTTTAATTATGTAAATACAATCTAATAATATATTAAGGAATTGATGAGGAGCATTGGAAATTTCTATGATGTATAAGAACCACCTGTTTTAAGCTAAGGGCTCATTCATGCAGATTTCTTTTCAACCTGTTGATACTTAAACTAATTGTTTTATATTAAGAATGTATTGTCGGACAAGACATATTTATGGTAAATCTTAATCTGAATAAAGCATGGTCGGTAGACGTTTATTTCATTTATCGATTATTAATAATCGAAATATTGCAGCGGAACGAAGAAATGAACTGAGACATAAACGGAGGACAAGGCCCTAACAGAAATCCAAATAATAACGAAGTGCGAGAAATACGAATACATTCAAATTAGAAGGTTGGAGGAAAATTGGGTTGGTTTGGGTTGTATTTGTCATGAATTTTGGTCTTGAAAAATAAAGTAAGCAAATTAAAAACTACAAAAAATAATCCACAACAGCGAATGAGAAATTTCAATAATCAGAGAGGAAAATAAAACAGACTAAATTAAAAACGAATAAGGTTAACAAGAAAATGTAATTGGGAAAAATGAAATAAATAAAAATCTAGTAAGAATCAAGTATGTCAACCTGTTTATATTCAATGTTGTATACTATGTGTAAGAAGAAATAAACACAAATGAATCCATAACAAGTGAAGCTTCCTCATATATTTAGTTATCTTATCTCTTAGAAACAGCAGATTGTCTGCCGTTTCAAAGAGCTCCAATATCATGACCATGAAAATATACAATCATTTACTACCAAGAATGAAACAAATTCAAATTTGAATACATACAACAGAAGTGTAAAACACTTATTAACTGAAATAAGTTTTTACACTTAATAAATATTTTTCCTGCAGCTTCTGATCTACGTATTTAATGTGTAGGCATATTTACTTATAGTTTAATATGTACGTAAATTAAAATTCAATGCAAGTACCAGATGAAAATAAACATATTATTATTATTATTAATAATAATACACATTTGCTCCGGAACTTTCATAAGATTTCTAAATTGAAATTTTCTCAACAATATTTCATGAGATATACAACAGTTCGGTGCAATATTACAAATATTTTTGAACTCTTAATCTAATTTATATGTATAATTTCCTCCAGTTCGTCCTTTGTTTAAGTTTGGAAAAAATCGAGCTTCCTTTAACTTCTACATATCTCGAAAAATAATCAGCTGAAGATAGATAGTTTTCCAATCAGCTGATTGTTACTTTGATATTTGTCAATTTTAATTAAATTAACAAACAACGAAATTTTATGTAAGAATTTGTAGTTGATGTTATTTTATGTTGTTTAAATAACTTCCAAGCTAAACTGAAGCAATAATATGACGTAACAGTTTTTGATGCCACTAAATTATAACTTTTTAGTAGCCTTAAAATTATAAATGCCATGCATTATTAATTTTTCATTAATAGCCTCTTAAAGACACAAACTCAATTATTTTTCATGAAATCACAATTTTTAATCTGTTGGTGCTGACAAAATATATTGATAAAATGTAATCATTTTGCCTTTCCTATGTAGATAATATAAAATCTACACCTTTTGAATTTTATTCAGAATTGTTATCACTTGTTATGTCTATACAATTGAACTTACAATGAGAAAAATCAAGAGATAACATTATTGCGTCAGTTAGACATTAATCCATATACACACCCATTAAGAACTCCCACAAACTTTATCAATGACTTAAACTGCAATCTTCTTAATACCTTACATAAGAAATACATAAAAAAAATGGAAACTGATGACTGTGCGAAATGATTAGTCTTACTTATTACTATTTATTAAGTATGTAAGTCAATTGTGAATATAAAGAAGTATACTTCTCGTTTTATCGGATCTCCATCACAGTGGATTACAGTATCAGGAGCGACGATACAGTATGGTAGCGGATCAGTTTCAACAACTTTGAATTCAACAGCTCGCATCCCACCGCGAACAACGAATATATCTTCTTTGTGTATTGGTCGATATGCCTCCAAAAAGTATGGTTTTAAGTATACGTCAAACAGATTACTGTAAAATTGAAGCATTAGAATACCGATCACAATCTTAAAATAAAAAGTTTACCCCATAAGTCCTTCAACTGTGTCATCGATGGGAAGCACGTGAATCCTTTTACCGTATTTTACATCTGGACAGGGCTGGATAGAAACGACATCTGACAAACGAACTCTTAAATTATTTCTTACTATTCGATTCATTCGTATCTTCTCGTTCGGACATGTGTCGTCCGACAAGACAATGCAAACAGTTTCTTTCCTCCGCTTGCCCTTCAGCAGGACAGTGTCGCCCCTGAACAGCTGCAACTCGTCCATTTTAGTCTGTGATAATGCTACGACAGAGTTATCATCGTTGACTGCCTCCTCGACGAGAAGCCTGTTTGGACGGTCCTTCTTGCGTAGAATTGCGGTGGCCAAATCGTCGGGACTGAAATTTCAAATGATCGTTTCATTACGTGTCCAAAAAGTTACATTCCGCGAAAAAAATATCAAACTTTGCATTTGTCACCATTGAAGAATCCTCCATGATGACGAACAAAATACACAAGGCAATGCCGACAAAGCGCTACGTCTGAAAATTTCTTACCTCTTTCCATCGGCCATTATATGTAATTCGTTGGGTTGATGTTCTTATAGTTTATAACACAAACTAGGAGCGGCCCTAATTATTAACTAAATAGTTACAAAATGCAATTTACACGGAACTATCTCGCACGATCGTTAACGAATGACGTTGCCGTTATTCTCGTTTCAAGAAATGACAGACGACAGTGAATTGGAGTATTTGATCCAGTGGCGGAACAAAGAATTAGCCAATGGGTTGTCAGACAAGATACCTTACTCTTACGGATGAGTAAGTATAGAAGTATAGAAGCAAATTCTATATATATTATAACAAATTCTGCAAATGTAACAGATATAGTTGATACTTGATATTTTCAAAATCACTCAACACCATCAATTTCTAGTTGATAGTATTTTGTAAGTCAGTAATATATTAAGACCCTTTTCAAGTAGACTATTTTGAATGTTTTATAGTTTTGATTTGTATTCCATAGTCAATATTTACTTTTGTAAAAGTGGAAGATCAATAAAATTTGCTTAGAGTATAGTCCTGATTTTTTTTATAATGCCGCAAATCATACTTACGGCTGAATAAAGTAGCAAGTCAGCAGCAATTGTTCGCATGCTAATTGGTATACGTCAATTCACACTATTTCATTCGGCGCGTTCAGAAATCTCTAATTGGACCAATCAAATCAACGGTTGCGGGTCACGGTATGTGTCCATTATGTATTAACTATTTATCAATCTTATAACATAGTGCTGCGAATGAAAATCATGTGAAATTAAGCTTACTAGCTAGAATTGGAACATGTTTTGTTATAAATGGTACTTTATGATCTACACGGGCACGGAATTTCGCGCAGCAATTTTCTGATACATTAACAAAAACCGCTGTAGCTTAGGCTTTATTGTCATTATGACAAATTTATTTTAATCATTTTTGTGTCATTTACTTGACTATGCTAACAGCGCCAAAATCTGAATTCAAAATCTAAATTCTTCTTACTTATTGTCATTGTTCTTTGCTTAATATAGTTTAAATAACAACCCATACTCAATTCTTAAAACAGCCTTTGTCACTTCTTCAACTCTCGCAGTAACAGTGAAAAATTTAAGTTAGGTTAGGTAAAGCCTATTTCACACCTCATGTCGGTCAAATTGACGTCCGTACTGCCCGAAATTCCGTGACCGCAACTGTACATGTTATATAATGTTATAGTAGTAATGTTAAAATTATGGTGTGATAATCAAGTAAGTGTGAAAAATTGTCCTGTTGATCAGAACACGGTATGCTCTCAAGCTAAATTGATTTTTAGAGATTGGAAGAGGATACTGGAGAAACGGCTAAAGATGAAGAGTTTAAAGCTAGTAACGGTTGGTTCAACCGATTTAAAAGCTATAATTAGCATAGCATTGCAGAAAGTGGAGAGGCGGCAACCGCTGGTAAAGAGGTTGCGTCTTACCATCCAGAGAAATTAAAAACTATGATAGATGAAGGCGGCTATACCAACCAAACTATATTCAATGTAGATGAGACTGGCCTGTTCTGGAAGAAGGTGCATAAAAGAACTTTCGTCGCACGTGAAGAGAAAATCTTTCCTGGTTTTAAGGATGCCAAAGATCGATTGGCAGTGATAGTTGGTGCAAATGCAGCTGAAGATTGTAAGTTACAACCTCTCTTAGTTTATCGCTCATAAAATCCAAGAGCATTGAAAAATACTGGTAAAGCTAAAGCTGACTTGCCTGTCATTTGGAAGTCAGATCGTAAAGCTTGGTAAAGCATCTTCCCTTTTTGAGGACTGGTTTGGTCATCATTTCATACCTGAAGTAGAACGTTATTGCCAATCTAAACATAATCCATGTAAAGTGAGGCTAATAATCGACAACGTACCAGGTCACCCCCCTGCAACTTTAATTAATTTTGACCCACGTGTATAAGTTGAATTTGCCACCCAATGCAACCAGTTTACTTCAACCGATGGATCAGGGAGTCATCAAAACATTCAAAGCTTATTATACGAGACGATCATTTGCACATCTGCATGAAGCTATGAGACAAAACAACGAGCGCTCTGTTAAAGACTTTTGGAAACAATTCAATGTTTTAGGTGCAGTGAGAATCATCGGATTTTTGGAATGAAGTTTCACAAAAAACTGTACTCTTTTTTTCATCACTGAAACGCAGGCGGAATCAGTACCAGAGCCTGAGGACTTGGTAATGTGATTGAAGAAGTTGTCGATCTTGCCAGGCAAATAAGTGTAGAAGTGGATAGTGATTACGTACAAGAACTGCTGGATTCCCACAAGGGAGCTGACAATTGATGGCTTTATAGAAATGCAAGAGTAAGACATTGAAGAACTTGAGTCTTTAGACCCAGTTGAATGAGAAGATCGAATGACGGTTGGGAATTTGACAGAAGGCCCCAATTTAATTGAAAAAGGGTTTGAAAATTTTAGAAAATATAGACTCCAACGAAGAGCATAGTTCTTCAACAAAACAAGGAATAAAAATATTATTAGCATGTTATGAGGAAAATATGCGAAATTATTATTATCATTCTAACATGCAGATCAAACTTAATTTAAGTTGCGGCCGCAAGGGAGAATTACTTTGTAATTTTTGAAATATCTCCAAAAAATATATCAAACAATAAAATATGCATAAAATTCTCATGCTTCACGTTTTGGAGAAGCAATCGAGAAAATTGTTGAAACATTTTGTTTGAATTATGAATATGGGCGTGTTACGCCACTGCAATTAATATTACGATTTAGCTCCTAAACCTCTTCCTTGCCAATTAAACATATTACCCACTTGGCAAACTCTGGTTTTACGCATTATAAGTTCTGCTTCCCACAAACTGTTATGTTTTTACTTACGTATTCTTATCTTTGCAAGAGAAGTATCGGAACGAATTAATTCGTAAATCGGGGAAGTACCTGCATTTTCACATAGAGGTCATGTCATTATCACTTAATGTGATAATAAAATGAAAATCGTTTAACTGTAAAGGTAATTTTAATGAAATTACAAAGAGGACAAAAATATCACATATTCGTTTACAACGAAAAAACCTGTGAGTAATTTTATCTTCTATCGTAACATTATTTTGTTTTGGTACTGTGACTAATGCGACTAACGTCAGTCCGGTCCTACTTGACATTTGACAATCGTTCGTATCTTTCGTATTTATTTTTCGATCTGTCAAATCTTCATATCGACTTTTATTTAGAGAAAAATGCCAATTCGTTAACTGAGAAGTTGGTTTCGTATTGAAAGGATTTGAAATTTGATTGTGCTATTTAACTTTGACAATGGCTGGCATTAAAGGTAAGAAATAGGATAGTGTGATTATGTATCAACAAATCCAGATCATATCTTAATTTAGTGATTAGTAATTTTATTCTGTATTGATATGTGATAAATATTTCCTTTCTTTCCATGTTTCTTGATTCGTTCGTCTGCCAATAGCGTAAGTATGGTTTTAAATTTAAATTGTAATGTATTACGGGTGTTTTTTCATTTAGATTAGTGAGTCTGGCCTTTGCTGGTTCAATAGGGATGACCTTTGTCATCTTGGCCTGCGCGTTACCACAATACAACAAATGGTGGCCGTTTTTCGTTGTTTTATTTTACGTACTGGCTCCCATTCCTACATTAATAGCACGCCGCTATACGGAACATCAAGGCTCGAGCAATGCGTGTCTCGAGAACGCCATCTTCATCACGATGGGCATCGTGGTGAGTTCATTTGCATTGCCGATTGTACTGGCACGAGTGGCAACAATCGAGTGGGGCGCATGCAGCCTGACGGTGGCTGGAAACTTTGTGGTTTACCTCACATTGATCGGATTTTTCATATCGTTTGATCAAGAAGATGATTATAACATGTGGTAGCCAAGTGCTACATCGAAACTTACCTACACTGAAATTATTTTCTATGCTAGAAAAGTAATGTAAGCTTATTTTGATGTAATTATGTACTAGTACTGTATTTAAGTATATGAATGAACTTTATATGAAATAAATTATTAACAATTTGTGTTTTATTTTGTATTGTTTCAACAGTTTTGTAACTGCTCTTAAAGTAGGAATGATTACGAATATTTGAAATAAAATGAATTGTACATTATAATATTTTTGCAACTTTAACTACTATTTAATACAAATTTTGAATTCGAAGCAACCGGACATTTTTGTATAAAGTGAGCCCTTTTTCAATTTTTTTAATAAAATTTTCTGGTCCATGTTTTAATTCTGCAGTTTAGTGGATATTTAAGTTTTCATTTCAAGTCTACCAGTGACCTCTTGTACCTCATTTAAGATTAATTATTTTTATCTATAATAAAAGGGGCTGCATAGTGGATTTAAATGTAATTCTACTCGGTCATGATGTACATTTATAGCCCAAAGGTTCAATACTTTATATTCATTATTATATATTATTATAACATTACTAGAACCTTGTTTTCCATATAATTGATATCTGATTTGTTGATTTGATTTGTTTATCTCTTTAACTATGTGATCTTGCGTCCATCTTAAATTTTGTAGATGTGTTCCTAAATATCATGATGGTGACTTAATAGTATATTATTCGCTGGGCAGTATTGGTCAACATTAATCAAGAGGCTAAAATTTGGGACATGAATATCGCATATCGTGAATCATCCGAATGAGAATCATTTTCATGATAGCCCTATTCGTTATCAAACCGAAGGTGATGAAGATTCTATATTGTGATAGGCTGTATTTAGTAGTAAATTATTGGCCATCGTCAGCAAATAATGACTCATGTAACTTCTAAAAATTGTAAATTAATCAGTGTTAGTTCACTGTCGTAGAAAACTGTTATTTATGTAGATTTAGTTTCATTTGCTCGTCTGGTAACACTAGCAACTTTGAAACCCAAAAATGTTACAAAAAAAAACGTTTCATATGTTTGAAAAATTTGAATTAAATTTCATATATAGTGGCATGGTGACATATTTATTTAAAACTACTAAGACCAGTTGCAATTCATTCTTTTGGATTGGAAATTTTAAGATTCATAAATATTATAGACGCAGCGAGGATGGATATACAGGGTGTTGCATTTTCAGACGCAACATAGGAAATCCCATGTTAATTTCGAGGCATTCAAATATTGGCTTCCCTAATTATTTTACAGCAAACTTCCATTTAAGAGTACTACATCATAGTCTAATTGGCGCAAATTGGGCATTTTTGCTATGCTCAGTTCGCAAATACATTAAAAAATGTATCGGCTAAATTTTGAAATTCCAAATCAAAACATCAATTCGGCCTTGGTCACGAACTGTCAAAGTTGACACACAGTTCTCTGATAAACTTAACTGACAACGGCCGAATTAAAAATGAGTTATACAACACCAGAAAAAATATTCATAGTAAAGTTATATTATGCTGCAAAGAGTTTCCAGAATGTCTGCGATAGCTTTTCGGTTGAATATCCAGATCGACCAATACCGCACAGATCTACTATTCAACGTCTAGTAACAAAGTTTGAGAAACAAGGAACAGTTTTGAATAATTGCAAATGCAATAGGGAAACCCAACCCAAGGCATTGTCTTATTTCTAATTGGCTCTTTAATGAAAAAACAAAGTCAATGTTAGATACTTGAATAAATTTCTATTATGTTTGTATCCAATGTACAAATTTATTGAATTTGGCCGTTGTCAGTTACGATAATGAGATATCTGTCAACTTTGACAGTCCTGACCAAGGCTGAATTGATGTTTTGATTTGTAATTTCAAAATTTAGCCGATACATTTTGGAATGTATTTGCGAATTGAGCATAGCAAAAATGCCCAATTTGCGCCAATTGGACCATGATCTAGTGCTCTTTAAAAAACTTAAATGGAATTTTGCTGTAAAATAATTAGGGAAGCCAATATTTGAATGCCTCGAAATTAACATGGGATTTCCTATAATTATATAATAGTATAATTTATAAATTAGTGCGGCGTCATAAGATATATAAATTTTCTGCGAAGTCACAAACCAGGCGTACATGCAACCCAACATACAATTCAATTATGTGTTCGGTTCGCATGTATAACATACAGACGTCTTGTTCGATAATGTTGCTCATACATCATGAAGTATGCGAGGTATAATTTATGTAAGAATATTACTTCATCTTTCGTAGAAAAATTGATATAAATTGTAGGAAAATATCAACAGTAACAAACCCAAAGCAATTTTACATAATTTACATTGTAAATAGTTAATATGCAAAGGCAATATCATTTGCTAAAAAGGATCAATAAATACTATAAAAAAATTAAAGACATTTTATTGAATTAGTGCCCTTCAAGTATTCACATTTCCAATATTCAAAATATAATCATTAATCTCGTCAACCAAGACAATATAATGAAACAGTGTATTATAGTAATAATATGGACGTTAATCTTATAAAAATGCAATGAACTTTTATTAAACAAGTTCGTCTAGGGGCCATATTATGAAATAGTACTTGTCACAATTTGTGGGATGCAATTTCCCCAAGCATAACAACAACAAACCAATGGACCAATACCACCACTTTAAACGGAATGACCATTGAAGTAACTCAACAAGAAGCTCAACATGTAGCTCATTTAGAAGTTGCACAAGTTAAACAGAACAGTTTAAAACGAGTGTATGTATGTATGTACATGTACATATTGTATGTGTAAATAAATATTGCTAAAACGTAAATAGTTTTTCTAGGAGAATCAAGCCGCTTTTACGAATTAATGAAGCCAGAGTATGTTGGTGCAAAACAGTGGAGTAATGACGAGCTATATTAACCTTCGTCAACCGAGCGCGAAAACACTATCTT
Source organism: Geotrupes spiniger (assembly GCA_959613385.1). Lineage (NCBI taxonomy): Eukaryota > Metazoa > Arthropoda > Insecta > Coleoptera > Geotrupidae > Geotrupes > Geotrupes spiniger. The sequence continues at coordinate 24,905,562 of OY390731.1, forward strand.
TGATCTCTGCAACCGTAAAGCGAATTTAATTTTGATTAAATATTTCTACATGAGTCATATCTTTTGCGAAATACGGTAATTTTCATTTGCAACCAGTCTGGACTAGTTACGAAAAACATTTTTTAGGCGACCGACACGAAAAATACTATTATCGTGTTTGATAAATAATCCGCATACTGGAATTATTTTGTTGTGGAGCAAGTCAAATTATCGAATTTCATTATTTTCGATATTCGTTCCTTAGTTGGTGTATTTATTTTCTCGTTCGCTCATGTGCTCCTCAATGTCTTAAAAGTAGAAAATAATGGTTAAAATAAATAAATGCTTGTTACAAGTAATCGCTTGCTGGGCCGACCATGAGATGGAGGGGTGGTGGGTTGGGTTGGGTTACTACAACTCTACTTCCCTACTAATGCATTTTCATAATAAAAGACGGGAAAGTTGAAGAAAAACGATAATTGATGAATTTAAATTAATTTAATTTACATAGTTGCCAGATGCCAATACTTAGAGCGCGATATCACAGAAGAAAAGATGTAAATGGAGAACAAGCTCCAAATATGTTACGAAGAATTCAAACGACATACATTTTGAATTATCCGTGCAACTATGGTATTATGCAATCCTATAGTATTGAGCTATTAATGTTAAATAATAATAGCAACAATAATAAAAAATAAAGTAGAACCAATAATTAATGTAATTGCAGCGCGCGTAAGAAGGAAATTAAAAGTTTTATTTCGAATGGAGTAAAACTTTTTTTCGACACGTTAAGAATTTGAATTTGGGACAACAGGTCAGTTACCCATATGAAACACCAGGGTCTGGTACTACTGCCTCGGAAAACCCGGAATGAATTATCATCCTAACATTTGCATATTATTTACATTTTCGGTGTTTGCACTGGATGCAAAATTACTTGGTGTAATTTCTATGTTCCAATACACACTTGCCTGCCAATTTCATCTGGAGTTTTTCATTGTAACTAACATATTTACAATTAAAAAATATTACTGCTGCCACATGTATTGACTAATTTCCGTTTAACGGGAAATTATTCGTATTAATTCGGAATTTTGCTCACATTATGAAGCAAGGTCCATGAATTATTCATAACATGTTTATTTTGTTTTAAAATTAGATAGAATGCTTCATTAATGAACTCATTGGGAAAAAGCTCGATCAGGTGTGAAAATGTTTCCCGAAAACATAATGTGGGGGTCTGTGGAAAGAATTGAGATGTTTGGCTAAGATGTGTGATATGTTCTGGTTGGGCTCATAAAGCTTGCACGGCAGAAGGCAATAAACATTTTAGTTATGACTTTTGTCAATAATTAATTATTTCTACATTATGTTACTTTTTATTTTGGGATAATGGCGGCCATGGCCGGACTTGTGTCAGCACTCATGATGCAATCACGGCCACCAACGTTATATGTTATATAACCCTGCGAATATTTTTGTCTGTAGTTCGGAATAAAATGTAGCAACTGCTCGCTTATGTGCATTACGGGGTGTTTTATCACCCACCATGAACAATATTTTCCCTTCCTGGATAAACTTGTACAATACTGCCCATTGGGTGGGACAGATATTATCGTTCTTCAGATATACTTACCTTCGGATATACTCGCCTTCTTTCATAATAGTCTTGTCTTCTTTGATTATGTATTGCTCCGTAGTAATGGCGATATATACTGTTGCTACCTTGACAGTCGATTGGTGTTTAAGTATCTCACGTCAATGTTGATGTCCACAGTTAGTATTAGTGTTTCACAAATAAAAAGTGGCAAGTAGTCAAATGTGTATTGTCGGAAAACATTATTACAGTTTACATATTATCTTTTAAGTCAGTCAAAGGGACTTTGGGGATTGGACTTGACTGAAAATATCTTATATATCCACGATGATAATTTTTGTTAGTTGGTAGGTATCTGGATGGTAACATTATTTGCGTTTTTGTGAGCGATTGATTTTGCTATTAACCAATTTAATATACTCGTTTTCGTTAATCGGGTATTTAGATAAAAGACGGGTAAAAATCAAAGTAAAACTTCCACAATAAATAGGTCAGATCTTTTTGATGCTTTCATTTTAAATTTTAAATTATTGTTTAAACAATACATAGTAATTGACGTGATTTTTCTATAACTAAATTGCATTTAGCTGTAAAATATTTATCCAATTAATTAGTGCGGGATCTTGTATATCAGCAGCACAACTGTAAGTGCCTACAATGCCAGACACCAACATAAAATAAAAAAACCGACCCTCTTACCAGTTTAGTAGCCGTAATTTTAAATTATGAAACAACCAAATAATTATAATATTTTTGTCTACTTTTAACGGTATTGATAATAATAGACAAATTTAATAAAAGTAAAAAATTTCTTCAATTATATGACCAAAAGGCTGCTGAACAAAAATTCGTCATTTTATTTATTTTCCTTTGAAAATTTTCCCAATTTAGGTTATTTAGGTACTTTTTGTCATATGTAATAGCTTTAAAATATAATATTTGATTATGTTTTACGTTGTGTTCTATTGTAATACGAACTGGAAGATGGCATTTATTATAATTAATACATATATACATGTGTGTGTTTGTGTGTGTATTTACAGTCCTGTCCGGTAATGTCTTCATCTTCCCCAGTACCTCTTAACACCCCCGTTCTAATCTAGACATCACCTTCAATGTTTTCCTTTTTTCTCTTCCTCTGCTCATCTATTTGTTTCCATCTAACTACTATCTAACTTTCCACGTCGTTCCCCTATCTTCTCCATCCTTTCGCCTCCTTCACTGTTGGCCTTGCCTTTTCGTGTAACTAATCAGTTTTCTTCCCCTCTGAAAATTTCTTTCCTCCTATTTTCCTATTTTCCCTTTTCTTCATCTCCCCTAACGCTTTATTTACTAAATTCATACCTCACCAACCTTCTCCCTGGTTACACTGTTAACCTTTCAAACTTCGTTTCTTGTATTACCACGTATTCCGGCGGATACTTTCCAAGTTCAACTCCCTCTTCAAATCCCTTTCCAACATTCTCTCTTATTGACCACACATTTCATATATGTTCCTATATGAATATCAAAAGGACCCTGCAATTAACATATTGCGTCTAAGAATGTAATACAACAATTAAATTTAAATAATAAATATACTTTATATTTATATATAATATAAATATTACTTAGTGTAACTGCTGTGTTTGGTTAATACTTTTGACTTTTCCAAAACGTGGGTAAATAATTATATAAGAATGATCGATTCGCAAACGGTGCGTATATTTATATGATTTGTAAGGCAAATTCTTCTCGGTGAAAATGTATTTTGATAAATATTTGCCTCATTAGAATTGTCACGTAAGGAATTATACAAATTCTCGGTAATGACTTTCTTATTGCGCCTAAGGGTTCTACCGTTTTGTCGTTTTATTACAAGTGTACGCTAAATTCCAAATTAAGGTAATGATGTTTCAGAGATGTAGCGGTGCCAGTAATATCTTCAATTTATCTTTTATTTATTACTTCAATATTATTTCTAAACGTGAAGACAAACGTGACGACAACTTTAATATACAATGATTTTCGTATTTGCAATAACCAATATGTCGCATTTTCTCTTATTAATATTTTGATTATACTGTGTATTCAATTATAAAGTAGCGGAGGTAGAAAGAACTGTCATAAATGTAATTTTTTTCAGGAAAACCAGTTGAATGATTTTCTGCACGTTTATTGACACTCTTTGTAAACTTTTTTATCTAATATACATACTGTAGATCTTTTAATTTCTAATAATTATAATTTAATAATTGGACTTGCCTTTTACCTCTCTGATAACAACTGTTTAGGACATTATTATGGAAGCATTATGTCCTATTATGAAAATAAAATACAGTTTATAATACACAGATTTGTTACTTTGTGTACCTCTTGATTTATTACACTAAAAATTTTTTGAGAAAATATTTGAAAAATATAACATTATATCAGGTTTAAAAAATTGTAAAAACTTAATACAAGTACTAACATTAAAATTTCAGTTTTCTTCATCTCCTAAATAGTCTTTTATAGAAGCGATAACATTCAACGGGTAAAAATTTCAGCAGGGATAAAATATTATATTTTTCTGAAGAAATAGGCTTAGATTCTAGATTAGTATTTACTTTCAGAGTTGAAGGAAATTCAAAAGCTATCGAGTAGTTCTCTTTAAGGGGGGATCCTGCTTTAGCAGGCCTTAAAATAGCGTTTTTGGGGGAATTTTTTTAGGGCAGAAAAAAATGAGCAAGTCTAGTGAACTTTTTAGAGCATTTTATTGCATATTTGAGCATTAAAAAAAATATGTCGAGAGAAAAATATTTAAACGGAACCGATTTTTATGCACATTTGTGCAACACCTTTCAATTGCAATTTACAATCGGTGGGAAATATGTAGCCCGTAATTTTTGTCTGAAACAAAAAAAAACCAAAGAAAATGGTAATTCTCATATATTTTCTTCTATGTGAACTAAAAAAAACCCAAAATTTTGAAATTCAAGATTTTTCTCAGGTTTGAAAATAAATGTGCTCTTTGCAGGAAGAGAAAATCATTTCAACTTGCTAAAAAAGTTGTTTAGAATTTTTTTTCATTAATCTTTTTAGTTCAAATAGAATAGAATGCGACTGAAGCCAACAAAAGTTTTGTTTCGTTTTGATTGCTTGTCTAGTTTTCTCGCAATCACGCCCACCAGTTTAGAAAAATCGTAAAAACGAAAACTCGAGAAAACGCGCTCTAAAGTTTACGATCAGGAAAAATGTTAATTTTCGATTACTTACGGAATATCTCGTTATAATCCTACTATAGCTCTTACGAACTCAAAATATTATTGTTTCGAACGACCGATTGAACTTTTTTCAGTACATAGTTCGGTGTTATGTTACTGCGGGGAGGGGTGCGCGTTTCGTTTGTCCGAGCGTTCATGTGTTCGTATATTTTTTGCTCGACACCTCACTGTGTTTAGTGCTGTATCTTTCAAAATATTGCGAATTAGCCGCTATAACTTTTTATACATATTCATAGATATATTAGGCATAGATTTGAGCAATAAAAAACAAATCGATTTTTTGAGCCTTCTAAAGCAGGACCCCCCCTTAAATCTATTCCCTTAAAATAATTTTCTGAAGAAATATTATAATAAAGGTAGCCAATATTTTCTTGTGTCACTTAGAGATGAATACATCGTTGAACTGTCGAACTATTTCTTTATTCACATCCGTTTTTCTGCATACCATAACTGTACAAAGATATAAAGTTTTGAAGTCCGGTAATTTCATGTTGTGTACAGTGACTTTTTGGATATTTGACTAATAACATTTTCCCAATCGCAAGGTGTTAACGGTGGAAGTTTTTTGACGATCAATCAGAGCATGGACTGTATCTGCTTATATGTGTGTATGTCCTAGACATAGAAATGTATGATTAATTACTTTAACCTTACTGTATTTATTTAGAATCCAACAATAACAGAAGATAATCGATATATTTTTATTCTGCCCGAAACAGTTGTCCGTCCAAATAGTTATTCGTTCATTATTGAATTTGGTATAACACCCATTTAAGTGAAGCAGACAATTTCATTCATCCTCGTCCTGCTTTCGATGAATTGTACGATGCAAAGTCCTCAACTTTCTTCGGTAGAAAACTTCATTGTTTGGTGTTGCAAGACATTACTGAAGATCAGCAGTTATTTCTTTATTTTTTACAGTTTTTCTTTGAATGATTGAATTGGAAGGGGTTTAATGAGGCTGAGAAAGCAGCGTATGTCTTTTAGTAAATGCTATCAAAATTTGGAAGAACGGCTTATTCGATTTGAAAATACAAGTCTTAAACAAACATAAACATCGAATGTATTAAATTTTTTAATAATTAGTAGTTGCAAGACCGGACGAAGGCCACTGCAATAACGTAGCAGCACGAGTGTGGGGGTATGGACGACTAAATGGCATTGATGACTCGCACACAAACTCTTTGTCGTACATACTTTATTTAAACCTCATTTTGTTCCAACTGTAAGCAAATATGTATATTTTACAGCGACAAACCTTGTTTTAAATATACATCTTAAAATAATATAATATTATTGTATTTAAGTTAACATTTATATATTTATATTTAAAACAAATATTTCACAAATGTAAGAATGTAAGAAGTTTACCGGGACGAGTAAACATGATTTTCATTAGATTTTGAATTATTGTCTGCCGTGGCGATATTCAGCTGAATATAATAGTTAGCAATTTTAATTCAGTTCTTATTTATATTTTAACCACAGTGTAAAAGTAAAATGGCTATAAAGTTTACTAAAATCAACTACAGACCATTAATACCAACATACTTATGAATCACACAATTAAGAGATAAATTAAAATTCTGAAAGAAAGGCCACCAGTGCATAACTATTGTTTTCGAAGTTACGAATTCGATTAAATCAGCAAGTACCAAATATCGCAAGTAAAATTTTAGTTATTCATAATAACTTCTCTGTTGTTTTCTGTATTGCTCGTCGTTTTAAAGAAAATTATATATATATATATATATTCAAAGTTTAAACAGTAACCAAAATACTTTTCTTAAATCTTAGATCAAAGTTGAGTGGTATTAATGATTTTTCTTTATAATCTGAAAGCCTAGAAAATATTTATTGGAATGCCAATATTTTGATTATTTAGAAAAAGAAAAAATGTTGTCATGCCAGAAGAAAAAAGTGTCTTGTACTACATTTCTTTAGTTCGCTAATAGCACAATGTAAACATAGCATAGTTATTTTCGTAATTTATTTTAATACAATTATAGTGTGCAATAAGAATGTTTAGGTTGCAATTGGTAAAATAATTAAAATAAAGAAAATTTGTTAAATACAAACTAATATGTTTGTACATTTTTTAAAATCCCATTGTTGCATTTTATGAATGTTACGTTGTTTGGATGCAAAATGATAAATAATAAATTTATAGTAATTGTCCAAGATTATTTAGATTTTTGAACACTTTTATGAATGTATTGTATTGTCATTAGAACTACGTATTTGTGAAAAGTTTCAAACGGAGTGTGTCAAAATACTGGACGAGATACACTGCCCTAAGGTAGTCCAGACTTAATTGGAATCAATACTCTAAATAGATGGTTTCTTACATTGAATTTAACTAAATAATTTAAAGCAAGGGAACGTAATGGAATGTTCGACGGCGTCGTACCAGACCAACAATATTTATTTTGTAGGCCCTTGTTAACGTTGCTATAAATGTTTTGAATTCTGTTTCAGAATGTTTGAGTTTACTTGGTCAAGTCCAGGTATTATTTGTATGGGATATTTCCTAAGGTCTAGAATTTCCTAGTTGGGTTCACCACTGTTAGGATTAAATACATCAAAAATGTGCTTAGTAAACAAATCAGACTTCCAGCATTATTGTTTTTTTTCTAGGATCGTGAAGTAGGTGTTTGTTTACGAATAGGAAGATATTTTTGTTATGGTTTCGAAGCATTGACTGGTCGTCATATGAATCTATCATACCGGCTGAGATTGTGAATGGAATTATGACATGCTGTGGCTTGTTCTTCTTTTGACGTAGCTTTAAATCTCTTAGATAATTGGTCGCAGATGATCTTGCTGGCTGGGATTATTTATATTTCTCTTCGCTTTTTCTCAATTATTACAGTTCAATATTTCATGGGTGGTACGTATTTTGTTTGGGTGCTCTCTTTGCAGATTTTAGCTTCCTCTAGCTCTCCAGCATCTCAATATATACAATTTTATTGTTTCTTCAATAATGTGCATGTATTCTTGCAAATGAGTAATTGAAGTATGGGCTCTAGGTACGTTCTTATTCATTATTCCTATTAATGAAATGAAATGAAATATGATCTGGAGATACGTCTTAAATTAGTTTAACCTCTATACATAATTTTCAATTATAGGTTGAAGAGCCTGTTATCTGTCATTTTAACTGGTGTGACTTTTTGAATTAAACTATTGATGTAATTGACGATCATGACTGTGCAGAACGTCTCAAGTAAATTAGTTCTAAAGAAATAATTAAACTATAATAATAAAAGTTGTAGTAAGTGTATTCAATGACCATCAAGAAAGCGTTTATTAACTGAAAAGATGTCACACAATAAACAAGTAAGTGATATTTAATGCCATCTTTCATCAATCATGTAACAGATTCCCGTTTTATCGGGGCGGTCGATTTAAAAAAACATTTGTTTGCTACAATTACCTAATGATCCTCAAACAATACTAGTTGATAATAACATTGAGAATTGGAGGCAACGCTATGGAAAATATGGTGTAAAATTGGGAAAGGCTAAAATACAGTCGCTGAGATTCGCAGACGATGTAGTCATTCTAGCGGAGACAGAGAAGGGGCTTCAAGAAATATAAAAAACGCTAGAAGGATCATTGGATAGAACGGGACTGGATACCGCAACACAAATAAAACAAAACTCATGTTGTTGAGAAAATCAGGAGGGAAGATAAAGGAAGTACAGTTGAAATGGAAAGGGGAAATAATAGGACAGGCGAGGGGAATGGATATATTTAGGATATGTAGTGAACGAGAACAATGGCAGAAACGTATAGAAAGTATACAGCAACGACACTATCAACGAGGGGCACATGAAAAGATCAGAAAATTACAGATATAGATATATGATATACCAAAGGGCAAGTAAAACAGCACTCAACCTGGAGAAGTCAACACCAGAGTGCATAGTGAGGCAGGGGACAGGGCGAAAGGATGAGCGTAGAGGCGAGGAAAAGAGCGGTAAGAAGTGTGGGGAAAGATGTGGAAGAAAAGAAAATACTGGAGAAGAGTTTCGGAGGGAACGGAGAGATAGGGGGGTGGAAAATAAAAAAATATATAACATAAAAGAGAAGAAGAAGCAAAGGGGGGATATGAAGAACTTATCCCTATTTCATCCCCTACTAATATTTGTCAATCACCAATAATTCGGATTAAAAAAACCCAAATAAACTGTCTAAAAAAACACTCGAAGTAATAATCGGTAGAAGAGTCCCATGAGAGTGAGGAATAAGTGGAAGTAGTTGATATTAATTGAGTCATGAAAGTTTTAAAAGAATTACAAAAGTCGACGCAATTCATAGCGAAGGAATCAATGAGATGCAAAAAGACAAGACATACGAAAAATGCTAAAAGAGAAAAAAGATAAGCTGACATTTTTTTTGAACAATATTCAGATATTGAAAAATAAGAAAAATAGGAAAAGGCAGACACAAAGATGCAATTGTGATGAAAATAATGAAGGTATTAGATTACTACTATCTATGGAGGAATATGACCTAACAACCAATTATACAAGAAAACGATTTTAGTCGGATTATTCTTCAACTTAAGACATAAGAAAATAAAGAAAACATTCTAGATGCAATAAACACTGACGAGTATTGTACTACACAACGTAAGAAGCATAAAAGCTAAAGTAAACGAAATGAAAGTAAAATACCACAAAACAGAAGAATTATTCTCTTAATACCAGAGCCGCCCGAAATGGAAATGTGGACCTGAATCCCGAGGCGAAGATCGAGAGAAAAGATGGAGACGAAGATGGCATAACATTCCTATTTACACATACATGATTGTAATGCATATATTAATAGTGTATACTAGTCTAACAAAAGAAAATAGTAATGGATTGAAAGTATTAATGATTTAAAATATTTGAGTACCAGTTACCTACTATACTATTGAATGAAAATAAATACTCATTGTCTTTCGAAATATATCAAGGGGTTTTAATAATCGAATAATTTGAATGAATTCCATTGATTGTGTGATATAAATTTGAAACCAAGATTTTGAAAAAGTCTTCATTTTCTTTTTGACGTTATTTCGATGGGGGAATTTTGTGCATGGATACGTTTATTTGTGTCGATTCCGCATTTTGTTCTCGTGCAGCTGCGTTTTCTTTGTGCAGTGCGTAACTCGAGCAGTGCATTGCAGATACTGTTATATTGCAAGATATAGTGATACCGAAACGTTACAGATCTAGAATTGTTAGTATAATTGCGCTTATATCTTGTAACTAATTACATTGTATTGTAATATGATTAGATTGTATTAAACTACATAAGAAATATAAGCCACTGAAAGTGGAAATTAGAAAATTAAATTTAGCTGGAAGATATTTTTTGTAATTAAATCTATTTTACGCAACATTTAATTTTCCCTCCCAATTACTAATTATAAAAATTAGTTAGCTAATCTAGTTCTTCAGGGTTCTCAATAAGTAGGATAAAAACTAAAAAAACTTACATGTAGCAATGCGATATTTTACGCGATCCAAACCTAAATAAGATGAACGAAGTTTACGTTAAAAATAAAACGTAACAATAAGATTTTTTACGCAATTAAAACATAAATAACAAGGTGAATGATGTTTATGCGCCTTATCTTTTATGCGTAGAAAAATCCAAATTGTAGTAAGATTGTTTGTTGTGGGTAATGTGACCTTACTGACTTTCACACGGCATTTTAATAAAGAGCTTTTGTAACAGAATGGCCTGGTCTTACTTAGTTAAATATTAATTTTTGTATTAATTACTCAGGCGCTTTGTTGCGTTCTTATTATGTTTACAATTTTATTTTGTTATTACCAGGGGTTAGCAATTAATTATTTTTATTGAATTTATTTGGGATTGACAATGCGAAATTAATATCGACGCAATTGAGGAACGGTAATTACGTGAGATATGTGCGTGGAATTTATCTGAAACAAATACAAATGCTATGAAAATACTATAAACGCTATGTTTGGCTGAGAGGATAGCAATCTACCAGGTGAAATGTTAGCGAGTGATCGAGCCATCAACGTACACGTCTAAAAGACCTAAATTCATAATTTTTGGCGTGAATTCGTTCTTGCTCTTCTTTCCCTGTACCGGCTTTTAATACAAAATATCACTCGTTTTTCAACAAAATTGCCTTTTCTATGTCTATAGCGGTATCGACGTACGTGCGGTGAACAACAGATTTTCGTAATTCGGTGACATTGATTTTGGATTTTCACGGAAAGCACAAAAAACATTTCAGAAAAGAGTATAAGGTTAGGAAAGGCGACGATCGACTATGAATTTCACCCGAAGCCGATGGGTATCGATCAGTGCTTTTGGGTCATGGCGTGTTTGTCTTGACCCTCGGTTCCTTTTCAGTTATTTCGAGCATTCAGCTTCTATGGTATTTCTAGGATTATTCAAATAAAAAGTCAAAAAACGACCAAAAACATTAAATAACTTAAGATTTTTGAGAATATTTTGCAATTTATTATTATGGCTTCCTAGAAAATAATTGTATATTGTTCATAAAGCATTGGATATTCTTACCGGTTGAAGATTTGAAATTTCATTGCTCTCAGTTGAAACTGTGTGCGTAGGTCTCTTTTTGTCACCTTTAAGAAGAATTCGTTAACACTGATATAAAATGAGAGATACGAGGGGAGATCATTATTTAGCGTCCTTGACATAGTAGGCGTTGAGTGACGTTAAATCAATTTGACGCATTAAAGTATTAATCATTTATTGTTACGTTGGTTCAATTGTACTTTTGTCACTTGTTACCTGTTCAAATAATTTAGAATTTAAGTAGACAAGTTTAGAGAAATTATAAACATGGAAAAAACAAATTCATGACATGACATGGTACGTGTATTAAGAAAATGTTAATCGTATACACGATATGGAAATGACAGATAGACGGCTATTTGCCGGATAGCTGAAATTACGAATTTTTCTTCCGTATTACAGAAAATATTTTAACAAATATTTTGGAGTTAAAAAAGTGGTCTGTATGTTGGGTCCCACACCTGATCAGAAAAGTTCTAGAGTATTGCATTCTGAAGCCAGTTTGGCAAAGTTTAAAGGAGATCCGGATGAATTTCTTTCTCGATTCGTCAAAGTTGATGAAACGTGGGTGATAAACCCACTTCGATCCTGAACCCATGATTTGATTTATTTGCACATCCCGCGTATTCACCAGACCTGGCCCCTAGTGATTTCTTTTTAATTCCAAAATTAAAAGAATATCTTCGGGGGACCAGATATTACGACGCTGACGAAGTGATGACGGCCGTAAACGACTGGTTGGAAGAGCAACAGAAGGATTTTTTTTTCAGAGGAATGAAACGTTTGGAGTATCGTTGGATCAAATGCATTGACGTTCAGGGAGATTATGAAGAAAAATAAACCTTTAATACTTCTTCAATACGTTTCCTTCTTTGTTAATAATCGTAAATACTGATTTCCCGTCATATATTTTTGATATAATTACAGCTCGCCTTAGCAAACATGAAAGCTGAGGGGCGTGGCGAGAACGGCACTGCTTTTCAACGTACATTGAGGTTAAAAAGTATATCGGCGGCAAATTTAAAAGGTATGTTGCAATAAAGTTTTGTCACAATTTAAAGTTTAATAACTAATTGAAGAAATTAACCAAATCAGTATACTTGAACGTGATTGGTTGAATATTTTCCCGCTTAACATCTTTTAAATTAAATTTTTGTAGTTCGCATATTTTCCGACTCACATGTTTGCTAAGGGGAGCGGTACATATCAATAGATTAAGTAATATTTTCGCAAATATTCAATCCCATTAAAAATATACGACGATGCTGATGAGGTGGTTGAACTGTAATATAGTTAAAGTTGAGTGGATCGACTTACTGGAGACCACCTCAAATGATATCGAATGCAATAGACTCGTCCTTTTTTCGAATGTAGATAAACATAAATATCGTTTAAGGCTGACGTAAAATAGGGTGACCTTTTGTTTCGTTATATTATCTTAATAATTTCATTGCATAAAATTATATAACAATAATTATAATATTAATATAAATTATCGCGAGTCATGCACCATGTACATCTATGTGTACATTGGTAAATAATTTGGGTAATTTAAACTAAAAATATCGCTTATATTTGCTCAACGCGCCTTAATTTATAATTCTTTTATTTACATTCTCCAATTCGCTGAAATAAAACATATATATTTTTTATGGTAACGTTTGAAATATTTATTTGTGGGATTATTTTTTAACAATCGGCTTCAAAGTCACGTCATATACATTTTAGATAAAAATAACGTGCGCGTAAGAAATTGTTACAGTTGGTGGTCACAGTTTTTTTTGTTCGGTAGAAGGTGAGAGTTCCAAATTATTCAGTATTTTCGTATTTTCTTAACCGCTTTTCGAAATTGTAGGGAATTATTTGCGGGCCATGTGGATTTTTGCTTTGTTGGCTCTATCTGCCATTGCATCCCCGATTGTTTCAGCTGCTACTGGTAAATATTACATTTGAAGATAAATATTGTTGATTTATTTATTTATGTTTTGTTATCGACTTTACAATTAGAATCGTTAATGTTATTTAATTTTTTCTGATTTTTTTCTTCTTCATAATAATTTTAATAAGGTTTGGAAAAGTAAACAATTTTGAAAATATCTTAAAAAGATTAGTTCCGGAATTTAAATTGTGTCTAAGAGCGCCAATGGTATTGTCCATGTTTACTACATGCTATTAATTACTTTATATTTCGTCTATTATTGCAGTTCTTTTATTGTCATAAAGAATTTAGGTCCAAAATTCAAAACCATCCTTGTAATTAATGATGTGGAAAAGTATCTTGTAATCCTTTTTTGTCAAGAATCATTAGTAAATAGCAATTCAGAATTTGTTTCAGTCATCTCTTATTGTGTTAACTTGTTCTTCGCATTTTTAATTTGTTGATAATATTTCGTGAGAGATTTGGTTCGTATTTTTACTTACTTACGTACTTTACACTAAAGCATTTCTGAAGTATATTTGATTGCAAACATCTGTAGCAATGTGTTCATTGTTTTGCTATTTGTTCTACAACCATTTGTATTCTCTCATTTCTTGTAGTGCTAAGGTTCCACGATCATGTTTCTTATTGTTTTGTATCTATATTTATCTTCTTATTTGTTTTTGTTAGTTTTTCGTATCACGTATCATACATCAGTTATATTTCATGTAAAGATGTAATGTTGCAATTTTTTCCACTCAGTTGTGAAAATCACTAATTGCGAACAATTGTTCTTTTTTTAAGTGATAAAATTCGACAAGGAAAACGTGCAATCTTTGCTATTAGTAATTTTTATCTGAGTTGCAAAAAATCTTTTATGAAATAGGCAGCAAAATGTGACTATTTGTCTTGCATACTCACGTATGGTGATTAAAACTAGTTCGCACCACTTCAATGTAGAAAGTTTTCTCCACAGGATCTTGCAAGGCCTAAGTAGCTATAATATCGAGGTCATGTTTATGGAAGTAATGAAGATTTTTGTAAAAAGAATCTTAAGTAATTAATCTTTGTGAATTGATTATTTGGCAGTAGATTATTATAGCCATTGATTATAAGATATTCTCTTGTCGTATAGAAATTGTATAGCAATTTATATCATTGGCCTTAAAATTATATGTACGAAAAAATGTGGATTAAAGTTAGTTTGGAAAACTGAGCTATGACTTGAAAGATGGAAAGCGTGCCAAGTTCATTAAATTGTGCAAACCGACGCCATTTCGCTTCTTCGCCATTGCCAAACTTAAAGTGAGTTGCAGTTTAATATAATAAAAGCGAAAATAAATATCCCAAACCAGACAACAATTAACCATCGAATGTAACTACTACTCTTGGTGGTTCATGGATAAGTAAGAAGTTGAAAAATTTAGCAATCAAAGTAGTTTTAACATACTTGCAATTAGGCGAAATTGATTACAAATAATATTATAAAGTCTCTAGAAAGATGGTTTTAATTATTTCATTTCTGATACGAATTTTACCGACCTGACTAATTTAAAGCAAAAGCTAGTTGTATAGTTATATATTTAATAAGAAAATAAAATGTGTATTGTTATCAGCAAGTAAATAAATAGATTAAAGTTCTTTATCAAATATTGCAAGTCACTTGTTTAAGTTGCACGAGGGCATCATAAATTATGTTATTCTACGAAATAGATTTAGGTAACGTTAGATCTGGAAAATTCGCATGCCTCATGCCTCAGCCTCATCTAAATGTGTATTTCAGAGCAGTCTCATGTTACAGTGGGCTGTTTTCAGTTGTAATTTAGCTCTCGGATACATGCAGCGTACTTGACTACTATAATGAAGTTATTTCGACAAGAAAATATTTTAAAACCATCCAAAACACAATTATTAAAAAAAAATCCCACGCCGCGTATTTATTTTCTTTACACTATAAACATTTCATAATTTGTTGCCCTTCAAAAATAATTTTTCACACTGATTTTGAATGAATGAATGATTGGGACTGGATTACTTCAACTTTCTCAATTTGGCTCCCAGTTGCCCAACCGAAAACTTAGTCATTTTAATTCGGGACGAATAACATATCTCTAATTAAATGCAGTATTTTTAAACCAATATTTGGTGCGTAATGACGAAAACAGAATAA
Organism: Geotrupes spiniger; assembly: GCA_959613385.1. Classification (NCBI taxonomy): domain Eukaryota; kingdom Metazoa; phylum Arthropoda; class Insecta; order Coleoptera; family Geotrupidae; genus Geotrupes; species Geotrupes spiniger. The sequence goes on from OY390731.1 coordinate 24,921,050, forward strand.
ATATTCCAAGCGTAGCCACTCCCATCGCATTTTCTAATATTTTCATTTAAGATAAAGTCGTATGTTACTACGGAAGCTGGTCGGTCTACAGGAACGGAAATGGAAAATTCGACATCGAAAATATTAATCCATACCTATGCACTCATTTGATATACGGCTTCGTTGGAATCAACACCGATGGATCGATTCGTATCATGGACACGTGGAACGACGTAGATCGAGGTACTTATAATGTCTCCGCGCAATGCAAATCTTAACGAGTTGGGAATTTTCAAGCCGCTATGACCAGAATGAACGCTTTAAGAAGTAAGAACACCAATTTGAAAACGTTGGCTGCCATCGGCGGATGGAATGAAGGTTCGGAGAAATTCTCTGTTGTTACGAGTTCGGCGACTCTCAGAGCCGCGTTCGTCCAGTCTGCGCTGAAATTCGTCCAGACTTACGGTTTTAATGGGTTTGACTTGGACTGGGAGTATCCTTCGCAGAGGGGAGGTGCTACTACCGATAAGGTACAAACTTAAGCGAACAATTTTTAATTTTTGGGAAATTTCACTAGGTCGTAGTCTGCATGTTCCTTTTAGCGGAATGTTTAAAGTAGTTATTTTTTATTGCAGGCAAATTTCGTTTTATTACTAGCGGAATTCCGTAGGGTGTTTGGCCCGGCTGGATTACTGGTCACAGCTGCGGTTGCTGCAAGTGGAACTTCAGTGGACCTTTCGTATGACGTGCCGTCATTATCAAAGTAAGTTCTAATAAATATTGATCCATATACCTAAATACCATATTTTATAGATATCTAGATTTCATTAACGTCATGACTTACGACCTTCACGGACAATGGGATGGAGTCACAGGACAAAATGCGCCACTCTATGCTTCTTCTGCTGATACTACTGCTGCGCAAAAATTACTTAATGTCGTACGTATTGAATTGAAATTTTTACAATTTCGCTAATCAAAAGTTGAGAAAAGTAGTAAATTATTTTTTTGAAAGGATGCGAGTATACGAGGATGGATAAGCAGAGGAGCAGATCCTCAAAAAATTATTCTTGGGGTGGGAACCTACGGCAGATCGTTCACTTTGACTAATTCGGCCAATCACAATTTGGGAGCGGCTGCCTCCAATGGAGGAATTGGCGGACAATTCACTGGAGAAGTTGGTTTCTTGGGCTACAACGAGGTAACTTTAATTTATTTTTCTGGCTTCAATATGTTATCGTATGTTACCGTAGATTTGCGTGTTAATCAAAAATGGAGGTTGGACAGTCGTATGGGACGATCAACAAAAGGTACCGTACGCATACAGTGGAACCCAATGGGTTGGTTATGATAACCCACAATCCATAACACTTAAGGTAATGTCAATTAATTACTTCCTTAAAGAACTAAAATTAGAACTAAAACTATCTACATATAATAAATAACGATAAAGCAAATTGATCTGAACCAAAATTAAAATTAAAATAAACAAAGAATGAAAATGTAAAAGAACCAATCAATAAATGAATATAAAATAAAGAAGAAATTAAACATCAAATTTTAAGAATGACAAGTAGATACAGAAGGATGTGTTCTAAATTATAACATTATTAGGTGGATTACGCGAAGAGTTTAGGCCTGGGTGGCATTATGATCTGGTCGGTTGAAACTGACGATTTTAAGGGACTCTGCGGATCAGTGAATCCGATACTGACTACAATCAACACTGCATTGGGCAAGGTAAGAACTAATCAATTTCAGTTCCAGCACGAGTCATTTTAACTTCTGTTGCAGGAAGTATCAGGTGTTGTAGAGACCGATCCCGCTGCACCAACAACAACATCAACTACAACCGTAGCTCCTCCACCCACCGTCGGAGCGGTATGCACTCAAACAGGTTACATGCGAGATCCCAAAAATTGTGCAATCTTTTACTACTGCAATCCGAATGGAGGTTCCTACATACAATCTACTTTCAATTGTCCGGCACCGTTGGTGTTCGATACGACCACATTGAATTGTAATTACGCATCGGAAGTGAAATGTTGAATACGACCGAAACCACAAATTTTTAGAATATAGCAACTTGTTTGTACGTTTATGTTGTTTTTTGTAATGACGTAAATTTACTACTTTGATTAATAAATATGCATTAATAAAGCTGGTCCATGTTTATTTATCATATTAATTTGTAATATAAGACAACATTGTTGGTTTGACCAATGATTGTATAATAGTTGAAGTATCATAATAACACTTTGAAGTGACAGTGGAAATAAAATAAATAGAAAGACACATCTAAACTGAACACGTGACTGTGACGTATCCCTTGGGACTTCCCGAGTATTAGGGTATTTTGGTAGGAATTAATCACTTCTTCATGATTATTATATTTAACTCGGGACATGATTTACCTCGTTTACGTCTGAGGGAATACTGCCCATAATAGTGCGATGTTCCGTGGTAATAGTATTGACACATCAGAGATACGTGTGCAAGTGTATACCCAGTATCCGCTCGACAATTCATTGGCATATCGAGTGCAATATGTATTTTTCCATTACACCTTCCTCGACAAAGAAAAGAAAATAATTAATGCCAATTGTTATTTTATTCATAATTACAAATTATGTTATCTTAAATCTAACAATTACCTTAAAACCTTAATGTCATTGCATTCAAGTGTTATATTTCTTGATTCTTTCTTTATGCACTAACACTGCGTTATTGTTAATTTGGAGTTTTGTCTTCGATAACTTCATATGGTACTTTGTAAAGAGGTTCCAATTTGTTACCACTTTGGTTATGTTGTAAAACTTTATCCCCTACCTTATATCTAACAGTCTTGCTATTAACATCTAATTTACTTTTTCTCATCAGCTTTGACGATCTCAAATTTTGCCTGGCAGCTGTGGAAGCTGTCTGTAACCTATATTTTAATTGGTTTGGATAACTTTCAAAATTATATATCGGGTCCACATTATTCGTAATACTCGTTGGAAGTTTACTATATTTACCAAAAACTAGCTCACACGGAGTATATTTTGTTTCAGTATGTATAGCATTATTAAACGCGAAACACCAATACGGGACTCAGGAACTCAAAGAATCTTTTCCTGCGTAAATTCGCAAATATGAGCTTACATTTTTATGAGTATTTTCGAGTCGTTCTAACTTTTGATGACGGTATGCAGTGGATTTTCAAAATTTTACACGATTCTTTAAATACCTAAGCAAGGGATTCCGTTCTTTGGTCTGTCATAATACATTCTCGAATACCATATCTAAGAACAGAGTTCTCCACAAAAGCTTTTGCCTCTTTATTTTCAACAGGATACGCCTCAACAAATTTTGATAATTCGTATTGTAAGGTAAAAATGTATTTGTTATTAGTTATGTCTTGGTTCAAGGGCCCTACTAAATCAAGAAACACTTTTTGAAAAGCTGACGTGGCTGTAGTTATAACAATGATCGGCGCCTTATGGGGAATTTATGTTTATGTCTTTGAGAATTATCACATCTTTTTGTGAAGCATTTTCTCAGCATTGTCCAAAAGAAATAACGTTTTATGTTGTTGTATGTTCGATTAATATCCGCATGTCACCTGTTGGCAAGATATGAAAATCATTTATAATTAGTTGTTTTTCTTTACAGTCAACATATTTAGCATTTGTGATTATCGTCGGTTAATGAGCTGATTCATTTTATTATTTCCTTTCATTATGCATATGTGCGTAATATTGTTTTCTTTACAAATTAATTGCACGTCTCTCAGCGACGCATCTAGAGCTGACGCCGATCCAGGTACCTGCTTCAAATATAAAATTCTCGAATTTTTATCATAATAAATATTTTCCAACTGCTCACTACATTTTTCTTAATTGTATTTAACAGCGTCCTCAGGACGACGCTCGACGTAGTAACTTCACGAGGCCTGGGTGATCAATCCAGTTCGTTTCTTTATCATTGAAATAGCCTGCTGGCTCGAGTTCTCTTTTATTCTAGTTGTTTGTGCGCGTGTTAATACAAACATCTGTATAATCGTTTGTTTCTAATCGTCCGATTCCATTTTTATTCTGGAAAGAGCGTCGGCAACACCATTTTTCTACCATACGGGTATAGCCTAAAGTGTTTTGCAGCCCATACGGTGGCTAGTAATTCCTTTCCTATTGTGCAATAATTTTCTTCGGCTTTTGATATTGCTCGACTCGCATAGGCGAAACGTTTGCGTCGGCCGTTAGACAAAACCGCCCCAATTGCTTGTCCCGAAGCATCGGTTTTCAACGAAAATGTATTGTTTTCTGAAAAATCTGTAAATTTTAGAAAAGTTGAATTAGTAAGTTTTTGCTTTAAAGTTTTGAATGACTTTTCGCATTCTCTTCTCCATTGAAATTCTACATTTTTTCTTGTCAATTTATTTAATGATGAAGCAATTCTAGCAACATTTTTGATAAATCTTCTATAATAGTTCGCTAACGCTACAAAACGTTTGCTGAATTTTTGGCATGGGATATTGTTGTATAGCTATAATTTTTTCTGGGTATGGAGATACGACTTCGCCAGAAATTGTATGAGCTAAATATAAAAGCTCTTTCCGCAGAAAATTACATTTTCCGGGATTCAATTTTAAGTTAACTGTCCTTATTTTTTTGCAAAACTTTCATTAAATTATGGTTGAGATTTTCTAAATTATTTCCTGACTACTATTAAATCGTCTAATTACACAGAACATGACTCGAAACTTAAACCTGATGTAGCAAATGTAATAATCCTAGAGAATGAACTCGGGCTAATCTTTAGACCCGTTGGTAACCGTTTCATTTGAAAATGACCCCCGCTTGTAGTAAATGCCGTACAGGGTTGACTGGATGGTTCTTCTACTTGATAATAACCCTGTGTTAAATCGAGATAAATAAATAAAATAGCCCCAGATAAAGAATCTAAAATTTCATTTATATTTGGTAAAGAAAATTTTTCATTTTCAAGGCACTTATTTACTAACAGATATCTACGACGATTCTCCATTTCTTGTTTCCCGTACTATCTGCTTTTTGGGCACAAGTAAAAGTGGAGATTACCATTCTGACTTAGTTTCTTCTATAATTTCATCGTGTAAATTTTTTGTAACTGTTTTTGCATTTCTGCCTTGTGCGCGTATGGCAATTTGTATGGTTTTACGTATACAGGTGTTACATCCTTTTTTAAATGTATTTTTTGTTGGCAAATATTTGTTACCGTGAGAGCATCTCCTTCTAAGAGAAATACGTCCTCGTACCTTGCGGATATTTTTTCTATTGATATTTTTTTTTCGTCATTTAACTCTTTAGTATTAATTAGCTTTAACACTTTATCGATACGACTAATTGATTGTCTTTGTTCGTCAAAGGTGTGTAATTTTTCTACAATGGGACAAAAGTTTTTAATCCTTGCTTCTAAATTTGAAACGTTTAGTATTTTCACTGGAATTAAATTTGTATCTTTGGTGGTCTTGTAAGAGTTCCAGCTGTAAAAACTCCTTTACATATTTCACTTGAGGAGACGACGTAATCGTCATTACTGTTGTCTTGAAAATATTTAATTATACAGCTAGGAGGAATTGTGGTGAAATGGCAATAATTAATAATTAATTATCTACTTTATAGTTCTCAATGAAAGTGTAAAATCTTCATAATTTATAACACCAACGTGCTTTTGTAAGAAATCCGTTCCAAGAACATCAACATCGTTATGCAATTGATTAACAATTTCATAATTGAAGTTAAGAGGAATTTGTACTGAGCCTTTTGAAAAAATTGATCCAAATTCAGTTATTCGTATGCTTTCTTCATATTTTATGAATTTTTTAGAAATGAAAAATAACACTAATTGTTGCTCCAGAATCTATTAAAAATGTCAAAAAATCGATCTTCGTACTGTACTTCTATAAAATTAATTCCATTATTGCGAACGAAAAACGTTTTATCTTCGTTTGCGTTTTCTGATTGTATAAGATAAACACCAGTGTGTAGGTTTCTACCTCGCCATTTACCTCGTTCATTGCCTCTATCACGTGGATGCCCTCGCAAAAATGCACGACCGCGAAAACTGTGTTGTAAATGTTGCTGACCATTTCCTCTAAACAAGTAATTTATCACGGACAATTAAAATTGATCACATCAATGGAATTAATTAAAAACGCAACAATACAATTGAAAGAAATGGCAAAAGAAACATTTTGGAAATATATTTAGTGAAGACAAATATATAAAACCGGTGAATCAAATGAAATGACATCATAGATGTAGAAAATTTTATGCATGCAAAATGAAAGCGAAATCAAACGAAAATAGCAAAAATATTAAAGGGAAATAGTAAAGTGTGTCCTTTGATGGAGCTTTGATATTACACTGGTCAGAAACTGCATCAGGAATTTGGAATGGCGATTTTTAATTTAAATCAAGTTGATAGGGTTTGAGCCATGTGCGAACTAAAATACAAGATAATAAACTCAAATTTGTATATCTTTTCATGTGTGATTCGTTTCGGGGTACTTCTTTTTAATAATGTACATTTATTTCTTTAAATCCTTTATTATATACAGTTTTTTTTTAGATTTTAGTTTTAGTTTTACTGTTTAATTCTAAGCGGTAAAAATTAATAGATAGGAAAACAAAAAATCATGCAATTAATCAAAGCATCATTCCTGCATTTATACAATTTTTTTTTGCAATAATTTTCAATGATTTACTATCTTGAAGTTGAAAACAAATGTAATTGGAATTAGCATTTTATAATGTTATTGTATAGCACTTAGGTTGTGTGTGTCGGTTTTATAATCGATGTTGTTGGTGTCGTTTTTTATGCGAATCATTTCTTCGATTATTCTTTTCCCGAAAGTGTGTTTTTTAGCATGTTTGATAGTGCTGTGCTGTCTCCGGTTCGAGAGGTTATACTGTATTTGTGTGAGTACATTCTTTTGTGCAAATATTGTTGAGAGTGTTGTTTATGTGCTAGTTTTATTTTAAATTATTGAAGTCTTTTTGTCTTCGTTAATGCTATTGCTATTGTTATCTATTGGATTTTGGATGTTGTTGCTTTTTACTGTTGTAGGACTATTGACATCAGTGTTTGTGTTTTGATTATTTTTGTTTTTATTTGAGAGTTTACTTAATCTTTTGTTTAATTGTTCGTTCATGAAATGGTAGGGGTAACTATTTTGTTTTTAGTAATATTTTATTTTATATAACTGTTGTCTAAAAACTCCTTGCTTGAGAAAGTGTAGCATCTACCTACCAAGTTGTTGAATGTGCTGATTTTATGGGCATTGGGAGTACAAGAATAATTTATATACCTTCCAGAATGGGTAGGTTTAGAGGTCACCGTCCCTGTGTAATATTTTTATATCGAGAAAGTTTATTGCGTTGTTGATTTCGCTTTCTATAGTGAATTGTAATTTACTGTGAAATTTGTTGAATTCCTTGAGAATCGTAGTTTCTTTGTTATTGGACACGGCCGGTAGTCATCTACGTAGCGTTTGGAGAACGTATTTTTTTTTAAAATTTTTAAGTACTGTAGTTTCCCAGTCTTCCATTACCAAGTTGGCTATAGCAGCATGTGAGCCCATGGTAGTTTTTTTTATTGCATACCATTTCAATAAATATGAAATACGTGGAATATAAACATAGTAATGTAGCTTCTATGAAGAATTCTTCGGTTAAAGGAGTGTGTGACTTCAAGGAATTCAATTTTTCTACAATATTTGTTGCTATCTCAACAGAGATGTTGGGGTCTAATGATATAAAGAACTAGACTGATCAATTTATGATTTTTAGGTACGCTTTGTGCTTTAATTAAATATTAATTATATTAATTAAATTTAATTAAATATTATGAATTATGAATTTTCCGAGAATTTGACTAATAGAATTAGCTAGAAAATTGGCAGAATTTTGCACACTGCTTAATATCGGTCGGAGAGGGTTTTATTTTTTGTGTTGTTTTGGTAGACCGTATAGCTTTTGAGGGAGAGCGTTACTTGATTTTAATTTGTATGCCTTTTTTGTCAATTAAATAGCATTATTGCCCTTTTTGGTATTAGTTCATTTATACCTTGTTGATATTTATTTGTGGGATCATGTTTTAATCTTTCGTATGTTTTTTATCATCTAGCAATTAATTTATTTTATCTATGTATTCAGTTCCATTGGTTTTGATGGCTTTTAATATTTATAGATTTGGGTTATTCTTAATAAATCATTTAGTTTCTATTACGTGTTTGTACAAATGATGTTTTGGTTTTCTTTTTTGATTTTAAGGTTTGTTATTTTATTTCTAATGTTACTTCGGATATGGGGTTCTAAATCATTTATTTCGTTTTAAATGTTAGCTGTGATGTCAGTGATCATCGTGTTAATTTGTTGTTTTTCAATGGCAAAGTTTGGGCGTATATTTAAAATTAGTTGAACCTTTTCAGGGATAGCTTTTTTCTCTTTACGACGGTGCTTTCCTTTTTCCTCTAAGTGCCCTAATAACCGTATACATTGCAAAAAACCTTTTTCGTAAATATAATAACCAACATCATTATACTATTTAGATCCCACGAAACTTTTTCTCAACCCGCGTGATTCTGTATTTATCAGAATATTCAAATATAAAGTTTTGTAAGATTATGCTACCGTCTGCATTAACGCTATATGCTAATATCATATTTTGATAAACTAACCAACCGAAGCATATAATTATTAACTGTTGAGTATACTGGACTATTTTATAATGGCCAAAACTTCTCATATTTCTTTTAATTTCATAATGTCATGGGACGTCTTTATAACTTATATCGACTTGTGTTAAAATCAATTGAGCTCGCAAAATATTAACTTAATAACTCAAAATTCACCTTTAAGTTACTTAGAAAAGTTACTTAGAAAAAAATTAAAAAAAAAATATTAAAACGGACAAACAAAATAAAGAACAAATGTGTGTTTCTTGTGTGCTACAAATTAATTTAAATCTGAATTCGATTTATTCAAGATTTTATGGCAACCTAGCCCATATCTTAATTATGAGAATCGTATTGAAATTATTATGACGGAAATACACCATCAACTAAGTAAATCCCGTTTTACTTTATATTTAAATAAAATTCCTCTTCTACAATATTTTGCATACATATTTCGGCTGATTAATAGCTAATCCTTATCACAACAGTTTGTTAGCCAACTTAGCAGGCTTGTCACTATCATAACGATGGAGTAACGATATACCCCCCCCCCCCTATATTATCATAACCATGTCATAATCTACCATCCAGTTCTATGATATGCAGTTTCCTTGCTTCACTAATAACCATTGTTTTTGTTTTTTCTACGTTGATATGCATCTTGTAGTTGTTTTCAGCTTTTTTCTATATATATTTAAACAATTGTAAACGTCTCCTCGACATGAAATATTTCTGTGATCTTATTATTTTCGAAGCCTAATGGCCTGCTTCATAAATCTTTACTTATTTCCTTGCTCCTTTGATTGCTTCATACTGCATCAAATGCAATGTGGTCTTAAACATTTTATATGATTTTTCCAGCACCAATGCTTTACTGTTTTGTTTTATTTTGTTGTTATTTTTGTTGATTTTAGTTGTTTGCTTTTAGTACTAAGTTTAAAATTACGAGTGTGCCAGGATTTTTTTGTTCGCCCCCAAGCGTTTTATGTAATTCTGCCAATAATGTTGCTACGCTGTGAGGTAATCGTGCAGTAGTTTGGCATTCTTGACTGTATCCTTCTTGGACATTGGTGCAACTATCACTATTCGCCATTGGTGCTTATTATAGTGTCGAAAGAAAACTTTTGACTTTCTTTCTATGTGTTTGTCATCTTTTTGGGCAAAATATGATATTTCACTGTCTCCATTTTCATTTTTGTTTTGACTGTCATTTCCATTTCCTCTTTTAATAGTTACTTTACATTTTTACTGTCATAATTGCTGCCTTATAAAATTTTCCTACTTTTACAATGTTATTTCTTCCTTTTTAAATCGTGTGAATTTCTTCTGATTTTCTCCTTGTTACAGCATTCAATTATCTGAATTTGAATATCTACACTATATTTCAATTTATTCCTTAGTGTAGTGTGGCAAAAAAATGTTTTGTTCTTCGTTTTTCGCATCTTCGTGAATCACCTGAAACTACTAATATTAGGCGAGTTCTTCTTTTCATTGTTTTTCGATATTAATATATAATATTTCTCGATGAAAAGCTAGTTTTCCTTTTTCATATATTTCCTCCATTCTTCTTCAAATAATATTGATATTGCGTGCTCTTTTATACTTACTACAATAACAGTTTGGTTTTCATTTGACTTTCCCCTTTGTCTCTGTTTTGCAAGTGTTCTTCATTTACAATTTTTAACATGTCATTTTATTATTTTAAGTGTTTTTCGTTATCTTTATGTTTCCTCCCTTCAGTTAACTTTTTTGCTCTATTTCATCGTTTATTTGGAAACTCATGAATATTCAAGTTGTGCATTTTATGTGCATGCGGGCGTGGCTCTTACTTGCATTGTTTTCTCATAATTTTGTGAATTAATATTTTTGAACAAAGTGAGTATCACTTTTATTTACTCATACATGGCCGTTGAACTTTTATCTTTTAATAATTTACAATTTTTTATATATGTATTGTAGTAGAAGTAAACTGTTTATTTTTAGTATTATCATAAGTCTTAACAATCAACTTCAGTGTCATATATACATACTGTTCCTAATATATATACATGCGATTGCAAGTTATTTTATACGGTAGGAAGCAATAAGAACGATAGCTCATTGTAGCATACAAGTCAACTTATAAGGGAATCATGTGGATTTCAATAGTTTTCTCTGTATGTGCTCTTGCATTTCCACTTACTTCAGCTGCTACTGGTAAATATTGGATTTCAAATATTTTTGATTTATTACATGTCATTGATACTGCTAAGTAATGAAGTAAAATCTGATATTTTGGATTTTAGGTGAATTAAAATCAGTTTAGAAGTTTTAAAATCAAACAGTACCATAATTGTTGCGTTTAACATAATGTTTGGTGATTCGTGCCATTTATTCGTTTTCAATATAAGTTCCCAGTTACTTACTGTATTTCAATAAACGTGGAGTAATTATTTTGCATTGTGTTATAGACAAAGTAGTGTGCTATTTCGGAAGTTGGTCGACCTATAGGCCAGGAAATGGTCAATTTAACGTCGAAAATATCAATCCTTACTTGTGCACCCACTTGATATACGCCTTCGTCGGAATTAACGGAGATGGATCAATCCGAATTTTAGATACGTGGAACGACATAGAATTAGGTATTTATACATTATCCGTATTGGACGTATTGCGCAACTTGGTTGTTTTTAAGGTGCAATTAGCAGATTTAATGCCTTAAAAAATCAGAACGCCAACTTGAAAACATTGGTCGCCATTGGGGGGTGGAACGAAGGGTCGGAGACATTCTCCCAAGTCGCCAGTTCGCCTACTCTCCGGTCTGAATTCGTGCAGAATGCCTTGACTTTCATCCAGACTCACGGTTTTGACGGGTTTGATTTGGACTGGGAATACCCTGGCCAGAGGGGGGGCGCTGCTACTGATAGAGTAAGTTGCCGTTTAATGGAACGTATTATTGTAAACGTGCCAGGAGTTTAAATTTGCATTTGGAATTCTAATTATGTAGGTGTATCTCTCATCCATCATCAATTGATGTAGTAGAAATTTTAGGGGAGAGATTATTAATAATTTTCCTAAATATAGATAGATAGATAGAACTCTTACACATGTAGCATGTTTGTTATGTTTCAGGAAAATTTCGTTAGCTTACTAGCTGAATTTCGTTCAGTTTTCAATGAATACGGTTATCTGCTCACAGCTGCAGTTGCTGCAACAGGAACATCAGTAGACATTTCATACGATGTACCTGCACTATCACAGTAAGTTCTGATTAAGTTGATAGAATTTATTACAAATATAAGCGTCCACCTTGGTCGGCGACTGAATTAGATTAATTTTTATCATCTTAGAATAGTGACAGGAATTCACTTAAGCCTTGCATTGTTTACTTACCCCGGCGTCCTTTCTCAAATTTCAATTTTCACTTATTCCAATAACCAATGACTAAGATCTCTTGTGATAAATATTATGTTTAATGTTAACTTTAAAGTGTAATGGACAATTTTTATAACGTTTTATTAGACGTGCTATTCGACAATTTATATTTATAACATAACTGATGATATTGATCAAATTACATTGCACGCACATTACAACATATACCTCTGTAGTAACGTTGTCCATAGAGCACCAATCCCACTTAAGGCATAAACCTTATTATCTTTGTGGAAAAGCGTTTTCATCTAATCTTATATTTTCATTTTACAAGCTGCATTTGAAATCGCTTTGACTTTAATAACAATTTCTTTTAAAGATATCTGGATTTTATTAGCGTAATGGCTTATGATATGCACGGGTCTTGGGACGGAGTTACAGGTCAAAATGCACCATTGTACGCATCATCCATTGATACTACAGCTGCACAGCAATTACTCAACGTCGTAAGTACACTTACAAATATGAAACTTTTAGCAACAATTATTTAAAAATTGCACCTGTGAAAACATCAGCGAAAACGTGCTATTATTGTTGAATATATCATTGTAACTAATATTTGTTATTTTGCATAAGGATGCAAGTATCCAAGGTTGGATAAGTAGAGGCGCTGATCCTGCAAAACTGATCCTTGGGGTTGGAACATACGGGAGATCATTCACTTTGGCAAACTCGGCCAATAACTACTTAGGGGCGGCGACCACGGGTGCTGGAACCGCAGGACAATTCACTCAGGAAGCTGGTTTCCTGGGGTACAACGAAGTAACACATTTTAATTTTTGCAGTTTAAGATTTGCTACCATTTCTTATTGTAGATTTGCTTATTGATTAATGCGGGAGGTTGGACTGTGATCTGGGACAACGAACAGATGGTACCTTATGCTTATAGTGGAAACCAATGGGTGGGTTACGATGACGTCCAGTCCATTGGCTTGAAGGTAATTCAACAATATTTATGTGAACATATAATATATAGCAAATTATAATTATAAAAGATAACCTTCAGTCAATACCTTAATTATACCCATAGAAATTTCATTGTGGAGCAATTATATAGCGAGTAGGTTTAGATAACCAACCTCAGGGCATACATATTCATATTCAATAGTATAATGAGACAAACATCGCGTAGTTCCATCTATATATTAAAAACGTCGTTAATCCTTACTTTAATTTTCAGGGGGGTTACGCTATAAACATGAACTTAGGTGGTATAATGGTCTGGTCGATTGAAACGGACGACTTTCGGGGATCATGTGGAACGGTCAATCCGCTATTAAATCAAATCAACGCCGCATTGCAGTTGGTAAAAATGCACCAAGTTAAGTTCCAAAACCACTATAATAACAATATATATTTTAAGGGTGGATCTGGATCTGGTACTTCCTCTTCATCAACAACAACGACTACAACGACTGCTTCACCGATAGGCGCTGTGTGCACTCAAACTGGTTACATGAGAGATCCCAATGACTGTTCCACTTTTTATTACTGCAGCCCGATCGGAACTTCATTCATACAATATGAATTCCAGTGTCCAGCACCATTGGTTTTCGACAGTACTTTAAACGTATGCAATTACGCATCAGCAGTACAATGTTGAAGACTTAAAAATATGTTTAATATTGCACTTGTGAATTAATTATGTCATTGAATAAATATACATTAAGAGATAATTTAAGGTAGCATTGAAATAGTTGGAATTAAAATATGTGTAAAAAATGGATGAAAATAAAAAATGGGAAACAAAATAAGGAAAATAGATTCACGAGAACACCTACCAGAAATTTAAAAGGGACCATGTACGAGTTTTTGCAAACATAGTAGTTGAATATATCTTATGGTCAATAGTTTTTCTTGGTCGAAAATATTTCGTGTTCTTGATTAAATAAATTTTTCTAATCCCCTAAGTTTTTTAGCAGCTTGGGTCTAGTGTTGGGTGTTGTGTTGTGATCCTAGTGATAGTTAAGTCCACTGGAAGCAGAAACTTATTGGTTGTTGGATATTATACCGTTTATATATAGAGCAGGGAATGACCCAGGAACAACTTCCTAGGCAGTTTGGTTTTGGTAAAAGTACCATAACAAAATTTTTGAGCCGATGGCAAGTGTAAGGGGATGTGCAGAAGAAGAAAAACTCAAGAGAACCCATAGCATCAAAATAGCTGAATTGAAATATTGTTTGTCATTCTCGCGACAACCCTCGACTAACAGCAGTTAACATTATCCATCGGAAATGAAGTGTTTCCTTCCATTCGGACAGTTCGGCGTTGTTTACAAGCTGCGTGACTCAATGGACGCAGCCCTGTTAAACAACACTTATATCAGCAAAAAATCGAAAAGCTCGTGTTGAATTTGCAAAAGGACATTTAGAGTGGACTGAAGATCACTGGAAAAACATTATATGGAGTGATGAATCGAAATTTCGCTGTTCGGAATGTGATGGTCCAGCTTACGTACGATGTCCTATTGGCACACACTTTAATCCACGCTACCAACTTCCCACCGTCAAACATAGTGGAGGCGACATGATGGTATGGGGTTGTTACAGTGCTCAAGGAGTTGGTCCTCTCCATCGAATTGATGGCATAATGAATAAGAAAATGTACATGAGCATTCCTTTTGCCCGCGATAGTTTTGGTCGAAGGTTCATTTTTCAACAGGACAACTATCCGAAACATTCAGCGGGTGCAGTGAAGAACTGGTTTAATAGCCATCGAGTGAATGTAATGAAATTGCCCAGTGAGTCACCTGACTTAAATCCAATTTGACAAGATCTGGGACGAGTTGGATCGTCGATTAAAAAATATAAAAGCCTAAAATGCTAATGAAAAATTTCAGCAGTGGGAAGAAGCATGGTACGATATTCTAGCTTCGGTGATTGAGAACCTAATCAACTCTATGCCAAGACCTAAAATTATAATTACAATACAAACATATAATTTTGACAACAACAAAATTGAAATACTATAATAGAAATTTATGAAATAAAACAAAGCATTGTAAATTAACGTTCGAGAATGTACATCATGTTCCAGAATGTACATCATAACATAATTGGAAATGCCAATAAAGATTTTTACTGTTGCTATACGTTATATTTTAATTAATTAATCTAATGTAACTAAATGTATCATTGGTATTACATACACCTGTATTTACATTAGATTATATTAGGATGTTACGAAGTACTTCAGGCAGTTCAGCAAGGGCCCTTGTGTCGTATACGCTGCAGACAATCAGCTGATCTCAAGGGAAATATATCCCCACTTACAATGTACTCAATTCAGTTGATACGGATTGTTACTGGTCATTGTTTACATCGTTTATTTGGTAGACGGTAACAATAAAGATGAGACGGAAAAATCACTTCCAAAAATTACAAATATTACCAATGAACGCAAGCAACGTTGTAAAATCAATAGTATTATTTGCTAAGCGCCCCGTGACGCGAAGCGATATTACTTGTTACTTTGCCACACGTCAATGAAGGGCATACAATTAAATTGTATATTTGCATTCTGATTGTCTTTACACGTGCACGGAGAAAACAAATGGCTTCGAGGAGATTACGCTTCGTTGTTTGTTATAAGTTAGTTTCGTTCAATTTCAGGAATGCTAGGCAATTAAACTTTAATTATTGTCAAACTTTATCTTGCCACGAGATTTTGATTTTTATTATGGATGTTTTTGGCTGTAGTTTTATCTTTATAATTTAATTTTTAATTTTTCAACAAATAAATAAAGCACTTGTTCTAAAATTTGTTACAGTTAACGATTGCATTTTACTTCATACGGTAGGGGTGAGAATATCTAATGCAAAATTTTCATTTAGAGCCGTTTTACAATTATATGGACTTTGTGAACCATGTGGATCGTGATTGTGTTGACTGCATCCATTCTTGCATCACCATTTGTTTTAGCTGACACTGGTAAATATAATGAACATCAATTTCATATTTTAGTAACATTTTTAGATTTTATTCATCAATAAATCATTTACCCTAAAATGTAAAATTTTTAATTTTTTAAATTTAAAGCCAATGAGGATATTTGTGAATTGTAAATATTTGACTTTGAGTTATTTATGTTTAGTCCATCGAATCAAAATTCCATATCGTTAAAGATTTGCTTTTCTGTTAGTATTTATTAGCTGGTCATTAGTTTACATTTAATGTTTTTATAATTTGATTTAACATTTGCTTCACGATTTTTTCTAGAGATAACACCCATTTTGCTAGAATAATTTTCGATTATATTTATGCTTTTGTGATACTTCACATTTTCATTAATTTACACTCAAAAGTACAAAGCAAGGTATTTTAAGCGTTCCTGGAATTTACGTTATCAGGAACGGAGGTTAATGGAGTATTATGCATGAAAATATCTGTTGTTCAACTATAAATAAATAGAGAACATAATAATGGTCTCCATAGCAGTTTATTCATTATCATATAATATAACTTATATACCAACACGCCGTCTACTAAGCGAATATTTTGAGTGCGATAATTATAATCCATAGCTTATTATAGGCTTAGATTAAAAAACGTTGAATGCAATTTGCTCGTCGCATTACATTGACGATTCAAATTCCATTTTGTAATATTTTTTAAGACAAAGTGGTGTGCTATTACGGCAGCTGGTCGACCTACAGGACGGGCAGTGGAAAATTCGACGTCGACAACATCAATCCCAATTTATGTACTCATTTAATATACTCCTTCGTTGGAATAAACAGCGACGGATCAATTCGAATTATGGATCCATCAAACGACTCAGGTCTGTACCTGCATAATATGCTTCTTTCATACGATACAGTTTTAGCAAGTGTGTCATTTTGAAGGCGCAATGGCAAGATTCAACGCCCTAAGAACTAAGAACAAAAACCTGAAGACTCTGGTTGCTATCGGTGGATGGAATGAAGGCTCGGTAACATTCTCGCAGGTCATCACTTCGGCAAGGCTTAGATCTGCTTTCGTTAAAAATGCCGTGCAATTCATCAAAACTTACGGTTTTGACGGGTTTGACTTGGATTGGGAGTATCCTGGGCAGAGAGGAGGCGCTTGGACTGATAAAGTAAGTTATCATTTTCACTTCGCGTAGTGCACCAAGCATGTTTATAAATTTGATGGGATTAATCTGATTTTATGCCTATTACATATCTATATCAAGTCTAGAATATTGCCAAGGATTGGTTAAAAAATTAAAAGAGGTTAATAAACTAGTAGAGGCTGATAAGGCACTTTTTAGATAATTTTTGTACGTTCCCACCACATACTTAATATTTGATAATTTATATTTATATTAGATTAAAGTTTAATATTTGATTATGTAACAACGTTTGCATATGCAGTCTAACAATTTCAATATAATTGAGCTACATGTTCTCCCATTAATTCGCTCTGCGAATTGTTCGAAAGAGAAGCACGTGGTTGCCCACTGGAGAACTATAAATTGCAGCTCTAATTGTGAGCATAAAGCACCCGTGCTCGATATTATTAAATTAGTAAAGTTAGTAAAGTAAAATTCTCAAAAATATTATAATCTATTGTATTAAATTATGTGATTTTCTTGTCGATGATTTACTAATTATTTTTTTCTTATCATATTTTAATGCCGGTTTTTTGTTTTGAAATTAGCATTTCCATTTCAAGTTTGTTTAAGGTTTCATAATGAATAATTAATTACAATAGAAAAATGTATATCGCCGGACTGGGTTTAATTTAAGTTGGATTTGTAACGATTTGGTTTCAGCGTGGTTCCTATCTCAGTTTCTTCTTTTATAACAAGCATATATCAGTTTCCTTTCATTATTTTTCCTATTCTTATTTTAGGTAAACTTCGTTACCTTATTGGCCGAATTACGATCGGCTTTCAATCAGCATGGATACCTGCTTACGGCTGCAGTTGCTGCAACCGGATCTTCTGTCGACATTTCTTATGACGTACCAGCATTATCAAGGTAAGTACTAAATTCATTCGCTACCATCGATGCATGTATTTGAAAGCAATTGTGGCAGGCAATAAGTACCGTTACGGCATCAAATTAAAGTTATTATTAATAATACTTTGAAATGTATTTTGTAATATGCAATCATTTTTTGTGTAAAAGAGAGCTTACATCCCTTGTGGAAATTACTTACTTAATTCGGTTACTTCGGTTAATAACCGACATAGCCTAGAGATATTAATCCAACAGATTATTACCCAGATTAGAAAAAATATACATCATCAATATAGTACAAGAAGCACTTTCGCATACCCAGGCACACTCGTACACAAGATCACAAAACTTCAAAGATACAAACATTAAAAAGTCTATAAAACATTCAACATCATAAAAACAAAAACAACAGCGAATATAGAAGAGGAAGACGAATCCAACGCCACACATGCAAGAATAATTACATAGGACAAACAGCCCCCGTAAGTCCAAGATCACGAAACCGGCACAATAGACACGACAATGAAAATACTGAAGATACAACGAAAATCAATCCACAACTAAAAAAACTTTTTGTGAAAATACAGGGAACCACCAAACCAACGATATGAGAATATTTATTAAAAATAATTGCATTAAACACAAATCCACATATAATCAGATTAATAACGTAATATTTTAAGTATTTTCTGCGCATCGCCTTGTGTTATATTTCAACGAAAGTTTATTTTCCCAATTGAATTTTATAGCTGTACTATGATGCTCACAGACGAAGACTTATTACTCAAATATAAATTTGACAGTGTCTATCGCCTTCATTCCCGTATTGTTTCGTCGTGATTAAAATGATTACTTATTTTTTTTCATATCATACTTACGAATAGGAATGAATCATTTGAAAATATTTTCGAATAAAGTTCATTATTGGTTAGCTTAATAACTGGTCGAATGCTTACATTCGTTATGTTTTATTATTAACAAATTATTAACATTAATATTCAAAGAAAGTAGTAAAAATAAAAGGATCTAGTAAAGTAAATAAAATAGAAACAAAGAATAGATAATTAATGCTATTGGATTACTGAGAAATAGTCGTGCAACCAAAACTGATTTTTACTGTTGCAGGCAATACCATTATTGCCACATCACATCACATAATTGAACTGCACTATAATTTTCTCATAATTTTCTCTGGAGTTGTACCGCCTTCAGTCAGTTTCCTTTGATATTATGGCGCAGCAAAACTACTGGCGCCCACTTTGAGGAACAGATAGGATTTATCCTTTTTTAAGGTTTGATACCATACAAACGTCGAAAATCCATTACATTAGGATTACAGTATAATACAGTATATATATATTGTTTTACTGTGGAGAAATTAAAATACTATAGAATAAGTATTTAAGAAGTCGCGGGATGCTCATAAACATCCACAGCAACATTGCTCAAGTATATCTATTTCAGTTTCTTCACACCACAAAGAAAGTGATCACTGCCAGTTGTTTGATTTGTTGCAATAGACAGTGGCGAGGCCATGTATAGCAAAGCAAAGCTTAGGGATGAAGGTTAAAAATTCGATAAATTGATCATCTTTCGACATGTTGATAGAAAGCAGTACAGCCAACTTTACTATTAATTAACCCTCACACATCTTATCTTCCCGTATTTATTTCATTAACAGCCATATTTTTTGATAAATCACTTTTTGAGAGAGGTGCTTGCAAACTTACAAGTCATAATGTTCGAAGGGAATTAATTCTTCTTTAACTTCTGTTAAAGATATCTGGACTTTATTAACGTTATGGCATATGATTTACATGGTTCTTGGGATGGAGTCACAGGACAGAATGCGCCGTTGTATGCATCAGCTATTGATAAGAATCCTGCGCAGCAGTTACTAAACATTGTAAGTATTCAAATCAATAGTTAAGGATTTTATGTACTCATTTTTCATTTAAGCATTTAATGCTAATGCAGGATTTATTGAAAATCTGTTGTTTTGTGTTGTTCTTATCAATAAAGGCATTAAAAATGCATGTTTACTAGCAATTTCTTTTCTAAAAGGACGCCACTATCCAAGGCTGGATAAAAAGAGGCGCTGATCCTCAAAAACTGCTTCTAGGACTACCAACATACGGCAGATCGTACACATTGGCCAACTCTGCGAATAATAATTTAGGGGCATCGACCATCAGCGGAGGAACTGTTGGGCAGTTCACCCAAGAAGTTGGTTTCTTGGGATATAACGAGGTAATTAATTTATTTTCACAGTTTACAATGTTACCACCTATTATCATAGATTTGCTTATTAATCAACGGCGGTGGTTGGACCGTGGTTTGGGACGATCAACAAAAAGTTCCTTACGCTTTCCGTGCAAACCAATGGGTGGGTTATGATAATACGCAGTCCATCGCTCTAAAGGTAAGAATTTAATTGTACTTGATGAATTGTTTGATTGTAGACAGCGTAAATCCTAAGGAAAATCAACGCATTAATTATTACTGACACTTTGCTTACACTTAGCGGTGGGATTATAAGATTCCCGAACAAAAAATATATTGGTCAAAATTCAAAACAAAACCCCCGATAGAGCAGATACACGTGCATATACATGCTGCACAAGTGAGAAGAAGTAGAGGGAAATAAAAGTAGGAAAGTAGATGTAAATTAAAAAAAAATTGCAAAATAAATTCTGGAGAACATTTCATCATCATCATCAGTTTTTTCCGCTATTCTGCCCGATTTTTTACTTTAGTCCTCCAATATGAGTCAACCCTTCAATCCACCTGAACTTTGACCTGCCGCCTTTTTATTTCCTACCGGTTAAGAGTTGAGCACTTTCTTTATGGGGTTTATTTCGTTGGCTCCAGCTATGTGTCCTGCCCAACATAGTGATTCACTTGATGATTGTAACAATGTCTCTCCCCTTCGCTATGTCTTTGTAGAGATAGTTTGTTATACAACTTGAAGATGTGTCATCATAGTCCATCCTCACATGGTTCCTTGAAAATTTTCCTCAGTGAGTAGGACTCCTGCTTCAGCTTTAGAGACCGCCCACGCCTCTGATCCATATGTTAAGACGGAAATAATCAAGGTCTTGTAGACGTTAGCTTCGTTGTTAATGCAAGACCCTTCTTACTGAGATATTTGAACAGGCGAGAGTAAAATGTATGCTGTGACAATGCGTCGTTTTATTTCGTCCAGAACATTGTTACTTGAGTTCACGTGATTGCTCAGGTATAAGAATTCCGCCACCAATTGAAAACAGTAGTTGTCGATGGTTAGATCGTTAGCTCTGGTGCGCGGGATCACCTGCATGTATTTTGTCTTTGACCACTTGACTTCAGTCCCATCTTCTCCGGCGCGGACACTACCTTTATGTATCTCAAACGGTTTTGATATGTCGCTCTGAATTTTAACTGCCAACATGGTCCTAGTCATGGTCATTTTAGACGTATTAGTTTATCTGGGATCTAGATCTTCGGCCCAATGATGTTCTCATATGCAGCTTTGAAGTCGACGAAGAGATGATACATATCGATGATCGATGTTATATTCCCTTAGTTTCATCAGGATCTGGCGTAGAGTGAAAATCGTGTTTGCAATGGAATGGTTAGACCTGAATCCCGACTGGTATTCTCCAAGGAGGGCTTTAGAAAATGGCATCAGTCGTTCATAGAGAATATTTGACAAGATCTTGTAAGAGGTGTTGAGAAGGGTTATTTCCCTGTAATTTTAGCAGTCTAACATGTCTTACAAAGGATGTTAAGCATGTATTGCACAAGTTTCCCCTCCCACTTGCTTGAATAATTCAGCCTAGACACCATCTCTGCCAGGGGATTTGTTGTCTTTTAACTGGTTGATTGCTTCATCTTCTGTCAGCTATGCCCTTGCAGATATTTGTTGTTGGCTTGAAGATTTTCCCCGATTTATTCAGTTCTTGGTAGAATTTCCTAGCATTGTTTTGTCTTCGTTGTACTTTTCTTATTTAGGTATATTCCCCTGCTTGACATTAGAGACTCTTCCACGTAATTTGAGCTGATCTGATTGTAATCTGAGTCGATGATGGCGTCTCTGTAATTCCTAATGTTCATGATATTAAGTGTCTTTTCTTAATCAGGACATGCTGGATCTAGTTTTTAGTGATACCATCTGGTGATTTCTAATTACTTTTATGGATATCCTTTGGATAGAAATGGGTGCTTCCCACGATGACGTTTTTTGCTGCCTCTAGACTGATAAGTCTGACGCCATATTCGTATGTCATGTCATGGAGGCTATATTTACCAATATATTTTTCGTAAATATCGCCGCAACGCTATCACATGCATTATTCAAATCTTCATAGAAACGTTTCCTTTCATCTTCTTCCTTCTCTTCAGTTGGAGCGTGTACATTTATTATGCTTATTTTGAAGAACCTTTTATACATAGGACGCAAAGTAGTCCATTCACGACCTTAAAACCGGTCACGAGGTGTTTCAAATTTTTTCTACACAATGAATAAAAATTTAACCAATTTTATATTTTCAAATTTATTTGTTTTTTACTTCGTGATTATCCACTGCGTCGAATCAAAATTCATCCAATTTTTATTTTTCAAATTTATTTGCCCATTGATTATCAAAAAGCGAAAATGGAAAATGGGCGTGTGTGTGTGTACGTCTTGCGTGAATATGTGTTTGCGCGTGCGTGAGTGTGTTTCAATTTTCACTAAACTGTTTTGTGTGAATACGCACACATCCTTACGTATACGAGGGCAAGTTGATAAAAAAGACTATGAAGGAGTTAAAATACATTTAGGTCATTTTTCAATATAATCTCCTTGTACTTCTATGCATTTTTTACATTTAACAATTAAAGAACAAGCCATCAACATTTTTTTCTCACTCTGCAAAAACTTTTTCAACCGCCCACATTAGTTCTTCGTCGTTTAGAAATCTTTGTTAGGGGTGTACAATGATTTAAGTCTGTGAATTTTAAATCCTTCAGAGCATCCTGGATAACAACAAGCAAAGGAAAACCAGATTTTCATTTTTGAATTTTCCCTTGCGTTTTTCCATTATGACCTGTTGCAATTTGCGTAAAATATCAGCATAATAGTTACACTTTATCGTCGAGTCCCAAAAAATAGTGGCCATAACCTCGCCCAGCCGAATGTTGGACCTTAAATTTCTTTAGCGGTGGCGAGCCTTTGTGTTTTAATTGCACCGACTCCTTTTTCCTTCACAAATCTCCGTTAACAAGTTTCAATTCGACGTTGTTCATGGAATGTACTTAACATTCTTGGTGCCATCTGGCGCTTATCTTTTACGTGCCCAAATTATCGTGGATGATGGTCCAAACATGTTCCTAGCTAATTTGCATACTTCAATGTTTCTACTATTTGAACGTTTTCTTCGGTAATGGCTGAATTTGGTCGACCACTTCTTGGTTTGTTTTATTAATTCGGTTTCAAATTTACTCATGAAGAGATTAGCAATAAACTGTTACCCATTGTTGCCCCTTCTTGCTGTTCATAGAAGTTACCGTCTATTTGGAAACAATTCTGGGACATACACAGTGTATCACCTGGTATCATGTTTCGTACAGCAAATTATTTAATACATAGTATTTAAGGGAAGTTAATTAATAATATTTATTTCTAAAAACAGGTACATTCACACGAAATCCATTAACCATATCTGGTTGGTATCGACTTTACTATTGCGTTAAAATTTATATTGCTATGCCAAAATAAGTCGTTATATTTAACAACCCAACCCAATTCATAGTAACCTTCACATTGTGTCGCGTCGCGGTTGATGAACGACGCTTCATTTACAACGACTCGCCCGTCGATCGATCTAGGGATCGGGTTACGAACGACGCACAGTTTATACCCGCACAAGCAAAAAACACATTTTAGTAAATACTGTTTTAAATTCAATTAACAAAATAAAGTATTCATACAGTTTACTATTCCTTTTGCTACTTTGAATGTGAACGCCTTTGAAAAAATCTGCCTGAACGAACTGCCATTTTACTTGCAAATTTCTTTAGCAGCGACAAGTTTATATATTTTTTCCAACGTTAGGTATTTAATAAACTCTAGTTTCTGTTCATTGTCTGTAAAAAAATTATATTATAATTGATGACAATTATTGAAAAATATTTCATATTTTTTAATGCTGTAGTTAGAAAAACACATATGTATGTTATGTGTGTTTATTTGTGAATGTGAACTTATCTTTAATCTATCTGCATAAAAAATTCAGAATTGACGTGTGCTTTAACAGATTTTCTCTTTTTCGTGCATAAGCATAATATTACTAACATTTTAATCTCACTTCCGTTTTTTAATGACTTAATGTAATTTCCTCAACTTAACGACTTAGTTGATTATCCAATTTTTCGGTAATTCGCAGGTCGATTATGCAAAGAAAAATAATTTGGGCGGTGTTATGGTTTGGTCCATTGAAACTGACGACTTCAGGGGAACATGTGGAACGCCCAATCCGCTACTAACGACAATCAACACCATCTTAGGCACGGTAAGGATACACGTCGTTTACTTCACACCAATCAAATTATTGTTGTAGAGTGGATCAAATGGTTCGGAAATTGGGACCGCTTCATCGCCGGCAACCAACCCGACCACAACGACGACAGCTGCCACTGTGAGGGTTGTTTGTACCCAACAAGGTTACGTCAGAGATCCTTATGCTTGTAGCAAATTTTATTACTGCAAAAAAGTGGGAACGTCATTCGAACAAACGGCTTTCCAGTGTCAATCATCATTGGTTTTTGATACAATTCGAAATGTTTGCAACTACGCTTTGTACGTGAAATGTTGACGAATCGCAAGAAATAAATGAAACATTGTGATACGTGATGAGCTGAAATCTTATGTGATCAGTTCAGTATGCTGTTATGAGTGAGAATGCACAGATGTAATAACGTTATAAAAATCCTTACAATAAGGAGCCAATTGATTGTGTGCATGCATGGTTCGGAATGCCCAAAATATTGGGATGATTTTTAGTTTATAAATTTTATACATCGTCTAAATATATGATTAAATACACAATCTTCGTTTATCTCAGGTACAAATTAAAATGTAGCTTATCCAATATTAAACCTATATAGCAATTAACATTAAAATTGTTCACAATTATATTAAATAAAAAGTCAACTCTAAGTTAATCCGATTCTGAATACTAACTAAAAGATATTTAACTGCGTTGCTGTGACTGGTAAAATGGCGTAGAAATTAATGCTACAGCAGGTCAACAAGTAGCTAGAAATTGTTAAAATTAACAATACTTCTGTATAGGTCGATTTAAAAAATTGTAAATAATGTGATACTATTCCTTTTCGTTTATACCTTGGCAATTGAGGATAATTTGAAATATGTAAATAAGAAATATGGTTTAATTTTTTCACACGGAAATAAAAATGATCCATATGACTATATTTGGGAATTTTCGGTCCAAAAATTTTTTTTTTAAAAAATTGAAACAACACAGTTTGTTTCACTATGTTTTTATTGTTTTATTTTTGTAACTCACTACGTTAATTGCGTATAAATTCATTCTCAAGTGTCAACTACCAAAGGTTCAAAAATGCATTAGTAGAATTTTAACAATCAATCATTAATTCTACTTGCATAAAATTGACACACACATACACACACACACATTTAAAAATATGATTACGTGCGAATTATACTCTAAAGATAACTGAGTATCTACAGCTTTATGGCTTAATAACGATGTGCTTCGATCGACGCTGAATCCCGGCACTTTGTTTGTTAGCAAACACACGAGGGGAATAAGCCCTTCTATTCCATCTAGCAGGCGTACTTGAGGATAGGAAATGCAACATGATTTATTGCAACCAAAGGAATCATTCCTGTGTAAATTATGTCTGATATTAGCTAGTTCAAAGCTTTTTGGAACGTCATTTACCAGTTCGAGTAATTACGGTTCACACCAAAGGTAAACGAATCATTTGATATCAGCGAGAAAATTGTCATTTTGTGTTATTTCCATGCGCTACTACCATAATAAATGCACTCAACAAATCTTGAAAGTGTAATCTGGAGGAATTATTCTAACGATACTAGCAAAATCGATAGTCTTATTTGTTCAGCGTCTCGTGGCGTGAGATGAAATTAGTTGCTGCATTATGTCATGTTTATGAATGGGAAGGAATTAAATTATATATTTGCGCTATAAGCTGTGTTTAATTAATGTGCATGTGCAAGAATAACGTTCCAAGTGTTCTTTTTTTGTTGAATGTCAAAATAAATTTAGAACACTTTACAACATTGATTTTCATAATTTTTAAGGTTCTTGAAAGATTTTTTAAAAATCTATTGTATTTCCATTTCATAGTGGAATATATCAGAGTGAAGGATGTGCATATCCTATGTAACACGTTTTGATTGAACGCGTAATTATTTAAAGACAATATATTAATTTCCAGCTGACTTACTTTTTTTACACATATTTTGATAACGATTAAAATAACACATACACATACTGTCAGCAATGTTGCCGGAAGTAATATCGAGACTAAACTCAACTTTATTACGATCGTAAATTGACGGTACGTCTGCCGTCATTACGTCGGGCAAATGCTCATATTATTTGTATTACACAGTTGCAATTGTTATAATTAATTAGAAAATAATGCGATATCATCGGAAAGCCAGCAGGCATCACACGAAAGAAATGAAAGCAAATGCAAATAATTTGATATGTTCGATACGTAAGTCTTCGTTGACTGTTTTTTTTTCCATACATTGCGTCCAAACCCGCAATGAAAATATCATAGCTTAAGTGCGGAAAGGAACGAGTAGTTATCTATTAATCATCAAGACTGCACCACAGTGCGAAGGAAATGGCTGTACTTATCAGTTATACAACTGCAGATAGATACTTCACCACACAAATTCGCAAGTGAATTTTAGCTCAAATATTACGGCAGACCTTAATTTCTTACATAATAGAAAAGGTTTGTACTTTTGGGTGTAAGGTGGCTAGCTATGTCTATCTGTTGCTAATAGATGAATATTTCACATGTTAATTCTCTAATGTTATTATTTACGTAAAAACAAAATAAATAATTTAATTACGTAACATTACAACACATTCGCTATTAATAAAAATTTAACCAATGAAACAATCCCTGAAAATGTTCAATTTCTCTTGAGTCTTCTCTTGAGTCTTGGTCCCAACTTGGTCCCGACAACATACCATCACGTTTACCACTGACATTATACCTAGAAGTGAAAGTGGCATGAAATAATTAGAACCTCGTTCGAAATAGTATGAGGAATAAATCAACCAACATAATTACCAACCACAAAAATATATAATAATAATAATAATAATAATAATAACAATAACCAGAAAAAAAACCTTTCCACACATACTGGAAACCCAAAACTGACCCATAATTGCTTATTTTAAAAGTGGACAAAACTAATAAGACAGTAATAATGAACAAAAAGATTACATAAATAAAATAAATAAGATGTTAGAAGATAATAAATCACACGAAGCACTAAAACACGACCCTACCGATAAATTGACAAAATCTTTGCCTTCAAGTTTAAAACAAGCCACCAAACAAGATAATCCCATACGATCAGTTCAATTCAAGCAACACCCAGAGCCCCACGTAAAATGTTGCTAAATTCCTGGCTAATTCGATAAGCCGAATCCTAGGAAAAACAATATACCACATTTCTGGGATTTTGCAAAATTTATAAAAGTTCAAAAACTACTCAAAGGCTACTAGCTAATTAGTATGGACGTTGTTTCTTTGTACACTAACATTCCTATCGACCTGGTTACCAGGCTATTACAAAATGTGCAATGTTCTATAAACATACATAGCACTCGGCAAATATTGTTTTATTGAAGCGACTATTTTCTGCCTTAATTCCAGATATTTCAGCTTCACTACAAAATGTTATATCCAATAATATGGAACAACCACGAAATTTGCTAGCTCTGCCATCATAACTAGTTTGGTATGGAAGACCTTAAAAATTCTGTAATAATAAACTTAAAAAATAAAATCAAATTACCTTTCTTTAAACGGTATGTGGATGGTTGTCTATTAACCAGCCCAATAAACAAAGAAAAGACCATCGAGTTTAACAAATTCCATAAAAAATACAGTTCATCATAGAAAAAGAGAACAATAAATCGATAAACTTTCTGGACCTTAAAGTGATACATAACAATGGGGATATCTATACGGACTGGTATAGGAAACTCACGCACTCGGGCAAATACCCAAATCACCTGTCATGTGCCCTCAATTATTACAAAGTAAGCACTATAAACAACTTAGTGGGCAGATGGCAGCCTTTTCCAAGGTTTGCCTTGATAATAATTTAATTAACTTAAAAAAATTGAAAACAAAATAATTATCCCTAATGGTTCATAAACATCAATAAGGGAATAAAGAAACGCACATCAACAAATATTCAAAATAACAACAATAAAACAATAAATTATGAGAATAGTAAAATAATAGAAAACGACAAGGTTATATTAATGAATTACGTTCGTAAATAAAAAATACGAAAAATACTTGCAGAATTTAAATTAAATTGGCGCATAGATAATATACTCACAATAACAAAAAGTACCTTTTAAAATTAAAATAAAGTGTAATGACCATAATGGAACCGAAGTAGGACACACTGAACAATACCTGAATAAAAGAATGTGCTCGCATAAATACAGGACAACATTCCGAAACGGAGATACTACAGCTCATTCCAAACATGCTAAAGAAAACAATCATAATTTTAATACCGACAATCCCAACATTGATGTGTCTTCCGGGTGTTGCCGTGTTTTTTGAAGTAAACTTGACGTTTCGCTGATCATACTGTCAGCTTCTTCAGAAGGTTTCTAAAGATTGGTGTTGATATCTTTTTCTCCGCGTTATATAGCCGGTCGTTGCTTCATTTGGAACTAAGTCGGCTACTATCAGAAGATATGTGGCAAACAGTGGACCGGATTAGTTACGAACACAAAGAGCATCACCTCAACAACGCTACTAGAAATCAGATCAAGAAGTTTGAGAAGATATATCATAAGAAGACCGAAGCACTACCAGGATTGGACCCTAAGAAGACTGTCGTGATCCTCACCAACCAACGGTTATCAGAAGAACAAACCAGAGTACTATCGCAAGGGCTAAATTTCGCTATTGCACCAAGAAGGATACCGAAAGACGAAATAATCACCTAAGTGGAATGTGCAATAAGCACCCTACCAGCAGAAGAAGCAGAACAAATATGACACGAGACGTGCAAAATACTCTGCAAAACCAAGCCACCAGCTTAAAATATCTCAAGGGCAGAAGAGGGCGCACTGAAAGAACTTCGTGAGAATAAAGACATCATCATTCTACGTGCCGATAAGGGAAACGCGACAGTAGTGATGAACCGGATAGACTACAATGAGAAGATCAGCACGTTATTAGATCCTGAACACTACAGGAAATTAAGCAGAGATCCAACAGCCAAGATAGAACGTCAAACCAGGAAAGCAATCAGGGAGTCAGCCATACCAAAGGAAGAACATCGAAGTCTACTGCCATCAGAAACTCAGCCTCCAAGATTATATGGACTGCCGAAAATCCGCAAAACTGGAAACCCTCTACGACCAATTGTAAGCACATGTGGATCTACAACTTATGAACTAGCCAGATATGTTGCCAAACAACTGCAACAGTACGTGGGATTAACTAGCAGCTTTGTGAAGAACTCCGAACATTTTGTGGAGATTTTAAATGGATATCAAATAACCAGCGACAATGTGCCAGTAGAAGAAACCCTCCAACTAATCAGACAACGATTTATACCGCAGGGACTCCAAGAAAATATAATCGACCTAGCAAGATTGTGTTTAACTACCACTTACTTTCTGTGGAATGGAGATTTCTACGAGCAGAAGGACGGTGCAGCTATGGGATCACCACTATCACCAGTCATCGCCAATATTTTATGGAGACTTTTAAAGAAGAAGCCATCAGCTCTAGTGACATGAAGCCGAAATGCTGGTACCGCTACGTAGACGACACATTTGTGATATGGCCCCACTTGGATGTACTGGTAAAACGCAACAACAGTGGAAAATTGGGACATGGAGTATACCGCAAGAAGACCCACAAGGACCGATATCTACACGCAGACTCTCATCACCATCCACAGCAGAAACGATCGTTAGTCACAACACTGCTACGCAGAGCAGATAGGATTAGTGATCCTAGCAACAAAACTAAAGAAATCCAACATGTGAAGGACGCATTGCAGAAAAACGGCTACAAATCACAGGAGATTGAGAGACTTGCCAGGGCTAAGAATAAAACGAAGGATGACCCAAAACAAGAACAAGTAGGATACGCGTACCTACCTTACATTGCCGGAGTGACGGATAGACTGAAGAAAACTCTACAGAAGAAGAATATCGACGTCAGATTCGGCACCGCTAAGAAAATAAAAGAACTGCTTCCGTCAAATAAAGGCTCGATACCAAGATTACGAGTTAAAGGAATATACGAGCTTCAATGTCAGTGCGGGAAATCGTATATTGGACAAACGGGACGCAGCATACAGTGCAGAGTAAACGAGCATCGCAGAGACATGGAGCATGGTAGCACAGAAAAATACGCAGTAGCTGAGCACTACCACACGGGAAGCAATCATATCATCGATTACAACGACGTCAAGATCCTCGCTAGAAACAGTCAATACTACCCACGGATAGTGAGAGAATCTTTGGAAATAATGAAGAACCCGAACAACTTCAACCGAGAAGATGGGTACAGACTGAGCAAAGTTTGGAAATTGGCACTAAAAGGACCATCGAAGACGCGGCAAGAACCATCGAAGACGCAGAAAGAACCATCGACCACGCAGCCAGGACCACCAAGGGCGAATCCAGGAGACGCATCGGGCACGGATCAGCGGACAGTAACGGATCCAGATCAACGGAACGTAACGGATACGCATCAACGAAGCGCAGCAACGACCGGCTATATAACGCGGAGAAAAAGATATCAACACCAATCTTTAGAAACCTTCTGAAGAAGCTGACTGTGTGATCAGCGAAACGTCAAGTTTACTTCAAAAAACACGGCAACACCCGGAAGACACATCTCTTTGGAACGATGGCCGTGAAAGCCTACATTCGATTAATCCCAACATTTTAGAAACAGAAAGTCAATACAATAAAAGAATCATTAAGGAGATGATCTACATTAAAAAAGACCACAATAATATTATAATAGTAAATTGGAGACTGTGGAATAAATTGAAACAAACTTACCCTTACCATACAGTATTTTATTAACGCTAGAAGTACATTTTGACAACTAAGTTGTCATCATACTGGTGAAGATTACAACTTAGTTGTTGAAATGTACATCTAGTCTTAATAAAATACTGTGTGGTAAGGGTAAGTTCGTTTCAATTCACAATAATATTAATTATAAAACAGATATACAAAACTTGAGCCTAATCTATAATAACATTTTACAACACAGAAATGTCAAAATGTAAAAAATTGCATTAGAAAATGTGTTGATTTTTTGCCGTTTTCGATCATTGTTTCGTTTCCTGTTTGTAAATACTTGTATTAGGGATCATCTCACTGTTTTTAGAGTTCCAAAAACCTAACACGTAAATCTTAAAAGGAAATCCGTTGCGCCGTTCTATCTCGTATAGTAACTCACACTGATTTTACACGTGAACAATTTTTGTTTGCAATAATATAAGCAAATATTTTACTGGTACACGTAAAATGTTAATTAAGGTATATTTGTTATATGTTTATGTGTACTGGATATGTGCCAACCACATGTTGGTACAAAGTAATATGCAAAACGTAAGGAAACTACTGTTAGATAATAGGAAATATGTAATGTATTGAGTTATATGTATGTGTAATGTGTAGCGAAGTTAATCTAATTAAAAACGTTAGCTTGGCACAAGAAAACTAAAGCACTTAAAATAACAGTGTTATTTGATTGAAAAATGCAGGCCGAAAATTTCACCATAAAATAAAAGAAAAAAATACAAACAACCGGTCACACGCTGATTATATAAAAGAAGCTGAAAATTATAAGGAAAGTAAATGCATATCTTCACATTTTGGTTTATCAATTCCTCGCTTCCTCCTAAAGATAGATGATTAATTGCAGAGCAATTGATAGAGTGGTAGAGTGGTAGATTGGTAGGTTGATAGATTGATAGATTGTTAGATTGTTAGATTGATAGATTGATAGATTGATAGCTTGATAGATTGATAGATTGATAGACTGATAGATTTATAGATTGATAGATTGATAGATTTATAGATTGATAGATTGATAGATTGATAGATTGATAGATTGATAGATTGATAGATTGATAGATTGATAGATTGATAGATTGATAGATTGATAGATTGATAGATTTTTCGTTTAACTTCGTTAGCAAATTCAAGATCTCGTGTTTTGTATTTTCATTTAGAAACGTATTATTTTAGTTATTATCCTATAATCGCAGTGTTATTTTAGTCTTCTGTTATGTCGAACAGAAAGTTATGTTGGTTATCTTAGTATCTTTTCTGTTCTCTTCCAGTAAATGTTGTAATCATGCTTTCCTCCTGTCCATGATTTCCTCCTCGTTCCTTAGTTATTGGCTAATTTTGAGTCTTCTAGTGCTAAAGAAAGCAAACAGCACGACGGGCCTAGTGGCCCAGGGCATCGAGATATTTCATTTCTTGTTATATGTCCCACCCATATGGCTCTTTGAGCTTTAATTATATTTATTATTGTGGGGTTTTGGTATAGTTCCATTACCTCTTTGTTCGTTCTTCTTCTCCATGCTCGCTTCCTTAATTCTTCGTAAGATCTTCCTTTCCCAACTTTCGAGTTTTTCTGCCTCTTTCTTGTTCATGATACCGATGGCTGTAGTACTGTCTAGTATACTAATTTTCGCCGCTATTTTTGGTTAATATGCCGCGTTACTACTTTTCCCTAGCCTTTTATCTATTTCTTGTCCTTCCTCATATTTATTAGTTAAAAATCACGCCCAAGTACTCCACTTGTTCAAATTTTGCTATGGTGTATTGGTCCGCACCGAGATATAAACTTGTTTTATGTTCTCTTGTCTCTCAAAATATATGTTGTGTTTTCGTTATTTTTCTTTTATTGTTTCTGATGATTTTGTGTTAGTTCTGCTCTAGCTTTTTTCACTCCCTCTTTTCATTTCACGATTTTATGCAACTCCACATTTTTGTTTTAACTAAAATTTATTCATTGTGTAATTTTCTGTTCGCTTGAAAATTTGTCTACGTGCATAAATTTCAGAAAATGCTAAACATAGCTTTTATAATTTAGAATATAATTATGTAAAATAATTAACGCCAAGTGAAATAAGAGTAAAAATTAAATTAAACATAAAACGTGAGTTGTGGAATACTACGGAATTTAATTCAAGATTCAAAATAATTAACAGGCTTGCGGGTTTGTTAACGACAATTGTGGTGCTACAGTCGAATATAAGTAATATAATACAATGATGAGCATGTTCAACAGAGGAACCACAATTCCAAACTGCTCACAAACAAATCCTGTTTGTTAAATAAATGTTTATGCAAAATTACTTAGGGAGGCACTACCCAATGGCCTAACAGAAGACATACCAATAGAGCGACATACATATATATTCACATGTAGGTTTAAGTAAACCCTCTGAATTTAAATATTTCATTAAAATATAAATTATAAAAAAGAAAAGTCATTATTGGCTGAACTTATAAAAAAAAATGATTCACTAGAACAATACGTATTCGCAATATTCGTAAGCATCCTTGGTATGGTACCGAG
This sequence comes from Geotrupes spiniger, assembly GCA_959613385.1. Classification (NCBI taxonomy): domain Eukaryota; kingdom Metazoa; phylum Arthropoda; class Insecta; order Coleoptera; family Geotrupidae; genus Geotrupes; species Geotrupes spiniger. The sequence continues at coordinate 24,954,975 of OY390731.1, forward strand.
TCCGATAAATAATACAGAACATGCATTAAGTTTTGTAAAGAAAAACGGAGTGGATATTTCTCTTGATATGGAAAGTTGTCATCCAGTATGTCAGCTGAAGATGGTAAACAAGTGTGCTGTGTGAAATTTAAAAGTTATAAATGTCGCAGAGATGTGTTAGAAGAATGTCTTTAAAGGGAGCGAGCGTTCAGGTGGTCACATCTCACGGTTAGTCATTACGTGTTATATAGAAATAGAAATTTATTTACCCATCTTCAGACAGTACATAGAATACATTTACAATAAATATCCTTAAATATAATTACTTAAAATACTTTAACATGAAATAAAATTACACAACATAATTTCCTCCATTGAATAAAAAGCATGCTCAATAAGTAATTTTTTAATATTTTTTCTAAATAAATTTAAAGACGGATGTTCACGTATGGTGATTGGAAGCCGATTGTAAAGCGCCACACCCATATAAAATATTGAGTTCTTATACAATGCAAATTCCGGTTTTCCTATATTTAAGTCCTTGTTATGTCTTGTGTCATGTTCGTGTATTTCCTTTTTCTGTAATAATTTGTTTCTATGTTTGTGAACAATTGATAATACCTCCAAAACGAAAAGTGAGTATAACGTGAGATTATTATGCTCCTTGAATAAGGGCCGGCAATGCTCTTTCCCCGATTTTCCACAAACAAAACGTATTGCCCTTTTTTGTATCTTAAATAAAGAATTCATATTTTGCACTGCTGAAAATCCCCAAAAAGCTACACCATACCTAAGACGTGACTCAAACATCGAATAATAAACACATTTTGCTGTAAATGTAATGATGGAGCCTGTGGATCTTCTTATATTTCAATAATAATAATACCTTCCCCTTCTCACATATTTATTAAACACTTTTAATATGTACATATTTCAACAACTATGTTGTCATCTAATTAGATACCTAATTTTTCTGAAGATGACAACATAGTTGTTAAATATGTAAAATAAAATATGTACATATTAAAAGTGTTTAATAAATATGTGAGAAGGGGAAGGTATTATTATTATTGAAACATTTTGCTGTGTTTTTACTGATATGTTGTTTAACAGTACGTATAGCATAACAGACCGATGAAAGTTTTTTAGCTAGGCAATTAATGTGCTCTGTCCATTTCAAACCGTTGTCAATACTCACTCCCAAAAATGTTACATTCTTTACGTTATTTAATATAGTGTTTTCCAATGTAATATTAAAATTAAAATTATATTTATTAGTTAAAAACTGAGTCTTACTTAAATTCAGACAAATTTTATTTGCATCAAACCAGGTTTTTATTTTATTTAATGTCGTTATTTATAATATTCTGCAGTTCAGTGACGTTGTTGTGGTGCCACGTAAAAGACGAATCATCTGCAAAAAGTGTGATTGCTGCATTTATATTTATATTAGCAAAGTCATTTATAAATAAAAGAAATAGTGTTTGCCCCAGGATTGAGCCTTGGGGTACGCCTGTATGCAAGTCTCCAATCTCAGAACGCACAACACTACCGTCAACGTTGATCACTTGTACGAATTGTCTGCGACCGCCGAGGTATGACTCGAACCACTCATTCGCTCGACCCCGAAACCCATACAGTTCCAGCTTTCGTAAAAGAATTGAATGAGACACGCAATCAAATGCCTTTGTTAGGTCGCAGACTAATGTGATGGTACATTCTTTATTATTTAAGTGTTCGTACACTGCTTTTAGGTGGCTATAAATTGCATCCGCAGTGCTTGTACGCATTCTGAAACCGAACTGAGTCACTGCAAGTATGTTTCGTAAGCTAATAAAATCAGTTATTCGTATGGCGACTAGTTTTTCGATTATTTTAGATATAGTTGATAATAGAGCAATTGGTCTAAAATTGGATGGGTGGTAATTGTCATCTCCTTTATGAAGAGGAATCACTTTTGCTATTTTCATACAAGTCGGAAATATTCCCTCTACGAAAGAACAATTTATTATTTCACTAAGAGATTCTATAGCTTTTACTGGTAAATAGTTTACTTTCAAGGGAATATCGTCAGCTCCAGTTGAGCTTTTCTTTTTTAAACATTCAATCACTGACAAAACTTCCTGAGCATCAGTTGGCCTAATGAAAAAAGATTTATGCCCGGTTTCACAAACGATTGTCAAATGGTGAATTAGTTAACAAGCCTTTAAGATTCGTTATTGTTTGAGAAATCCAAAACAATGGTAATTTTGCTTTTAACAGTTCGTCAAGCTAATCAATCGTCAAATATTTGACGATTGATTAAAGACTCGTTAACGAATTGTCAAACTTTTGACGATTCGTTAACAAGCTGTTAATGATCGATTAGCTTTTGTGAAACCGGGCATTAGAGTTTAAATTTTTAACATATCGAGTGGGGTCTACATTGCATTTTATATTTTGCGTAATGGTGTCAGCTATTGAACAAAAGTAGTTATTTAATATCGATGAGACTCTGCTCGGATTGTATATCACACAGTCATTTTCAATTAGGTAAATTTTGCCTTTATCCCTGTCTTTTACACTTGATATCTCATTTACTATTTTCCAGGTCGTCTTTGGTATATTTGAGGAACTAATAATTCTTTCTTCAAACACTGATTTCTTCCGTAAGGTTATTACCTTTTTCAAAATTTTACTGTAGGTTTTAAAGTATTCCTGAAACCATATTTTATCAAAAACTTTCCTTATTTTAGATAAGGCACGCTTATTTTTTATTGACACCTTAATGCCCACCGTTAACCAATCCTTATTCCTTTTAGATTTGATGGTTTCAACTGGAAATACCCTTTCAAAGATTTTAATTAGGATATCCATAAATGACTCAAATTTGCTATCTACATCTAGTGACTTACATATTTGCCAATCTACATTGCTGCACTGTTCACAAAATTTTAAAAAGTTTCTAGGTGTATAACTTCGTCCTAGTGTGGATTCAATGAATTTACACTCATTATTTCGCGAAAGAAATTTCCAATACACGGCCTCATGATCCGAAAACCCCACTGACAACGTTTGCGCTGACAGGAAAGTCACCCCTAAATTAGTACACACGTAGTCCAGTATTGTCTGGGTCGTTTTTGTTAGTCTAGTCGGGCTATTTACGTGCATTTGTAAGTTGTAACTCGATTGTAACTCTCAATCTCCAATCGCTGATTTACATATAAGAATTTTTTCGCAAAGTCTACATTAAAATCACCGGTTAAAATTAATTTGTCGCAAGGGTTAAAGCGAGACAAGCGAGTAGCTCCAGATGTTTTATAAATACTTCAAAACTTCCCTGTGGCGACCTATACACACATATTACATACACTTTATATTCTATGATATACACACAAGAAAATTCAAAATCCAATTCTGAGATTAAATTACTATGTGAATTCATTTCACGACAATTTATGCCTTTTAAACATAATATTGCAGTACCTCCATGAGCATGCTCGACCCTACTAAAAATGGAAGCTACATAATAATTTTGTAAAACACATGGCTCTGACATTCTAAGCTCGGTCTAAGCTATGTTCGGTTACACAAACAAATATAGGATATTCAAGATCTTGAAGTAGAGAATACAATTCATCGCTATTAAAACCCTGCATGTTAAGTAATAAAAATGACGTAGTTATACTACCCGAAAAATCTGATTTTTTAGAGTCTTACGAGCAAGTATTGGGGCTGTCACGTTCGTCTCACTTTCAGAACAGGATCTATCTTGAGTCGATCCACCAGCTGGCACCTCAAAGCCTCCAGACGCTCCTCTTCATTCGATCTTGCTATATCATCAGTTTTCTCCGATGGTGGGCCACAATGTATGGATATTATATTGTCCCAATTTATAAACTGTTTACGGTGCTCACGTTCAACCCCACTTATACCACTATTGTCAGCATTTGATGTTTGTTCCAGTATGCACGAAGCCAATTTATTCCTCCCAACGCCAGTTAAATGCAAACCGCGTTGAGTAAACATATTTTCATTCTGTAATTCATTGTTAATGTCTAATAGTGTTACATTTGTCATACTGAGTTTATTATAAATTTTAATATTTAATTCATGAATCAAATTATTTAAAACTTCGCGGCCATGCCAGTAAGGAACGTATGTAAGAATAACGTTAGTAATCGTCGCGATGGACCTTATTTTATCAAATACGTCGTCATTTAGACTACGTCCACTTAGTGCATTGTTCATTCCTCCCATTACTACCGCGTAGTCATTGAAGTTTAATTTGTTTATTAACTTTTCAGTGCCGCTTAATACATTCTCCACTGTAGCATTTGGTTTGCAAACTCCGTACACATTAAATTTATCATTTTTTACGCGCGCACGTCGCTTTGACGCTTTTTCAATTCACTTTTTATATCCCGCACTGTTAAATCTGCAATTTTTACACTACTGCTCGACGACATTTTACATTAAATTACTCACTATTTCTGCGACGATGGAAGTTTTAGTTACGCCTCTAGATGCACAATCAACTCAACTATGTACTGTCAAATAATTACATTTATACTTGATGAAAGACACAAAATTTTCGAAATAACTCAGCCAGTTACATACACCTGTTGCTCCCACGACCACAACACGTACACGTATGATAGAAAGGTTTGGACAAGTTTGGGTTCAAAAGCGATTGGCTTCTGGACGGCAAACGTAAATATAATTAACAAGAAATTTTTAATTATGATTTTGATAAATTGTGTATTGAGTACTAATATATAATATATTTTATTGCAGATCTTATTAATTACTGGAGGGATTCGGACACATTTGTTTCAATACAATTATTTATATAGTTGTATAGCTATAGTTTTATATTTTTACGTTAAACCCTTGATATGACTTTTGATTCATTAGAAGTTTTCCATTTGATCATTGATCACTACCGAATAAAATTAATGTTAAGACTGTTGAATAATTACTAGTATATTTTCGCAATCAGTGAGACGTGACTCTCTGATGATATTACTGATGATATATAATATATTCCTGAGTATTGTCAGGAAATATAGGCGCGATTGTGGTGGGGGTGTTGCATTCTAAGAAACATATTTCTCTTAAGATTATGAAGAGCGCGCCCTGTGAACGTTATGAACAGTTGTGCGTAAATATTATATGTAATAGGACTAATACGTGGTGTGTAATTTATCGTCCATCTAATAGCGATGTTAATAAAAAAATAATCATTTTAATGAAATTATGATTGACAGTGCACTGTTGGATTCACCAAACAGAGTAGTACTAATGTCGTCAACTCAATTCATGATCTGTCAGATCATTCGGTAATTCATTATACTATTGGGTGCGACATTTCTAAACCCAGTCCTAGGTCTTATATGTATTGTAATTTTTAATCAAATATTTATGTATTTTTTTGTAATAATATTATGTATGTTAGTGTAATTTTTACTAAGGTTCATATGGAAGATCACGATGCTGCTACTGCAGTTATACCGTTTGGTAGAGTGGTTTCAGTGTAAGAAATACACATCAATTAAAATGCGCAGAAGTCGAAAACTGGTCGAGCGAGTCCATTATGACTAATAAAGGGGGACGCGCTAATCACAGTGGCGTGACAATTGCTCGTAATAGCGTATGCAGTGAATACGTCGCATATATTTATGTGTATAAGTATATATTAACAGATAACTTACATTTATTTTACTCTCTATCACTGCCAACTACTTTTACCAACACTTATTTTCAATAATATTCCATATTTAAATAAACGCCCCCGGCTTAATATTGCCTATTCACCTCCGCCTAGTTTTGTTGGCGCAGGTTTTGATGAGTCATTGTGTATTTCTTAGACTGAAAGTACTCTATCTATTTTGCTTTATTTTTATTATTCTTTATTTATTTACACAGCATTTCGTAATGTCAACTCAATGATATATACCAATAAATGATTTATAATTATTATTTTTATTAAGTATAGCGAAAATATATAACATAGCACGCGTAAAATTATTGACGAGATTTGTCAAAACTAAATATTATCAGTTTTGATTGAACAGGTTGAATCTGCAAAAATAATTTGGATAAACGATCGTCCTGGCATTTAAAGTGTTATTTTTGACGGCTACCACTAATATAGCAATTTGTATACATCGTTCCTTTTTGTCATGATTCATACGATTCATTTCGGTATTCATTAAAATTAATTGTTTAATATTTACGGTGAGACTGTTAGCAATTATTCAATTCATTTTACGCATGATTACCATCAACGTCTGCGAAACGTCCGCAACAGCAAACAAAGTTCACGCTCTGTAATCATGGTTAAATATAATTTGAAATAACGATGAACAATGCAAGCTCGCAAATGAACATTCAAAATTAACCGACAACTTAATCACAAACCTACCACCATATAGTTCACAGTGATGTTGGAAAACTAACGGGGAGATCAGCTTGTCATTAGCTCTACTTTATAATTGTGAGATCAGTGGTAGCCACAAATATGCATACGAAAAACTAGAAAGTTTAGCACAATGGGCTCGGAAGTAGACGAAGCAGAAACGAAGTGTCTAATCGCAAAACCAATTAGAGGACCGGAACAAAACTTGACTATAGAAGTAAGAAACTTCGAGATAACCAGAGAGTTTAATTAACCGGGATTGCATGATGAACGAAAACAATTAAATAAAAATAAAATGCAATGACGAAGGGTAGTTGGCAATGAAATTTACTTATTTCACCAAAATATATTAAAATTAACAAGGCCAATCAAACTATGATAAGATCGGTCGTGATACAAGAACTTAATTTGATAAAATTTCACTCTGTTGCAAGAAGATGAATGGACAACCAGATATTACACGTTTATGAGTTCCCGAAAATGGTAACTACATGAAACTACTAGGGGCCGAACATATGATTGCCAGACGGAATCCCGGTCCTGGATAGAGTTTTGAAAATTTTAGTCTTTAGACCCAAAAATAGGTTTAATTTAATTTAATTTATAAAATTTGTAAAATCGCGAAATCCGGAAGAACTGATGACAACCGCGATCACTTAAGTCGCTACAAATCTGAAGAACTTTTACGGAAGAGTTGAACAAAGAGCAAACAATGAATATTTTCCTACTCTCCTCCTATATATCCTCTTTTTTCTCATTTCCTTACTAATAGTGCATCTTCATCATTTTCTCTTCGTGCGTCTTCTTTTTTTTCTTCTCATTTAAAATCTTCCATGTTCAGTGTTCTACTCGCTCGATTCTTTTTTGTATTTCCAATTATGTTAAAATAATTAGTCAAATCTTCGTGATGAATGTGCAGTGATCTGAGTCGATATTTGCCAGTCTATATGTGTATTCATCTTGTATCATCAGACATGAGCCATGCTTCTTCTTATCAGTTCTATAGTTTTTTGCATTTCCTTTCTTTCGTATTTCCTTAATTTTTTCTTGTAATTCCATACTGGTTTCCTTATCTTCTTTCCTCATTTCCTCCAATAGTTCTTTCCAGGTTTTCCAGTATTTCCTCCATTTCTTCTCTTGCGCTATGCACAGATCTAACTTGTTTCATATTTCGTTTTCTTCCTTCATTCTACTCATTTTTATCTGGTCTTCCGGTTATGTTTATTTATGTTAATTTGATGCATTTTTTCGTCGATGACTTTTCGAACTCGAGATTTTAACGGATATACACGTTTTGAGGTACCCTGAATCGTTTCTGAGTATTTTCGGACTAACGTATGTGTGGGCACGCTCTACGGCCCAAACGATTAAAGCTAGGCCTCTGAAACATTTGTATGTAGCAAGGAGGGAAACGTCTTATTTTGAACGCAATCTCTCAATCGGAAATGATGGTTTACTCTTATCACCTTTTTCCATATCTCGAAAACGGTACTGTTCTTGAAAAAAATATTCTTACAAAAGTTACAGACATTGATATTTTAGACAACTTTTATTTGAAAAGTTTTTTCGAAAAATGTAGTATAACTAAGTATAAGAAAGTTCAGTGCGGACCCCTGCAGGTTTTTTTAATTTTAATATTAAATCTGTGTAGATACACCGGTAAATTTAATAGTCAGGTTCGACGTGTTTTTTTAATATTGCATGACAGATATGAAACATTGAATATTATAACGATTTATCAAAACGTGCCATGATTGGCAAATAATTACGTCACTTTACATAATCCTTAAATAAATAAAAGAATTACATTTATATCCGTTTGAATTTTGTTAGTTAAACTTTATATCTTTAAAACTCTAACTTTTCGAATTGTCAAATACTATAACATTTAACTTTTTCAAATAAACTGTCATTAGTTATAGGAATTTGTTATAATAATATGTAAAACTAAAACGGCAATATTTAATTTTTGAATAACATTAAGTAATCCAGATTTTTATGAATGTTATCCAAATTGATATCTGAAACTCATGGGTTTAAATGGAAAATCACTCAAATTTTACTAAGAGCTTTTGCATTAGTAATTATTTATGTTTCTAATTAAGAAAAAAAGTTTTAAGCGTTGGTATGCCTGTCCCAAATAACCGCAAAACTATTTGAAGCTTCTCGATACGAAATTCATTAACATCTAGTTTAAATAATTCACGTTAAATTGAATTTAAAAACATTCATCAAAATTGAACGCGATTTACCTTAAGAGTCATTTACCGTTGGCAAAAACGTATGATTGATCGAATCACGACAATATTATGATTTTAGTTTTTACCCAAAACATACGCATTTTAATATTTCGATATACATTTAATTAAAATGTTATTTGGCTTTAAATACATTCATCATAATATTTTTTAATTGTTTCTGTATTTATTTCAATTTAGTTTTGATCCGGAGCTACTATAATTACAGTATACGATTTTTTTTATTAGCTTCGTTTATAGAAGGTCCTGTTATAATGCAACAACCTTTACGGGCTTATTTCTCGAAATTTATGAAAGATTTTTACACACACATTGTGTATTGTTTGTTTTCTTTATATTTCTCATATATTAGGGCGTGTGTGTTGAATCAAAACACATTATTTATTCTTCAGTTAGCAATTTATTCGTTACTAGTATCTAAATTATGTCCTACATACAGTTTCTTTGCTTTAAAAAATTATTTTTTATCTTAAACACGTATTTGAATATAAATACGTAGTTTCATATAAATTTTCATTATTTTATATGTATTTGTGCCATACATGCATTATATGAGAATTTAAAATTCAATATTCTATGTAAGGCAATATGTTGCATTCACATTGATCAGGGTATCTCCATTTCGAATTCGTGTATAACATTGCATTAAATCTTCCATTTTCTTCGCTAAATCGTAATTGATTGTAAGTGTGACGTCATTAGAAAACTTTAAGATTGTTTACATGTTTGTATTGTTCCTAATTTTTTTCTCGTGTGTCCTCTAATCCGTTTATTGTGATTGCCAAATTGGTTCTAACATAACATAACAAACTTAAATAATAATCTTAGCTAAGCTTTAGCTGATGACCTACCCGTCGTGGGACCTTGCCCCGGCGGCAGCAGCCGGCGGAAAGTAATATCTATTATATTGAAATGGATCGATTTTTGAATATATATGTTTAGAGTGAGTTAGAGAATATAAAAAATTTAATTTTAATTGGGTTTTATGTCAATATTTTATTTGTATTGGAATAGCACAGCCATATACAGGATTCCGTTTAAAATATCACAGTGACTACTGAAAATGAGAACACGTATTGCAGAAAGCGTATTGTTGTTTCATCGTGAAAATAAATGTTTTAGAGGAGGACCTCAGAGCAGCCATCCAGTGAAGTTAACGGAATGGAAAAAATGGTTATGAACACGATTGTGGGTGACCCCACTATGCCTCTTCGATTTATTTAATGCGACGTAAATATTAAAATGATGTGTTCGGCGAGGGAACGTCAATAAACTTGAAAATTCCATTATCAGATGTACGTAAAATCAATGCGCGTGACGTCACGACGTGCGCGTCGCGTTCGTCGCGACGGCTGCCAGCATTCATTCCAGTTTTACGATGCCTCTGACCTGGAGGCTGCTGCTGACCGCATCTACGCTGTTGTTGTGTTCATCGGCCGCCGATCTCTTCAGCAATTCGTTCCTGGTGAGGTTCAGGCGCGATGTTGCGCCGGAAGAGGCACACGACGTCGCGCGGAGGAACGGCTTTGTCAACATGGGACCGGTGAGTTAACAGCTGTTTTCGATTCCTCGGCCGAACCGTGTCCCATTGAAGCCGTATTGGGACGTGACAAATTTTCATGCACGCTACTGACACATTTGTTCTAATTTGATTTTTTAAATGAAAATTGATTGTCATAAATTAATCATGAATCTAGAGATAGCACGATGGCTATAAAATGTTCCATTCTAACAGCCCATTTGAAGATAAAACGGTACAAAAATTATTAAAAACGGCAAAATTAATAATATGTTAATGGTAATTGAGTTTTTAATTATACGAGTAGTATTTCAGTTGGACATCAAAAATGCTAATTTTGTAATTTAATTATTTTTTAATTGCCTATCAGCTGTCATGTGCGAACTTGTTGGCATGTAATTTATCATTTTGATGATAACTAACAAAATATCTATTGAAGGATAACGCTATATGTTTACGTATAATTATATTATCATTTTGACCAAATCTATACGACATCGACAGTATGTTTGCATTAATAATAAACTAATAAACACTTAACATGTTTTTGTTATATCTTAGACAATAGTTATTTGGGTGTGAAATTAACGAAGATAAAGAAACAGCAACGATAATTTTCCATAAATGTTACAGCTTAAGCTGTAATTTTATTTCCAAAATATGTCGACTTAACAACAATTTATTTAATGCCCAGAACTGGCAATTGGCCTAACTGCATTTAAAATTTGACTATAAAAAGTACAACATTATCATAAAAACCCCACACAGTCGTGCCCAGTTTATCTTCTGGGGTACACGCGTCCATTAAACTTTTGGAACGGAAACCACTACTTACTACAGAAGCACACAACTCTGATCGTGATACGCGGAATAGCCCGACTTTACCAACAACTTTAGCAACTTCAAGTTTGGCGAGTTTGTGGCCGTTGTGCATTAAATTCGACTGAACGATGAATTTTACAGGAATGTTTACGGGTAAGTTGCTCGCTCAGCGGAAAGTTTCGCATCCTCGTTGAAAGATGAGGTAATAAAGTTTTCATGTAATGAATCCACGAAGCAAATTTTACACGAGATAAGCTAGGACGAAGATTAAATTTTTTGCTACTACGTGTTTATTTGTGTTGAAGTTGTTAGGTACGAAACGTGAAATGTTCAATTCTTTAACGTAATGATAAAATTGGTTAATTTAGAACTTCCAAGAAGTTCATTGGAATACACACCACACACAGTTTTGTTGAAACTATTCTTCAGTGCTTGAAGTCACTACATAAAATGTGTAAGGTTCATATATATATATATATATATATATATATATATATATATATATATATATATATATATATACATGAAAGATGGTCTAATCTTACACCTCAATGGTGTAGTGAATTAAAACAGGTCCATGAAGACTAACTGGTGGATCGCTAGACAATATTGTTTCTGGATTATTACCCTTCATCAGTAGCGATTACCAAGAACCTTAATTGTTGAAATACCTTTACATGTAGTGGCCATCAAAACTTCTTGGCGCGAGCCGATCAGTTCTTCGGATTTGATTATTGAAATGGAGAATCAATTTGATTTAACACTTACGGTTGTTTTCCTGGTGTTATGTCAATTTCCCAAATCACTGTCCTTTTGCTCTTTATTATTTTATTCAATTATAGCACTTTAGTTTTATTGATCACGATTCACTTTTATATTTACACCTTGACTTTGATTTTCGTATAAACACTTGCTTAGGAACGTTTTATTTTAATTCTGAAGACAACCGTCGCTAACAATATAAGGGTCAAAGTGGCACTACATCGTTTTCTGACATTTCTTTTATAGCTTTCCATGCCTGGATCTGTGTGCACTTAATCTTATTGACAACTTCCTGTTTTCTCTTCTAGAATTTTTAAATTCTATAAATCTTTTTGAATTTTATCAAAAGTTGGCGATGATTTCTCTTTACGATGGCGTTTTTCGTTTTCGTCTAAGTGCTCTAATAACCTTATTCTTGCAAAAAATTACACATCAAATTTAGATGCCACTAACCTTTAATCCGCACGATTCTGTATGTATTACAATATTCAAATATAGAGCTTTACAAAATATTCTGTATTAACGCTACATGCTAGTATCATATTTTGACCATCTATATCCAACAGCAACTTAATCATATAATTATTAACAGAAATTGTCTTCCCTTGCATAATATGTACATTTCATTGCATACACGGACTATTTAAGTGAAAAATTTCTAAATTACATTGCTTGCGTTTTATTATTTTTATACGTTTCCGGATAAAAACTGTTTTCCGATCACCAATACTTAAAATGTGACAGCTATCGATACATATATATCATTGAAAGTGAAGTTTCCATTACCAATTTCAAATAATTTTGACGGGCGGAGAAACGGACTCGCGGAGTTTCGTTAACATCTAATTAAACACCTTTTGCTGTCATTTTTGCAAGTGTATTTATAATATAATCATCGAGGGTCTGATTTCAAAACAGCGATTCGATCTCCGATTACTAATTTTATAAATCACGAAAATGTCAACCAATTTATGCAAATTTCATATGTATTATTTTCTAGGATATTGGATTTTGCAAAGTAACCCACAGACATTGAATAATATTTATGTAGCGTCGCTATGGATATCAATGATCTTTTTAATTTATTTTGATAATATTTGCAGGTTTTGGTTTGAAATTATTTTTTATGGACACGAGTACTTAGCTCATGACACCTCTTACCTCTAGGATCGTATTCCGTTTTATCTTACCACGCTCTTAAATTCTACTGAAATAAAAATATTTTTTAGGCGACCGACACGAAAAATACTATTATTTATTCTTTATAACCTGTTTTTCACAAATCCTAATATGAATACATTTCATTGGTCCATTTTGCGGTGTTCAGATATTTTCAGATCTTGGAAATTTTGTTTTTGTTTTAGGATGTCATGTCACTTTCATTTGAAGAAATATTCGAGCTATGTATTATTTACTGCCTATATTTCAAAATGGCCGAGTATACTAGGTGACGCTAACGAGCTGTGATATGAAAAATAAGTTGGAGGCGGCACTGTGTACTTGAGTGAGCGTAATCCCCCACACTTTGCGTACCCCTTTAATACCCCGTCTGGAATTTAGCGGGTAGTAGGCGACGAAAATGAATATGTAAGATGATATTAAATGCGCCGTTTAAAAAAATAAAAGCAATTATGTGCTGCTTTGATATTTCTCTTCACGTTTGTGTAGCGTTAATACAAAATATCGTAAGTTATATCTTCTTAAATATCCATGCGTTGATAAATCAAGTTTAAATAATTTACCAAACCAATACGACTCAAGAGCAGTGTTAAAGTTTCATATCTGCGTCCACTTGAATTAAACGTATTACAAACCCACCGCAGATAAATTTTATTTTTACAACCCATTTACGAAATCGAAAAGTGAACAAATGCACGATCATTTAAACAAACGTTTGATAAGAAGGAACCATATCAAAGAGAGTAAAATAAAACGAAGAGATCCAGCTAACCTGATTGCTGAAAGGTAAAATGGCGCAAGCTATTCATTATAGTGGACAAAAGGGCATGGTTTCATGCAACATAAAACGGGTACGATGAATTGTAGGTAACTGTGGCGTCTTGTGACATTACAATAGAATTGTGGAAAACAACTAAGAATGGATTCGCTTAATATAAAATTGACGTATAAGCATTTTTCTTCCACAGAAAATTTTTACGGTATGCTGTAGATCACGTAATCGAATATATTGAATACATTTATTTACGTTTTCAAAGGCAATCTCTATTATTGCATTTTATTTCAGAAAATAAATGCGTTTTTCCCATTCGTGACGCGTGCAACCTCAATAACCCAGGAAAGCTTGTCAGCATCTAGATGTAATTTTTACGTTTGAAACGAATTTGCATGAAAGTACACAAAACACACACGTATACGCTCACACGTACGAATGCCAGCGTTGATGAAAAAATCTGCAACGCTCGCCGTTTCCTCTGCCCTATAAAAGTTTGCGACAAGAAGTTTTAATTAAATATTTTTTCAGAACACGTCAAAAATGTTTTTAAAGTCGTTTATGCAAAAGTCTGTTCACGACTTTTCTGCAAATTAAAATTGCACGTTTGCTGCTTTAGCAATTCACGCAATTAATTTTATGGGAATTTGCCTTCGTGGTTGAAAGGATCAAAATAATTTGAAATTTTCATTTACTGTTGAAATTGCATTTTGCTCTACGGGTATCACATCCATTGGCATTAAAAAGCTTTAAACCGACATTACAGATTTTTGCCAGATAATTCGTACAAATCCCTTGTAATTAAATAGAGTACTAAACACTGGTAACGGTAATTGGATTTGAATGAATGTTACTAGTCTCGTGTACACATTATTTTTCAACTAAAATGAACATCGCCGGTCAAATGTGATCTCTGGCAATATCTGGAAATATTAAAAACTGTTTGTAGGAGTACGTGATAAACTTGCAAACTCACGTCTGTAGGGAGCATAATATGTCCATGTCGTCGTCTGAGAACAAACTTGTTAAATAAAGTTCAAAAGACCACTCCGTTATGGATAAAAGTAAAAGGGAAATTAGCAGAAATAATTTAAAATATAGCGACAAAAATGTTCAAAATACACGGCTGCTCAATTAGAGACGATTCCAAGCTTCTGCCGACAATTAAGATTGAAACATTTCAGAAACAATGCCACGATAAGTTTAGACGACGAAAAATATTTTACATTATCTAGTTCCGAAATAAAAGGAAACGAAGGTTTTTATACAGACAACATTGAGGGCGTTCCTAATGACAAAAGCGAAATTTGAGGTCAACGTACTAGTGTGGTGCGCTATTTCGGAAGCAGTTTTTTGAAGACATTATGTTAGGCGAGTCAGGAGCGAAGATGTAAATTCAGACATTTATATTCGAAGATGCCTACCCAAATAAGTGAATTTTATTCAAATGTATCGTGTAAATGATGATATTATAGCCGGATCTGGTCGGTGGGCTCAAGAAGAAGACGAACTACGACGAAGAATCTACCAAAAGATTCGAGAGTTGAACCCACTTATCGTCCAAAGGCTGATGAGAGGCTTTCGCACCAAATTGCTAACCATTGAAACCCATGGCCATTTAGCTGCCATGTGATACATTATAATTATAGTTAAAGCTTCACCGAGTCGTTTTCTATACTACAAAATTAAATAAACAATTATAGTTTGAATAATCATATTTAGAAAAATTCCCAAAACTTTTGGTACATACGTTATTGTTTGTCTCCAGTGAGTTTTTAAAAATAAAACTTGAACAGCAATAACTCGTTGGCTTCTTGGAGATGGTTATCCCCTAGCGTTGGTGCCAAAAATGGGAGCTGCAGTAGATACGCCAGAAGGACAATACACTAGCAGACACATTATCACAACAAATTATGTTGACCGATGGGTTGGGGTATTGAAGCAACGATGCTTACTGAAACATAGAACCTAGTGAATGCTGTACAAATTATTTACTCATGGAGTGTTTTACATAACATGATCAGTAATCCAGAAGATATTGAAAACTTGGAAAAATATCAAATGAAGATAAAATGCAGGATTTTCTACCACAAGGTGAAATAGATGCTTGTCGAAAGCAAAGAAATGACCTCGTGCAGAACTTCTTGCAGGAATAAAATGAACCCTTTACATTATATTGAAAATAAGAAAATTCTTTCTCCCAAACTTCATAAGAACCAAAATGCATTTGACAAAATAAAATTTTGCAAGGTTAATAGAAATAACAATTGTTACTGTTTTGAATTGATCTGATATGTCATGTGTTAGTTAGAAACTTTTCATATCCAGTTTTGCTTTTATTAGGTTTGCCTTGGTGAATGCAATTTCTGCCCTCATTAGTCCTAACGTTTCT
Source organism: Geotrupes spiniger (assembly GCA_959613385.1). Classification (NCBI taxonomy): domain Eukaryota; kingdom Metazoa; phylum Arthropoda; class Insecta; order Coleoptera; family Geotrupidae; genus Geotrupes; species Geotrupes spiniger. Next base: position 24,971,058 of record OY390731.1, read on the forward strand.
TTAATTTATTTCGTTTGATTTTTTCATTATGTTAGAACAATTAGTTATTGTTTCGACTATGCTATTCACCATGCCCTTAAGTATATTACTTTTCAAATTAAAATTTATTTTTTTTTAAGTATTATTAAATAACATCTTTCATTTACATAGAATTGTCTAGATGAAAATAAGTTCATCTATAATATTACTACACTTACACATAAGTTTTGCAGAGCGTGTTTACTTTATCGTAATATTATTTGACATGTCACCAGTAATGACATCGGGGAACGTCTTGGTTGGAAAAGCTTCCGCTTCAACTTCAACATTATTATGTGATGACATATTCATTTTAAATCTTTCATCTAACACTGTCACCGTGATACCTTTCCGATATACTAAACTGAATGTATTTCATACCAACCTTCATTCTCAGGTGTACTGTTAATATTTTTGTTTGGGGTAACATTCTCATTTTCGTTATCGTTAAAATCTAGAACAATTCATAAATAAAATCTTGTATTTATGATATTACGTATTTATATTAGGCAATCTAAAGGTATCGCCAATATTTTGGGTCGCCTAAGTGAATTTTTAATAGTATTTCCAACAATTGTTCCTCGAAATTGCTCCGTTTGGCATTAGCAATAATTAAAAATTATTATTATTATATTGACCTTTTCAAAATCAATTATTCAACTATTGAATAAGGTTTATCCCTGTAGTTGGCAGATTAATTATTTATCTTTGTCACTTTGATGAAAATTTAACGCCACCTATTGCAATTAATGTTTGTCACTATTCACATGACTTATACTTGAGTTTCTTTGAAATTGGGCTTCAAACCCCCATTTCAATATTTCGCTCTGATTCCCTTATAAGGAAAATGCGAGAAATTCTAAACTCTGAACATTTGAAATGCTAATACGACTGTTTCGTGTCCCAGGAGATATGAGCGTTTTTCGTTTAAGAACTCTGCTTTATCTTTCGAAATATGCACAAATTATTCTCCAGGGCACGTGTAACGACGGTTGAGTGCGCATAAATAAATCGATGCGAGCACTAAATATAATAGAGTAATCCGATTACAGAGCGTCTACGTTATAAAACCGTTTTGCTTTGTCGTATTAGTTCCGGTTGCGCATTTATCATTAATTGCAGTGCTCAAAATGCATATGCAATATACACTACATAACGTAGGAAGTTTTGTATAAGAGTTAATACTTTGAAAGGATTAGTGTAATAATTTACAAGCAGATTAATTTTTGCATCGACATGTGTTTTGCACATCAAAACATACAATTAAATTCGACAAAGGCAGCCGATGTGTACCAAGCATTGCAATATTGATGGTCACAAGTCAATATTGGTTATTCAATAAATTTTTCTATAAAGTTATAAATATACTCAGTGACATATAAACTGCACCACCTAGAAGGGGTGGGAATTTTTGGACCAAAATTGGCAGAAACATTGGACTAGGGTAACAATTTGATAAAGAAAACACTTCATCTTTTTGATTTTTCTTTAATAATGTGTTGGTCCGCCCCTATTTCTGATACACTCATTGACCCGCCTTGGCATTGATTCCAGAAGGTGATCAATGTCTTCTTGGGGTATGGCATCCCAAGCAGCCTGTACTTCATGCCGTAGAGCTTCTATTGTCAACGGTGGGTTCGGTAGATTCCTCAATCTTCTACCCATCATGTCCCACACGTGCTCAATGGGCGACAAATCAGGAGATCTTGGCGGCCAAGGCAAAAGATTAACATTGGCCTCTTCAAAGAAGTCAAGAGAAACCCTTGCTACGTGAGGTTGTGCATTATCTTGCTGGAAAAGTGGGTCTTCCAGCCCTCGAAGATATGGAAGAACATGTGGTTCTACCATTCGTCAATGTAGCGTCGGGCGGTCATATACATTTATAAGTAAAACATGTAGTTAATAATTAAATAAAAATATATACAAACATATACTACAAACATCAATATATTTTCGAAATCATAATGCTGGATGATATAGGCATATTCTCATTTTTTTCAGGCGATCCAGGTTTCTAGCTTGAGTAGCACAGACAGAATTAAACGATGGTATCTCGTTTTCATATTTCTGGGAGTTTCTGAAAATTGTTTACGACGTCCATTTGTACCTTTTATAAATCTAACCACTCTTCTAATTTTGGAAAATCACCTGACTGCATTTATTTTGTATTCACATATCATTTTGTTATATAATATTTGATAATTAGTATTCAAAACAAACAAAAAATGGAGACAACAACTACATATGGAGTAGAAAACATTAACTCTTTAAATTGACAAGTTGATAGTTATTGTTTACTTCTGGCGACATCTTCAGAGTTCCCAATTTCTTGTATTCTGGATATTACATTTCTAATAGTGTGCTTGAAAAAGTAAAGAATAGTATCTAAAGTAATTGTTGTATAATTTTATTACCATTTCATGGTGTTAAGTCAAATATGTAATTTGAATATACGGAGCTAGACAACGTGCTCGTTTATACATTTAGAGGGAATATAGGCTATAAAGTTGAAAACACATGACATCCGTGCAAGCAGTCATTATAAAAAAAATAAATTACAAATATGTGTACAAAAACCACTTGGACTATAAGAAGTGGTTGGACACCTAACACGAACATCTAAACCATATATTAGCTCCAAAAATTGTTATAGTAAATGGAGGTTACATTAACGTGACTTTACGTAGAGTGGTAAAGACCAATCTACAAGTATGGATGAAGTATTTTAGAGACTCGGGCCTCTCCTCCCCAAACAAAATGTGTGAGAAGATGTGTAGGTAAAGAAAACATAACAACCCTTACCAGGATTTATTACCTAACATCCCGAAGTAACCGATATTCTTTACTACATTGCTCGGAATGCTAAGTCTTATGGATTAAGAGTCAATGCGGATGAAACCAAAAGTCCTCACGACCGTTGGATCGCCGGCCAACGTACACCTTGGCGGGGTCCAAGTACAAGAGCAAGTACCTGGGATTGTTGAAATTTTTAATCGGATTGGACAAGCAACGGTAGCATCTGCCTCCTCACATGGTGTGTTTGGAGGAAGACAAAGATTTCTGCGAAGACCAAAATTCGTTTTTACATTTATAATGCTACATATGGATCAGGAACGTGGATCCTACTTCAATTGGACCTGAAGAAACTCGAGGTCTTTCAAATGCGATACTTGAGGCAGATTATCGGCTTTCACTTCTCAATCGACAACGAAACGAGGGCAGATGAAATTACCAGCCACCGATCGAATTTCAACAACGAATACTACAATGTTGAATACTTAATAACAACGGCTTCCTTTGGAGAGAGCGTCCGCGCGATTGGACGATTCATAGAAGAGGATAGAAGAAGTTATGTTTGAAGCAGATAGAAGCAGATCTCAACAATCAAAGACTGGCTATCGACAAATCCAGGGACATCAAAATCGATTACTAGGACAAACATTACATTTTAAAAAACACAAGCACCGCATAGGTAAGACATATATCTCGATGGAGTATTGTATTGAATTAAATTGAATTAAATAAATAAATTAAATAAATATACAGTGACTGTGGTACCGTGGAAGAAACTCTCCAGGGTGACCTGGATAGTCCATTCCTGAACCATACAGAATTAAAGAAACTAGTCTTTGCTGGCAAGATCATTCAACGACCATTGGTCTAGCAATAGGGTGTAGCTAAATATCCGTGGTTAAAAAAGGTCACGACATTTTTTTTGAAATGTAGTATAAGGATCATAATAACTTATTGTAAAAAGAACGGGGAAGAAATTCGTATAAATCTCGAATCTGCGTAAACAACTTTTGTGAATGTTAATTGTAATTAAAATTGGTAATAAGAAGCAGTTGATTTATAAAAATGATGAATTAACAGCGTAGGACAAAAGAGCAAGCAAAAATGTGAGAATTGAAATGTTCAAAACAAAGAAACGTGGACCTAGAGAAATGTAGGCAACTTTTCAATCGTACGGTATTAATGGAAGGTGGAAAGTGAAAAATTCTGGAAGGATAGAAAAATTGGAAAACGCATATAGGCAGGATGGATCAAGCAACAATGAAATGCATTCAATGAGGACAGGGAAACGGAAGTAAAATGTCCTTTGAAAGCAAATTAGGACTTAAAATGGAGATTAAGGAAGTAAGCACAATAAAAACCCACAACGTGATTATTGTAGTGGAATTGCCAAATTTCGAGGAGAAAAGGAAGTTGCAAGGTACAAATATCTATATGGGGATCACTTAAATGAAGAAGAACGCATGATAACAAAGCATAATAAGGATCCAAGGCTAAAGAAGAGAAAGGCAAAGGGAGAACGGTTAAGGTAGGTTACAAAAATATAATTGTTGCCAACCAGGTGTGGATCTGTAATATGCAACTAATGAAACTAGTCCGTAACGAAGACGCTGGCCAGGCGTCAATATACAAACAATATAGATAAGATGGAATATTTTAAGGACGGCCAGGCGAAAAAAGAACACGGGAAAAATACACCAAACTCCTGACCGATTAAGGTCAAGGAAAGGATATATTTTTATGGGTATATGGAATGTAAGGAGCACGTTTGCGCAAGGGAATCCTAAAAAAATAATAAGCGAAATTAATAAATAAAAATAACAGCTTTATAAGGAACAATACAATTAGGACTGAATATTGCAGATATAGAAGGTATGACATTTTTTAAAGTGCTGAAAAACACAAAATACTAGGAACTGGCTTCATGGTACAATATCAGCTTTGCGAAGAGAGAAGAATAACATCAGTAAAATAAATGTCCACGCCCATCTGAAGAAAGAGAAAAAGACCAAAGGACATATTTTACGAATAACTACAAGAAGAATAAAAAAATATAAAAACTATACGATGTGGAATTAATTTAAATTAAAAATGGAAAGGACAATATACAATAAAGAGCATTAACATAATAATATAATAATAAGCAGACAACCTTATACTCTTATCAAAAAAGATGAATTAAAGAGGAACAAAAAATAATTAAAAAAAACAAAAGTTTTCGACTAGAAATGTAGACAAAACCGAACAATCAACAGATGAAAAACATAAGGAACTTATGACATTATCTACAAAGAAGCAAACATTCGTCATAAATGCCCCAACAACTAAAGCGGAAAGGGCATATAGAAATAATGGCCAGAAATAGATTACTAAAAATGGCCCTTAACAGAGTCCCAATTGTAAAAAGGAGAAAAGGTAAACCACGAAAGAGATGGCTGATGTAGAGCAAGATCAAAAAAGTATGGAGAACCGACATTGGAAAGAGAAAATGAGAAACAGAAAAGAATGGAATAAAATTGTTCAACAAGCTCAAGGCCTTCACGTCCTATGTATATACATATATCCCTGACATAATTGAATGCAACGATCGTAAAATTTTGTAGGTTGGTCACCTCGTGAATTCGGCTATGGTGTTGAGAACTTTTTTGCAAAGTGAATTTGATGTGCTTTTATTAATTTTTAAGGGTGATCGGTCTTTAACTTGAGGGGGAAATTGAAGCTTAAAAAATTGCGAAACGTTGTGCATAAATAAATATTATTACACATTTTTCGATACTAGAAACCGCAAGTATTAATTACAATATATTTTGATTACTACCATAAACTAAAATTAAAATCTAACTTTCATAGTAGATCATGTTTTTGTTAACTTTTATAATAGTTAATTTTCCTTATTCGTTTGTTGTGTTTAAAAATTAATCTAGACATTAATTTTTTTAATATCCGAATCCCATTTATAATGACAGATATAAAGTCATTTCCACAAAAGCAATTATTATTCAGCGATTATGTGATTTCAACAATGACATACATTTCACCAACGACCTAACGTATTAATACCAAGCATTCCCACATGCACATTCGTAACATTTACAAACAATTAAAACACAATTGCTTTAAATACACTTTACATGCATTAGTGGCAGTCACAAATTCTTAAATATTAATAATTCACCTTTGCGAATTTTGCGCTTAGCTTATGTAAGAAGAGAAGAGAAAAACCTGCACGGAACCACGCAAATGTAAAGCTGATGGCTGTCTTTCAGCAAAGTAAAAATATCAACTTGTCGATGCTGTCAAATAAACACTGAAATACGGGCGAAATATAAAAATACAAACAAGCAAATGTCGTTAAATTCTAGAGTGGTAGTCTGGCTTTATCATTAGTGGCTTCATGCTTTTGTATTCTTTATTACGACGCCGATGCGTCGCCTTAATTACCGAAAAAGTCAGAATTGAGGGCGATTTCAAAATTGACCGAGATGGAAAAACTGAAAATTTAAAACACCAGTTAGATAAAATTGTATGAAATGAAAAAAATATGTTAAAAGTGTCCGGCTTACACTTTTAACATATTTTTTTCATTTGATACAATTTTATCTAACTGGTGTTTAATCTGAACGTTAGAACATGCGACCTACTTTGATAATGGAGCGACCTAGCAATTTACTACCTATACTGGACAACAACACAACGTTGTAATCCTATGTCAATGTTTACGAAACATATCAATGTGCGAGTCTCTATTTGCGGACTGGTGCAGATATGAGCTAGACGGAGCTGATGTGCTATTTGCAATTATTAGTGTGTATACCTTTCTCTCGCTTACACACGCTGAACCGAAACAAAATTAGCCGCAGGTGTGAATTTCAAAACTTACGTGCTACAGTCGAATGCAAAAAGAAGTAGACACGAAATTTTCGGCTGCTTGAACAAACTTGCTTGATATTAGCAATGTCATGTAAACGTCAGTATTATCATTTCAGTGACATTTTAATGAACTGGTGTGCCGTAAGCGTAGGTACCCCCAACTAGAGCCCAGAACCACCGTTACTGAATAAATAAATCAAATATCACGTGGATTAAGAAAACTTACTGAGAAAATTCAAGTTTTATTGGAATAAGGAAACTTCGTTTTAAAATGAACGTCAATTTTTAAAGATTGTCAAATTTTGAAGGAAAGGGGATTTTAAAAAGCCACATTTATACAACAACAATTTGAGAAAAATCAATTACAGGAAACTGTTTTTGTCTACTTTTTTTGCATTCGACTGTACGTAAGTGAGGTGTCAATTTATACTATGACAATATCATCTAAAATGGCTATTTATGAAACAAGTACATAATATAAGTCTTTATTGGACGAGCCCTATGAGTTATGGACGAGCGAGCTTGTGAGCGAGTCTGTTAAATAATGCGAGTCCAAAAAGCCAGATTATGTACGAGTTGCATACATAGCTTTATGTATGACTCGCAATGAAAGATTTTTTCTTCAATTCTTATTTGTGAGAATCTCTAATAATCTACATCATACCTACCTACAAAGTAGGTAGGTATGCATTCGCCATTGCCATAGTTACGTAGTTGTCGACGAAATAGTATTTTGTGTATCTAGGCCAAAAAGTACTGTTTTTTCGTCCGAGTTTTCTTTACGACCGAGGCGGAGCCGAGGTCGGAAAGCAAACGAGGACGAAAAAACACTTTTTGGCCGTGGTGCACACAAAATTTTTTAGGCGACCCTCATAAAATTTTCAAATTTATTGCAACATTTACTTATAATTTATTGACATAGTCATTTATGACAACTGAACAATTGTACATATTTGTGACACCTTCAGACATGTTTATAAACAATAATTACCCAATAATCAGTTAAAAAGTCTATCACCAACACGTATTTACTAATGTAAACAAGATGTACAGTTTGACACTGACGGCAATGTGGTTATTTTTATACAATTTCGGTAACTGTCGGTAGATGGCGCCACCATATTGCGGACGAAAAATGAAAGCGGACGAAAAACGGTTACTTTTCGTCCGCGTTTGACGACTGAAATTTCAATTTTTCGTGTCGGTCGCCTAAAAAATATATTTTTTGGCCTCCCGACATATAAACATTGTAACTATGCACCGTTCATGTCACATGTAACTTCGTGTTTACGACGACTGTGCGTTTTCCCGCATAGTATGCGGTAATAGTTATTTACAGTCGAATGCGGGAAGTTCAATTTTACAGCGCGACGGCTTCGTTTGAGGCACGAGCCCGAAGGGCGAGTGCCTCATTTGCCGGAGCGCTGTAAAATAACTTAACGCATGAGATTTGTATAAAATTTTTTGGCCGATAGTTTTATTTTAAATTAATAAGTCATCTTTTTATACCTATATATTTTATTTATTCAACTTGGCAACATTGCATTGTTTATGACAGATTTGACAGATGTGTTACATTTAAATAATTGTATAAAAGTTAATGGTTATTAGGTAGGTAGGTACGTTTATTATTAGCTATTTATAATCGAATGTAGGAAATTGCATTTTGCTGCATGAAGTTTATATCTTAAACACGATGCCCAGCGGAGTGTTTGGACTAATTCAATATTAAATTAATATTTAAATTTTGTGTATTTTGTTATACTTATTGAATTAGAAATTAATATATCTCGTTCTCCTGAACATCGGCTTCATGATTTCAAAATTGCGTATTTTTCCTACGTCTCTGGAGTTTAAAAAGAAGGATTATTTACTTTACCGCATACTATGCGGGAAAACGGGGAAAACGCACAGTCGTCGTAAACACGAAGTTACATGTGACATGAACGGTGCATAGTTACAATGTTTACATGTCGGGAGGCCAAAAATAACTATTACAGCGCTCCGGCAAATGAGGGACTCGCCCTTCGGGCTCGTGCCCCAAACGAAGCCGTCGCGCTGTAAAATTGAACTTCCCGCATTCGACTGTAAATAACTATTGACAAATGTGTGAAACTGCTAATGATTATTAATTTATCGATTCTGACTCAAAAATGGATCTAAGAGAACCAACAGTGGCTTCGGACGACGTAAAGGAAATGGCGCTTCATGCTTTTGACAATCAAATCGAAATTTCTATATGTTTATAGAGATTACTGTATGTGGTGTTTAAAGAACATATTTTGAAATAATTTGACATTGACAGGAGTCCAAACTACTTTATCATTATGGACTAGTCCGATAAAGTACCACTGTATGTCTTATATTTTATGTCATAAAACAGCTGATTACGGTCGAGTCAAACATAAGTGTCATTATGTTTGTTGAAAAAGCTTGTTGAAAGCTTTAAATCGGAGAGTTGTCAGAGTGATAGAATATGTACTTCATTCTTAAATTGTTATAAATTAAAACTTCTATTCAACAGACTTTTAATTTTAGGGAATAAATAAAAGTCCACCATTATACGTTTATCGGATATAAATTGCTTCATGCAAACTGTCTTCATCATCATCAGTTCTGGAGGTTTCTCTCGAATTCGTTATTTTAATTTAGTCATCACTTCCTTATAATGCTGTTGATTTACCGCCTGTCCCTTAGGGGGCCACTAGGCCAGTATAACACCCTTAATTCGAAAAAAACCCAAGAGAATTACTTTAAATTTTCCTCCACGTCTGATCTTCCATAAAAATTTTATTAAATGTTATCTCGTTTTCTGATTTTCGTATTTAAAATTTTGCCGGAAAACCTTTAGAACACATTACCGTTAAACAGTTACCATACGAATACTAATTCAGCTAGCGAGTCGCATCTTGCAACGGTTATTAAATGAACCGTGTAGATTAATTATTGTACATGCAATTTTCTATAAAAGTACCTTATACAAATAAGACGGCAGTCCCTATATTTAATAAATATACCTCGTAAAAGGATAAAGGTGTGGAAGAGCAAGAAATAATAAAATTATATGGATATATACACAAATAAACATAAGTTTGTACGATTATATATTACATTTACTAGGATAAGCGACGTTTGATTGTAATGTGCATTACAACATACATTAACACTTACGTGAAGCGGTTGTTTATCAGTTTAGGCAAATAAATGAACGACGTCACTATCAGTTAATGTTTCATTGTTGGCTAACACGAATGTATAGTAGACAATATAGATACAATGCTATTATTATCAGTCATTGTTGATTTTGCGTACAGGTAAAGTTTTGTATATTTAATACGTATTATGATTTCCACCTCTAGAACGCAAAACCTACTATCGACAAAAAATAAGTATTTAAATTTTAAACTACATTTAACGTATACACTTTGGGATATTCTTTATGTGCAACTCAAGTTTCAAGTTTTATTCCAGTAATTAACTGTTCTAGTTTGAAGGGTTTGATCATATATTTATATCAGATTAATCTGTTTCTTACAAAATATACAATTTTTGCGTACTGCTTATTATTACCTTTCATCATGTCCAATCTTTTCTTGTCAACCAAGAATGAATTTTCAAAATCAATTAATATTTAGTTAAGAATTTTTACGTTTATATTTTATATATTGGTGGGAGATTGTTTAAGGTTATCATTTGTGTTATATTTAGTTCGTTTGTTGTTTCATAAATAGTGTTTGTTGGCGTTCGTCTTTCATTGAATATAGTATTTTTAATATTTTGTTTCGCTGTCGTTGGATGTTTGAAATGTTTTTCTGCTGATGTTTCCCCACACATAGATCAGGTAATAATTGTTTGCTGTGAGAGGTGCGTGGTATACTACTTTCTTTGTGTGTTCCGGTAATATCTAATATTTCTAATTTTTTGAATTCCAGGTATTGTTTTGTTTTATGAGTCTGTTTATGGCACATTCCACTTCAAATTGTTTTGTATTCTCAGGCCTAGGTATGTAATATCTTGTACTTCTTGCATTCTTTTTCAAAATTTCTCTATTAATTTGGTTTTCGATACTGTATTAATCCCATTCCACAGGTCTACGATCATAGAATCACCGAGCGTTTAATATCCAGTTTCACTTGTAAGGTCGTATGTAGCCGATGTTGTTCCGGCAAATCTTTAGAATACATATTTTTAATTTTATATTATCTTGTGGTATGTTCTGTGATTAGTAACTGTAAACTTTTTCTAGTATTTTATATAATGTTGACATTAGTGATTTTGATCGATAGTTCTCTGGTTTTTGTTTGTCTCCATTTTTGAATATGGGGATGCTTATTGTTTGTTTCATGTATGTTGGATATTTTTACACTTTTTATAGTATCGCTTGTAAGTTTGCCAAGTATGGGTTTTTTGATTTCTCCCGAGCATTTTATGATGATAAAGTCGACATTGACGATATCTCATCCGACGATATGAGTTGGATTGGAGGTAACCATTGCTTGCTGAGTTCTTGCAACATGATAATGTAAAAACCCTTGTGCATATAAAAGCTTTGATGAGATTGAACCGTTATACCAGGATCCTAATGTGAAATAAGTTAAATGTTTTAATTAAATTCGGCTTCATATCTGGCACTATATCATTTTACGCGCCATGGCCCTGCCAATATAACATTTCAACTTTTATTGATGTCTCTGTTTCCACGTTCAAGGAGGTGTCAACTGGTGTACAATAATACGAAATCAAATCTTTCATCTGATTTTGTATATTTGTATATTTTTTATCAGCGTAAGCGTTAGACTTCTTGAATTTTATTATTCTTTCCTGTATCGCACCGTGGTTCATTCTTCTTCAGTCCGACAAGTAGTCTGTTATTTTCTTTTTGGGCGTACATGTTTCACAGTACGACTGGCCGGGATCGTAGTTTTATATTTTTGACTTATATAATACAAAATTGGTATAACTGTTGTATAAATTTGCAAAATTACCAAAAAAAATTGAGACAAATTTATTTCAGATATATTCTATATTTTATTATAAATGACATATTCAAACACACAATTACAGAACGATGTACATACAAATTACTTCAAATATCATTTTTTATGTTGATAATTAGAAGAATCACTATGTGAAGAGATTTTCGATGATGATCCAGTATTCGCAGTAATAACAAATTCCTTCATCACATCTTCTACGAATTTATCCCGCTCATATAACTAATGTTACGAGTTGGATTCCTTCGATTAATAATTCTTTTACCTTTGGTAATTTAAAAGTTTTGATATTTGTAGCTATATATATATAAATATGACACAGTCACAATTTTTAAATTGTACGACCACTTTCTAGTACCATCTAATCGATTATAAAGGATATCGGATTATTATTTACATAGTTGTTAGCGAGTTCGAAAAGTTCCAAAAAGGGTATAACATTTCTCATCCACTCTGTAAATACTACAGGATTCATTTCTTCATGGTAGCCGGAAGATCTTTTCGATTAAAAATATAGCAACCGATTTTCAACGAAACCATTGCCACTCCTGATACTCGTCTTTAGTATTATGAGTCTATGTCCCTATCCAGATGGATTTTTTAGTCTAGTTATTACCTCTTCAATAAGAGCTTGTGTTGAAAGAATTGTTGTCTTTTCATACCTTCTGATTTGTGTGTCTGTTTTATTCCTGGAAATGCGTCTGTGTCTGTGTCTGTATTAATGATAGTGTAATAAAATAACTTTGTTACAAAATCAATCAATATTACCTTTACATGTAATATTTTAGTACATGTTGACAATTCATTGCTGAACTTTTACGCTGATTTGCGAAATATAATTTGAGAGGTGGCCAGCAACTTAAAAGAAAAATCTTGGGGAAGTGGGAAACCAAAAGACTGCATCGCAGGTGTGTGCGAACGGTCGGTCGTAAGGACAAATTTAATCTAATATTTTGTAATGCCCATACCCATTGCATCGCGTGTCTAACGTTCTGCGTATTTGCAAGACAAGGGTAGTATTTCGCCTACACAATGAAATTAACACTGGTCGATTAAAGCAACGTACGGTTGACTAAGATAAATGCTGATACGACCAGCTTTCTTAATTATTTTAAGCAATATTGTACATCTCATTTGCGTATCTGGTACATCAAATTCGAGGAGTCGAAATTTAGTGGTTTTCTTCAAGAAATTGCCTATATGTGAATTAGCAAAACTAAGATCTATGAAACTAGTGAAAGTGATATGTGAAAAGAGATATCAATCACAGTTATGGTTGAAAGCTTCAAGACACATTTCGTGTCACCAAGGCGTGCTGAATTGTGCATGCGAAGTTTGATGTAACTCAAAATTCCTTCTACAATTGGGAGACAATTGTTAGGTATATTCGTTACAACGTTAAGAATAAAGGTTGAAATAAAAATTGAAACAACTACCCAAAAATTTCTAGAAGTTTTCGGCATTTTGAATATAAAGGCGGAATGTAAATAAATTTTTATTGACTGGTGCACCACATTTTTTTGTATTTTTCTTGATGAGGTAAGCGGAGCAAGTATTTTTCGTTCCCCGTGTCCCGGCGACAGTGATTAAGTTCGTATTTTTTTAGGAAAGTAATACTTTTTCGCGAACTTTGCACATTCCACTACGTAGAGTCCCATTAAGGGGGGATCCTGCTTTAGGAGGCCTTAAAATATCGTTTTTGGGGGATTTTTTTTAGGACAGAAAAAAATGAGCAAGTCTAGTGAACTTTTTAGAGCATCTTATTGCATATTTCAGCATTAAAAAAATATTTCGAGAGAAAAATATTTAAACCTTTCAATTGCAGTCTGCAATCGGTGGGAAAGATGTAGCTCGTAATTTTTGTCTAAAACAAAAAAAAACCAAAGAAAATTGTAATTCTCATATATTTTCTTCTATGTGAACTAAAAAAAAACCCAAAATTTTGAAATTCAAGATTTTTCTCAGGTTTGAAAATAAATATGCTCTTTGCAGGAAGAGCAAATCATTTCAACTTGCTAAAAAAGTTGTTTAGAATTTTTTTCATTAATCTTTTTAGTTCAAATCGAATAGAATGGTACTGAAGCTAACAAAAGTTTTGTTTCGTTTTGATCGCTTGTCTAGTTTTCTCGCAATTACGCCCACCAGTTTAGAAAAATCGTAAAAACGAAAACTCGAGAAAACGCGCTCTAAAGCTTACGATCAGCAAAAATGTTAATTTTCGATCACTTACGGAATATCTCGTTATAATCCTACTATAGCTCTTACGAATTCAAAATATTATTGTTTCGAACGACCGATTGAACTTTTTTCAGTACATTGTTCGGTGTTATGTGACTGCGGGGTGGGGCTTGGTTTGTCCGAGCGTTCTTGCGTTCGTATATTTTTTGCTCGACACCTCACTGTGTTTAGTGTTTAGTTTCAAAATATAATTTTTTGAGCCTTCTAAAGCAGGATCCCCCCTTAAAGCATGTATTTTATTTGATTTAAAAACTTGTCTGCATGAGTCTAAAACGTAAATGTCTACGGATTGCTAACTTTTGAGCTTCGTCCAAAGTTTCTACCATTGTTGTCGTTTATGCTTTGTTGATAGTGGATGTACAGTTCGTGAAGACTCACGGCCCACTGCTAATAGTATTCAGTATTTTTAATGGACAAATGAGATGGCTACCACCCATGTCCCTGGCCCTTCTTCATGCTAAAGATATAATAATTCTGGAATAGTATTTATTACGTCTAATTGTATTACGTAAATTGAACATAGATCGAGTTCTGACAAGAACTAGTTTTAGCTAAATAAATAATGTGGACAAAGGAAAACAACCAAATAGGCACTCAAAAGCAACCAAGAATTTTGACATTACCATTAGAAACTTAACGATGTAAATCTTGTATGCACAGACAGCGTCTGTCGTCGAGTAATTTTGCTCTGGCTAATAGCCAATAGCAGCCGTCCAAAATATAAGCCTCTCTTGCTTAACCTGAATGTAGTGTAGTGTAGTCGAACTTACTTCCTCTGAATTGTTTGAAAACGAAAACGTTTGGCTACACATTTCGAGGAGATGATTTTCAGGATAAAAGCAAAATGTTACTTAATTATATCAAATAATGGGTTGTCGTCTTTAAGCAACAGAAAGTTTCGAATTGATCCAGTGAGCTGGAATTTACAAGTTTTCACGTTGAAGCCGACGCTTCAATATTATTACGCCCTGAAAGGATAATTTTTAATTAAATTTCTGAGAAAAATAGCGGATATCTGGATTATATTTCATGTTGTTACCGGTAATTCTTGGTTTTTATCGAAAAATATTGTGTGTTGTCTAAAGGCAGATTGTAATTTAGCTATTTTTAATTATTTGAGCATAATCGATATTTCTCAGATACTTTTCATTTTATTTATTTTTTAAGTTTGATTTCTGATTCAAACACTGCTCGAAACGTTTAACTATAAGCTAGTTTTAAACCGAGAGTAATGTTTCAATTTCGCATTGAAATATTACTGAACAATGTAAATGTATATGTAAATGTAATAAATATATAGCGTTGCATGTGAAATCTCGTAATTTATGATCAAAGTTAAGACATTTTTCTTCGTGACCTAATGCTCTCCGGGGCCAATTGATTTTTTTTTCATATTGTCGCGTCAGAATAAAATACAATGTCTTATAAACGAGACCACTTAGTGAAATTATTGTCATTGTGTGTCTCGTATAAATACCTATATGACTCCAGAAATGTTGCATTGCTTCTGCATTGAAATTAACTTATTACTTCATAAAAACTCCGCGTAACTAATGCCACGCTAAAAACCTTATTGTATACATGTACTACATTGTAAGTAATTCGATAGAATCGGTAGAACGGCGTGTGTTAATACCTTCATTTATTTAATCTAGACCTATTAATAAAAATGCGTGACAGTTATTGTGGTAGTTTGTAGTGAAGTGAGTTACTAATTTTAATTCAAATTACAAAAATAGTTGATTCCAAATAAAATTTATAACAAAATAGCTACTACAGGGAGATGGATAGATATATGACAATTATAAAATGTATATACCTGGTGAAGCTGAATGTAATAAATCGGAAGAAAAAGACCCAGACAGTAAAACCAAGTTTTATGAAGACCTAGAAAATATTTTGGATAAGACGCCGAGGTTTGGCATAAAATGTATATTAGGGGATATGAACGCCAAAGTAAGGAGAGAGGAAGAATATAAGGTGGTAAAGGAAGGAAAAAGCAGGCATGATGCTAGTAATAAAAATGGAAGGAGAGTAGTAATAGAATTTGCGTTGGAAAACAATATGAAGATACATATATTATACAGCGTAAAATATGTTTCAAAACAAATCATTTGTATAACAATACTGCAATACTGAAATCCATTTTTTTTAAATCGTTTCATTGCTCTCCAGAAAATATGAAATACGCACTTTGCTAATTACACCGGCAAAATGCAGAATACCAAAATACTTGATTTTCAAAATCAAAGTCTACGTCAATTTTTCTTTTTTTATTGTACCGGCGAATTGGGCCTCAATTTTCATTGCATAATAAATAAACTGGGGCTGTACCCATCAACCTATTTAGACATCACCCAAAAATTCCTAAATAAATAATTTCAAAATATTGTGGATCCACCATGGCATGTTCGAAATGTAGACTTGCACAAGGACCTCTCGATTGAGACTGTGAAAGAAGTAAGTCAGAGATTTCCCCAAAGGCACGAAGCTAGACTTGCCCATGTGAACATCGAAATTATCCATTGTTTGAAGTATCAAGTAGCTCATTTGGGATGGAGGAAACGGCAGGAATAAAATTGCGTTTTTAAATATTTTGGTTAAATTTCAATTTTTGAATTATATGATTTCAACCCCCTGCGAAACCGTTATACAACAGTACTTGTGTTGCAAACTAAAGTCTCACGAACGCGGGCAAACATTGAATGTTGGGGTGAACGATAGAGAATCGGCATCAGATTCGTCGTGGCGATTATATTGTTGTAAATTGAAGTCTTAAGCACTCGAACAATCCCATTAATGAAACCACAGGTTCAATGGCCTATGACCATGATCAACTTTCTGCGTAATTATTTGGATTATGATCACATTAGACATTTATAATTTTAAAAAGTTAGTTTAATGATAATCAATAATTACAGTTGAAGTTGTTAGTTTAGGGACCAATCTGCGAATTTTTAAATATTCTAATGTGTACCAAATACTGCAACTTTAAAAGGTTCGGAACATAACATGAAAACTATATGAAGTCTTCGCACTTCTTGACGTCTATTATTCTATTTTCAATCATAAGTGTGAAGAAAAGTATTCAATATCAAGCCCTATATTTTAATCGAGACGGTGTTCCTAACAAAAGGCATCAAGAGCTGTAACCGTGTTCGGTGAAATAAATCTCTAATTTCCAGCACAAAAAAATATTGGTTGGTGCCTGCGCCTCTGTAAATCCCAGGCGAGGGTAATATAATCCTAACTCCACCACTCACTCTCTCTCTCTCTTTTCGGCCCTGTCAACCATTCTAATTTGGAAATTTTACAATAACCATGTTTTCTCAGAAATCGATGAGTTGGAATGGTAAGTTCTTGAACAGTTCGTAAAGAAACTCTACGCACGGAATTTCTATTATAGCGTATATGTACTTATTGAAATAAATAAAGTTTATTGTAAACGTACAGTGCAATGGAAATGCACAATTTCCCTAAATACTCACTTACACTGCTTAGTCACAATTGGAATAGGTAAAATAAGTAAACTAAAGAATATTATAATTTTCTGGTAGGAGTGTATTATGTTGAGTTGAATAGGTATTATTTCGAAATTATTGATGAAATTACATATTTATATTATATTATATTATACAGGGGTCCCTAAAATGCGTGGACATCACTTAACCACAGATTCCTGGTTCGAAAATAAGACGATTTAACTAAACTTATCTATATGCAATTACGTTTCGTTTAGCTAGTATACTGCTTCAAAGTTCTTTCAAGAAAAAAATATTTTGTCCATAACGACAGAACGCTTGGATCGATTTGGATAATATTCGGTATTGTACTCCTCACGGATGTAGATTATCTTTTAAGGTGATATTAGTTATTATCAGTAGACCATTAGTGTACGAAACAATGGTAACCCGGCATAAACCAGTCAAAAACTTTTTAATGTGAAGGCCAATAACTTTCAAAAAAATAGTTTCAGAAAGAGGCGTGCAATAGTATTTTTTTGTTACTTTGTAATTGATGATATCTGTTAAGGTTTAGACACAAAAAAATAAAATCTGAGGGACCGCGCACTGCATTTCTTAAAACAAATGTAATCTAGCAGTATGATATTCTAAGAAATAAATGACGATAAGGCAATTTGTTATGATATTTATTAGTATGTATGTACTTTATTAGATCTACAGTAAATGCTCAATGTGACCACCATCTTCCTGGATACAAAGGTTGATTCGACGCAAAAAATTGAATTGTACTCGTTGTAACATTTCTGCATTATTCTTAATGGATTGTGAAGCGTTCTGTATTCTGGCCCAAAGTTCGTGCTGTGTGTTTATAGGACGAGAATACAATTTGCTTTTTAGAGCTCCCCACATAAAAGAATCGCAAATATTGAAATCTGGTGAACGAGGTGCCCATTTTGCAGGAGCATCATCTCCTCTGCCTATCCATTTGTTAGGAAACTGTGCATGAAGATGATTCCGAACGTCCAATGTAAAATGAGGTGGTGCTCCATCGTGTAGAAACCACATGTCGCGTCTAAGATCTAACGGCAAGTGTTCCAATAAATCTGGTAAGGTATTTATAAAGAAGTCTAAATAATTCTCTCCATTTAAACGATTTGGTAAAATAACAGGGCCTATGACGAAACTGCCGATTATCCCTACCCATACATTCATTCTAAACTCATGTTGAAAGTGTCGTTGCTTGCAGACATGTGGATTTTCAATTGCATACACATATTCGTTGTGCAAATTTGTCATACCCCTCCTTGTGAAGCACGCCTCATCAGTGAAGAGAATTTTCGTATGAAAGTTTACATCTTCAGCTCTTCTTTCTTGTATGAATCTACAAAACTCAAGACGCGCGATGGTATCAGCTGGCAAAAGCTCCTGGACGTTTTCTATATCGTAAGGATATAGCAATTGTTCTTTAAGAATTCTATGAACAACATTCTTTGAAACGCCTGCTTGCAATGCTAAGCATCGACTACTTATTTCTGGATTTTCTTCTACTATTTCCAGAATTTCTTCCTCAATCCTGGGGGTGCGAATTGTACGAGCACGTCCACGATCAGCTGTGCTCGGTGCAAATTTTCCCGTTTCGCGAAGGCGTCTTTCAATGTTTCCAAAAGTTTTATAATTGGGCACGCGACGATTTGGAAACCTTTCGTTGTACACTCTAACACTTCTGCGACAATGTCCTTCGCAATATCCTAAAACTCAGCGTTAGTGTAGTTTACAGCCATTATTACGGAAATAACGAAGAATATTAACTGCTAAAAATCACTAGCTAACACCAACAAAAATTTAAGACACTTCACAATTGATAAACAACAGCTACTGTCATTAAAAGTACGCTTACTTGTCACTAATACATATCATATCTTCATTTATTTCTTAGAATATCATACTGCTAGATTACATTTGTTTTAAGAAATGCAGTATGCGGTCCCTCAGATTTTATTTTTTTGTGTCTAAACCTTAACAGATATCATCAATTACAAAGTAACAAAAAAAATACTATTGAACGCCTCTTTCTGAAACTATTTTTTTGAAAGTTATTGGCCTTCACATTAAAAAGTTTTTGACTGGTTTATGCCGGGTTACCATTGTTTCGTACACTAATGGTCTACTGATAATAACTAATATCACCTTAAAAGATGACCTACATCCGTGAGGAGTACAATACCGAATATTATCCAAATCGATCCAAGCGTTCTGTCGTTATGGACAAAATAATTTTTTCTTGAAAGAAATTTGAAGCAGTATACTAGCTAAACGAAACGTAATTGCATATAGATAAGTTTAGTTAAATCGTCTTATTTTCGAACCAGGAATCTGTGGTTAAGTGCATTAAGTCCACGCATTTTAGGGACAGCCTGTATATGAACAAAGAAGGCACCGACTATGTGCGTAAGGTACAAACATATGAAGCCAGTATAAAAACAGAGCATGACATACGTGGACGATGTGGTGCTGGTAGCCAACACGAAGAGGAAGATGCAGAAAATAATTAACGCATGGATAAAAGAAATAGAAAACAAGGAAATTGAAATAAAAGCTGGATGAATTTTAAACCAAAAAAGAACTGAATATATTCCAAACAAGAACTGATAGAGGAGGTGACGACGTTTGAATATCTGGGGATTGCAATAACCAATGGCGGAAAAATAGATCTGGTGTCAAACAAAATAAAAGAACTAAGAAAATATTTTTTTGCAAAAGAGTGATTACCAAAGGCACAAAAATAAGGTATATAACACCATAATGACGGCGATATTACTGTAGGGGAGTGACAGGTGGTCAGTGGAAAAGAAACACGAAAGTAACATTACGAAGAAAATTCTGGGAGTGACGAACAAGGATAGCAAGAGAAATAAAAGGATAATTGAAAGACTGGAACAAGATGAAATAACAAGGAAACTAGAACAGAAACAATTGTTATGGTTTGGGGGCGTATGGGAGAAGACAGAACAGGATGGATGCAAGAAGAGTGGGAAAAGGAACAGTTCAAAGGCTAACGAAGGAAATGGGATGATATGATAAGGGATATAGGACTAATAAGGAAAATCAACGGAAGAAATGAGGTAGCAAGGAGTAAAAAAGGATTGAGGTCAAAATGCGAGGAGGTAACAATGAATTTTTGCAAACGATTTGAGGTTTCAGCGATCTAATTGCAAATCAATAGAGTAAGGATTGAAGAATAAAGGATGGGAAGAATCATTTGCATTAGGTCTAGTAAATAAATAATATTTTCTATATAGTCTTTGTGCGAGTTCATAGTTTGATACAGTTCTGACATGATCGGACATTTGCTCATGGAAACCACATATGGGCGATCAATGTTCGGGTGGCTACGATTGGGACAAAAGGTTTACATTTTTAAAACGCTAAATCGCAATAAAATTCAATTTTTTCTTAGACCATTTATTTGTTTATACTGAATCACCGTCTATTATTTGTTAATTTCACGTGTTTTGAATTTTGTTTACCTTAGTGGCGACCAATTTGAACCCAAACCTTTTGTTCTCCATTAAACTAATGACGATTTGTACTTAATAGTACTATACATAAGCAGTGTGATTTACATCCTCCATACTTGATATGCGAGTCAAGTATAGTAGCATTTTATCCCGCGGAATCTTCTAAAATTTCCTGTTTTCTGTATAAATATGAATCTAGCTTAATTTTCCTCAACAGCAATACACCTGCAATAAATTGTAATCACAACTCACGCTTGGGAGACGTCGGAAAAGAAGCGCCGTGATGCTTTGTGGGAAAATTTATTATAACTTCATAGTAAGTAGCCCACCGACCGTTTTCCCATTCGGGAGATGTTAGAGATGAGTACATCTAGATAGTTGGTCATATACACCCACCCTGTGGACCAAATGATGCATAAACATGTTTTATTCTAGCGTTTGTACTAATATTTTGGCTTCAGTTGGGTGTAATTGTAGTGAACTATTTCCGCCGGGTTATAATACCGTGATAGGAATTTTAACCGCACTAAAGGTGGCTGTGTATTATTAGCGTGTAAATCGCATTTTCCTATCCGTCTTATCGACATGAGCTCACTATTCAGCTATGTGCCTCTTGTGGGCGTTCTTGGCTGTGCAATAATCACACACTCAACGAAATATATCCCATATCTATGTTGCATATATGCCTCCAGATATATCAGTGAGAGATTTTGAGTTATTTTTCAACTTATATGAAATCCTGAATGCAATCCATTATGATAATATAATCGTTATCGGTGATTTCAATGCACCAAATTTTAATCGTGCCATATTTAATTATGGTAAATATGAATTAAATATATATACCTAATTCGCATGGGCGTTTGTTTAATTTGTTGATGACGAATTTAAACGATATAAGTATCGGTAAAGGTGACTGAAGACCCCCACCATCCATCCATTAGAATTTCTATTAGTTGTGCTCAGCCTATTCCTATACAGGATCTACCACTTCCAGAAGGCTGATTACGTTAATTTGTATAATTTTTTTCTGGAAATTGACTAGCATTTCTTGAGTAGATATAACGATATTAATTAGCTTGCGTTGATTTGATGTGTTTATGACAAATTGGATACATACGCGCCTTTTATATTATTCGTCAATCGACTTACCCACTTATCTGAGGTTGTTAGAGCACTTCAAAAACTAAAGAATAGTCATACAATGCGCCATGACTGCACCCCGATAATTGTGCTTTTGCATTTTCAACACCGTTATGCTATTTTCTAAATGTATCTCTGTATGTCCGTGGCTCGTTCACAAAAAGGAGGACGCAGCTTCCATTTCTAACTGTATATTCAAACTATCGACCAATTATTATATAGAACAATTTTGTTAAGGTATTTGAAATGTGGCTTTATATAAATTTTTTTCCTGAGATTAGAATGCTCATTTCTGAACACTTACAAGGTTTTACGAACAAGAGATTATTATTATGGGTAGACAGCAGTTTGTAGCTTATACGAGCCTTTTATCTAAGTTCTTTACACGGAACTCTGGTATTCCTCAAGGGTGCGTCCTTGCTTTTCATATTCTTAAATGATGTAACCAGCTTCAATGTAATAAACTATTATTTGCAGACGACCCCAAGCATTGGGCACAAATAAAATTTTATAAATATTGATGATTGTATATATCTGCAGCAGCATTTGAACATATTCCATAATAAATTACACCTGATAATGTGCGATTATAATTTTGAAGACAATCCATTGCAAATTTGTTCATCTATTAGGGATTTGGGCGTCACATTCGATGCTAGACTAACATTCACCGAACACGTAATCAATAATACATCTGATGAATTAAGAGCGTTGGGATTTATAATAATAATTTTTCAATTCCTGATCCTATCCAATTGTTATATTTTCCTTGGTCCGATCTAAACTTAAATATACTTCGATAGTTTTGTCTCCGACATATGGCAACCGATATATGATCGAAAATGTTCAGATTAAATTACTGACATTTTTTCACTTCAAGCATGCTCAGGGATGTAATAACAACGTTCTCCTAGATAACTTGGGAATTAATTCATTGTTACTGCGCAGAAGCAAGGCTGATCTCAAGTTTTTATTCAATCTACTCAACAATTTCATTGATGCACCGAAACTGGTAATGGACATTAAATTTCTTGTACATACCTCAGTACAGTTTTAGTGTTCACCCGTTAGAAAAACATATGCTAAAGTCGCTTATTTATAGATTGTGTACTTTTTGCAATCAATTTTCTGATGTTGATATTCACTTCACTTCGTTGCTATATATATTAAATAGCATTTAAGAATATATTGGCACACATTAGTTTTCGTGCATGAACTTGCAATTTAAGTCAATGTATATATAGTAACGTTTACTGAAATAAATAGTGATTAGATTATTTGGTATGTGTATCTCTTGTTTTGTCCTATTATTAGATTTTAAAATCTATTGGACGTTAAATATATTATTATTGACAACTACAGACATTTAAACATATTGCTTTTTAATAATTTTAAAGCTATTTTCGAATCATATACTCATACAATATACTAGAAAGTGAACAGACACCAATATAATCATTTTGATGATTAAGATATTTTTCTTAAGATATTTTTCTTTTTCAGGTTCTGGGATCAAAGCAAGAATATCATTTCGTCAGTCACTCAATTCCACTCGCTAGGACCAAAAGAAGTATTCCGCACATGAGAATTTTGAGAGTGGACCCATTGGTGAGTAAAAAACATATGATGGCGTGCGCTGTATAATACATACTAAGCTACAGATGTATTTCAAAATGCGTGCTTGGTGTGACGTAAATAACCTTATCTTTTAAAGTCTGCAGAACTAATTAAGAAGGTTGATAAGTTGTCCTTTTACGGCGCCCTCAAATGTGATTACACAGATGTCATTACGTACATATATTTTCATTTTATGTAATGGCAGAAACTTGAATGCCAAATTGAAAAAGGGTATAATACATTCAAAATTCTAAAACAATATATGACGAACATATAAATCTATAAAGAGAATATTTTTTATTAGATTTTTCCTAACACATGAGAATTCGGTGTTGATAGATTGTTATCTTGTAGTAGATGTATGGTTACTATAGCTAAGTCGTTGAAATGTGTAAAGGGTCTATACGAAATGGGTGCCTTAAGTTTTATGACATCCTTGATTTGATTTAAAAATGAAGTACATAAGTATATAACACAATGAACGTCTCGTCAAAATGACAATTTCTTTACAAGTCAGTTACAAAGTATTTTGCGTTTTAGCTTAATCTAAATTACATGCCAAAATATTCTTATTTCGTAATTGCGTGACAAAATCAGAAGTTTTTGGCATGATTTTATTGTTCAGATACTCCTAATGAATAACAATGGTCAGTTTTTATCACTTGTGTGAAAATACTCTTACTATTTAATACATGAAAAGTACAACTAAAATGACGTATGCGTTTTTTAAATTCTGATGTAAAACTATGATATTGCATGAACGTGAACATGAAGATATCATTTTCGCAATGAAAAAAACGCAAATACTGAAAACCAACCAAACCCAACCCAAACCCATTGTTTAAGAAGCTCTCTAGGTTTATATTAACTGCTTCTTGTTCATCTGTTTGTACATTTTTACATGCTGAACTTAACTTAAAAAAAGATCAAATCGGTGAATCTAGTCCGGCTTTGTACTACTGAAAGTAGCGAAATATAAACATCATTTTGAAATAAAATTTGTCATAAAATGTATGACAGTGTTTTAAGTGGCAAAGAAATCACAGAAGTGTTTTGTGAATGTTCCAAGAAAGTTAGAGGTAATTATTATTTCTATGCATTTTAAACATTACTGGATGTTATTTTGATAAATTCTGCTATCCTGTTATCTGACTGAATTTTGTTCTTTAAAATGAGTTGTTATTTCTGAAGTGTTCTCAGGTGTGCAATAAAAGCGCGCCACAAAACAAAAATCCAACCATTGAATGCATATATGTCATGTTGGCAACTAAATCAATCAAATTGAAGGCTGATTGATAATAGAAAATAATAAATAGAGGGACAGTATTAGCTAACCATAGCTCGTTGCCGACCTTTGCTGCCAATCTGATCACCTGAAACCTTATTTTAATCCCCGGTAATCTTCGACATATAGCTTTCTTTGACAACAACAAAAATTCCATTAGTGAATAAATAATATTAATTTAGTCAGATAACTTTAATTGTGTTTATTTTATGTTAAAAATAGAATGTCAGGAACTAATCGGTCAAGTAATTGCAGAAAAATACGTGATAAAGGTAACGAGATGCCGTCGTTAGGATTCTATTTTAAGGTAATTGCTCAAAACTCACAGCGACAATATCCTGTCCTGTTTCATGTCGTAGATTGGAAAGAACATAAAAATAAAGGGATTTTGTGATGCCATTACGAGTTTAACGCTATTATTTTAAATCGAAGACATTATATTTATTTGAAACGTTTAATGCCAAACTTTCTACAAGAGATATGGAACTTAATTTGGCTGATATTGTATTAAGACAACGTACATCACATACAGGTGTCCCAAAAATGCGTGGACATCACTTAACCACAGATTCCTGGTTCGAAAATAAGACGATTTAACTAAACTTATCTATATGCAATAACGTTTCATTTAGCTAGTATACTGCTTCAAAGTTCTTTCAAGAAAAAATAATTTTGTCCATAACGACAGAACGCTTGGATCGATTTGGATAATATTCGGTATTGTACTCCTCACGGATGTAGGTCATCTTTTAAGGTGATATTAGTTATTATCAGTAGACCATTAATGTACGAAATATTGGTAACTCGGCATAAACCAATCAAAAACTTTTTAATGTGAAGTCCAATAACTTCAAAAAAATAGTTTCAGAAAGAGGCGTTCAATAGTATTTTTTTTTGTTACTTTGTAATTGATGATATCTGTTAAGGTTTAGTCACAAAAAAATAAAATCTGAGGGACCGCGCACTGCATTTCTTAAAACAAATGTAATCTAGCAGTATGATATTCTAAGAAATAAATGACGATAAGGCAATTTGTTATGATATTTATTAGTAACAAGTATGTACTTTATTAGATCTACAGTAAATGCTCAATGCGACCACCATCTTCCTGGATACAAAGGTTGATTCGACGCAAAAATTGAATTGTACTCGTTGTAACATTTCTGCATTATTCTTAATGGATTGTGAATCCTTCTGTATTCTGGCCCAAAGTTCGTCCTGTGTGTTTATAGGACGAGAATACACTTTGCTTTTTAGAGCTCCCCACATAAAAGAATGGCAAATATTTAAATCTAGTGAACGAGGTGCCCATTTTGCAGGTGCATCATCTCCTCTGCCTATCCATTTGTTAGGAAATTGTACATGAAGATGATTCCGAACGTCCAATGTAAAATGAGGTGGTGCTCCATCGTGTAGAAACCACATGTCGCGTCTAAGATCTAACGGCAAGTGTTCCAATAAATCTGGTAAGGTATTTATAAGGAAGTCTAAATAATTCTTTCCATTTAAACGATTTGGTAAAATGACAGGGCCTATGACGAAACTGCCGATTATCCCTACCCATACATTCATTCTAAACTCATGTTGAAAGTGGCGTTGCTTGCAGACATGTGGATTTTCAATTGCATACACATGTTCGTTGTGCAAATTTGTCATACCCCTCCTTGTGAAGCACGCCTCATCAGTGAAGAGAATTTTCGTATGAAAATTGACATCTTCAGCTCTTCTTTCTTGTATGAATCTACAAAACTCAAGAAGCGCGATGGTATCAGCCGGCAAAAGCTCATGGACGTTTTGTATATGGTAAGGATATAGCAATTTTTCTTTAAGAACTCTATGAACAACATTCTTTGAAACGCCTGCTTGCAATGCTAAGCATCGACTACTTATTTCTGGATTTTCTTCTACTATTTCCAGAATTTCTTCCTCAATCCTGGGGGTGCGAATTGTACGAGCACGTCCACGATCAGCTGTGCTCGGTGCAAATTTTCCCGTTTCGCGAAGGCGTCTTTCAATGTTTCCAAAAGTTTTATGATTGGGCTCGTGACGATTTGGAAACCTTTCGTTGTACACTCTAACACTTCTGCGACAATTTCCTTCGCAATATCCTAAAACCATCAACATATCCGTTTGCTCAGCATTGGTGTAGTTTACAGCCATTATTACGGAAATAACGAAGAATATTAACTGCTAAAAATCACTAGCTAACACCAACAGAAATTTGAGACACTTTCCAATTGATAAACAACAGCTACCGTCATTAAAAGTACGCTTACTTGTCACTAATACATATCATATCTTCATTTATTTCTTAGAATATCATACTGCTAGATTACATTTGTTTTAAGAAATGCAGTGCGCGGTCCCTCCGATTTTATTTTTTTGTGTCTAAACCTTAACAGATATCATCAATTACAAAGTAACAAAAACTATTGAACGCCTCTTTCTGAAACTATTTTTTTGAAAGTTATTGGCCTTCACATTAAAAAGTTTTTGACTGGTTTATGCCGGGTTACCATTGTTTCGTACACTAATGGTCTACTGATAATAACTAATATCACCTTAAAAGATGACCTACATCCGTGAGGAGTACAATACCGAATATTATCCAAATCGATCCAAGCGTTCTGTCGTTATGGACAAAATATTTTTTTCTTGAAAGAACTTTGAAGCAGTATACTAGCTAAACGAAACGTAATTGCATATAGATAAGTTTAGTTAAATCGTCTTATTTTCGAACCAGGAATCTGTTGTTAAGTGATATCCACGCATTTTAGGGACACTCTGTATATTTGCTTTTTAGTAAACTGCGTGCTATTAAGTCCAAAATAAGTGCACCTTGAAAATGGATACAATTAAGTAATAATTCATTTTATTTCATAACTTTCAGCGAATAACATGCAATTATGAGACAGCTTAGAAATGCGTCCATGTATTATGAAGCCAAATACGTTATGGTTACGTATTGTTTTTGTAGAAAAGTTCAGATATACATTTCATGCTCTTCCACCAGAGAAAGAATATAAACAGGATTCGTCGGTTCACTTTAGGTTAGTGATGGGCGAATAATAATAAATCGCCAGCGGAGCTGTAAGTTTGATATATTTGTGGAGATTTACAACGCTGGCACTGCTGAGCGCAACAATGAATGCAGTACCAGTGAACTTCATCTATGTCTGTATAAATCACACGCATATATCACGGAAGCTTTCATACTTTGTGGTAATATTGTGGTAGTTTCCGTGTTGATAATTTTCGATTTGTACAAAGGATTGTAGGATAGGATAAATGCAATAACGATAATTTACACTGAGGCATTCCTGCATTTCTCCATTGTTTAAGAATTCATAGAGAAATAATGGTATGATAATGTAACATTGTTCATATCTGTAACACATTAGATAATATCATAAAGTTATTATCAATAACAATTACTTATTATTTATGTTATATTATGCTTATTATGAAATGAATGGCGCAATAGGTACTGAAGATATGAAAAAAAAAATATATTTTATGGACTTTGTGCAGTGAGATATTCTTTTTCATATACTAATGATAATTAAGAAGGTTTTTTTCAGATTTATATTATTAAACATACAGGAACCTGTATTTTTTTAATATTTCATAGATTTCTATTCCTTTATGATTGCTATTTGAGGGGGTAATTGATTTACTGCTACTTCGGTGATTATGACGCATTCGTTATTTATTTCATGATCATAAACGACGTTTTGTATTAATGACTAAAAAGTAAAAAAAATGTTAAAAATGTTTTTTTAAAACACTTTGTGGTGAAAATTGCATTATTAAACTTAAATTAAATTGTTATAAATTCGAGATTTTAATATAAATTTAAAAAGTCCAGATGTAATCAACAGTGTATAACTTCTACTGCGTTACTGGATAATTGCGGTGGTTGCCGAGGACGGCAGTCGCCGCATTCGTAAGAACTAACTGTTACTGATACGTTACTTCTGCAACTGTTGGTATCTGATAAATGGTGCTCTCTGAGATCTGTCGCATTTAATTTAATTTGACAGTAGATGCGTCACACTCACCGTGGCCTGTAACTTGATATAAAAGCGTATGTGTATTTCACACACGCTTTTATAACAAATAAACGACGCTACTTATGAAATAAGTACTACACTTATACGAACATAATATGTTGAAAGCTTTCTAAATATTTTGCTTCAAAAAGGTTATATCAATTCTCCGTGTATTTTGTAGATGTAACTTATTTAAACGATTACATAATGTAGACGTTGCCCAATGAAAGAGCGTTAGAAAATCAAGAAATTATTTTCGGAATTATCAATACCAGCCTCCGACATCCTACTATAAACTCTATTTTGA
Source organism: Geotrupes spiniger (assembly GCA_959613385.1). Lineage (NCBI taxonomy): Eukaryota > Metazoa > Arthropoda > Insecta > Coleoptera > Geotrupidae > Geotrupes > Geotrupes spiniger. The sequence goes on from OY390731.1 coordinate 25,000,357, forward strand.
ATGTTAATACTAGTATTTTGCGCAGTGAAATTAATTGTGCGAAAATGTATAAACTAAGGGCCTCCGTAGACTACCGATTAAACAGTCGGCCGATAGTTTAGTCGGTGGCTGAATTACACGTGGCCTTATGGGAGCGCGTACACTATGCGATTTTAAATCGGCCGATTAAAAAGTTTGATGGGCAGTGCGATTCCCATCCAACTTTAAAGTCTGCCAACTATCGGCCGATCGCTTGAAGTGCATGGCGTTCAATACGAGAGCGCACACTATACAACTATTTAGTCGGCCGACCGGGTCTGATAAGAAGTGCGCGTGCGTACATTTGTCGTTTATAAAAGACAATTGAATAATAATAATTTATTAGCAACGATCATTACAGACATTTGCAACGCCAAACATTTTAAAAGAAACAATCAATGGAAACTTCATATGTACAAGTTCAGTCAACTAATATATAGAATTAGAATCATTAAAATTTAAATGAAATACATGTTAAACTTTCGAATTCTTTTTTTCATTAATTTCTTTCGTCTATTTAATATAATATATAATATTATAACTTTTCTAGATAACATTTCTTTTTTATGTGTGCAGTTATTATAACACGTTTCGCCCAAGAACTGTGCTTCGCGATGTATTCAGCCGCCGACTATCGGGCAACTATCGGACAGTGTGCGCGCCCTCGTGCAACCAAATAGTTTAGTCGGCGTAGTGTGCGCGCTCCAGCCCGATCCGACTAAACTATCGGCCGACTGTTTAATCGCTAGTCTACGGCGGCCCTAAATAGTCAAATTTATTGAATCACAGAGAGTAAAAGAAAAAGCCTAATATATGTTAATGATCCTGATTCTAAATAATTTTAAACAATTTTAGCTACTGAACTGAGTTGGTATATATGCACCACTCTTCTTTTAATAAATGAATATAAGACATTTGTAGATCGATTCAGGGAAAAATCTGAAAAAGGCTTCTGGGCATTAATTAAAGATTGTTTTAGAGCACAAGCACATGAAGTCACAGAAGATATTTTGGACTGCAAATAAAGAAATTTAAGAAAGATCTACACAGGCATAAATGACAACATTAAATCAACAGCATGGGGTAGAATTTCATGGGCGTATTTTGCTATCTTTTAAGAAATCTGCCGTGAAGACAAAACAGTGAATATACCAAAAACATTGTTTCCATGAATGTAGATAATTTTACCTAAGTTGTTGTCAGTTGCGAGTCACTATTATTGGTAGTTAATGAAGAAACAACTTCGAATGCGACTACAAATACGTCAGTTGCTGGGCCGAGTGCAGTTACTTCAAGTAAGTAAATCTCAAACTGAGCAGGCAAAAAATGAGGAAAATAATTATTACGTGAAACATTAACGATATTATTTCATTTTTGTGTTCCGTCCCTTCTGTTCTCAGCATGTACGATATTTTCAAGATTGTCTTCGTCTTCAGCTTCTTCATCAGTATCATATTCATCAGGATGGTGTGGAAGTGTAAAATTATGTAAAACATATTGCTATGAATTAACCTTGAATTTTATTTTATTTAGGAAATAACTCACAACTATATAAAATTTTTGTCAAAGCTATCCTTTTGTTCACGTTTGATCAGGTTAAATAATACAACGATATTTTAAATTAAAATAATATATTTACCAAAATCAAATTCTCTAAATCCTCCAAATTAATATACAATATTAAATAAATTCCTTTATATACGTTTAAATGTTTACCGTCAACAAGTTCTCGGTGCCTGTAAAAAAAAAACAAAATTCGTATACGCAAATTATTTCCACATGCCGGGTATGGGCAAGAAATGCTGCGCGACTCTGATGCGTTGACCGGTCCGTCCTTACCATAATCTAATCCCGCGTCAATATTTGTCTTATTTCTCATGCATATTCTGATTTTAAAACTATTTGTTGTAAAAATTCTCTCTGTGCTCAATAAGTTGCAATTTAAGTTTATTGAAACAATTTGTTATTATATTTTGTTATTTGCTAACAAGTGCAAATAAAATTTATTGACACAATTTGATATTATATTTTCTTATTTGCTAACAAGTGCAAATAAAATTTATTGACACAATTTGTTATTATATTTTGTTATTTGCTAACAAATGCAAATAAAATTTATTAATACAATTTGATGTTATATTTTGTTATTTGCTAACAAGTGCAAATAAAATTTATTGACACAATTTGATATTATATTTTGTTATTTGCTCACAAGTGCAAATAAAATTTATTGACACAATTTGATATTATATTTTGTTATTTGCTAACAAGTGCAAATAAAATTTATTGACACAATTTGTTATTATATTTTGTTATTTGCTAACAAGTGCAAATAAAATTTATTGACACAATTTGATATTATATTTTGTTGTTTGCTTACAAGTGCAAATAAAATTTATTGACACAATTTGATATTATATTTTGTTATTTGCTAACAAGTGCAAATAAAATTTATTGACACAATTTGTTATTATATTTTGTTATTTACTAACAAGTGCAAGTACTGTTTATTGATACAATTTGTTATATATTTTGTTATTTGCTAACAAGTGCAAATACAGTTTATTGATACAATTTGTTATACCCTTTTATATGTGCTTATCAAATTCAAATAAATTAACACCTTATGAACTAACATAATTCATTTTAAATTTTGCCAAACAAGTTGCAAATTATTCCATTTACCGCTTATCTAGCCATTTGGTTGCCCTGTATTCAGGCACCATCAATAAAATATTAGCGAATTTAAATATTCTTACCAAATTTTCTGCCTCCGGCTGGTCACTAGATCGAACTCTCTCTGCTTCGGCTGGTCGCTGGCTCGGACTCGAACTCCTCTCCCTTCCTCTTCGGGCTGGTCACTTCGTTGAACTTCTTCTTCTGCCTTGGGCTGGCCGCTGAGTTAAACTCCCTGTAATTTGCCGTGCATCGGCTTTTATAGCTCAGTCCCTACCTTCTTTTCCCACACTTGTCTGCATCCCTGCTCTTGCTTTACCACGTGATCTCCCTACCACCTATTTCCCTTCTCATCATAATTTTAAAATACAATTAATTTTTCTAATTTACTAATAAATTATTCTTATAAAATCAAATTTAACCAATTTCTTCATTTTTCACTTTATATGTAGCAATTTCACGCACAAAGCAAAAATATGAGTTTCATAAAATATTATACTTATCTTTCTTTTATATTTTAATAAAAAACACAACAATATGCAGCTGTGATAACTTCAACATCAAACTCATGTTCTGCAATATATAAGTATTTCGAAACGTGCCTGTCAATAGTCAATGTGCCCATTCTGTTATAGTTCGAACGGAATACAATTTTGTCCTGTGACGAATTTCGTCTTCATTTAGATTGCCATTATCACGAAATTGTGTTAATAACTCCTATTATGTGCAGGTTTTGCGGAAATAATGGGTTCATCTACCTGGTACTCTGACAAAAATATTCATAAATAACCATTGTGGTTACACATTCCTAAATTAACAGAAAAGCAATTAGTTTCAAAGATTATTAGATGAAAAAATTTGTATATCATAAAACAAAATATAATACATATTGAAGGATGATGACGACTTTATCATTACTTGATTAATTATTGCATTAATACCATAGAAAATAATTGAATGCACTTGCTTCCTGTTGTACGAGTAAAAATCATGTGCAATATTGGTAGGTTGTTTAATGGGAATATGACATCCAATAATTGCCCCTATCACTCAGGCGAAACCATGTGAACGAAAAAATCACAGGTTAATATAAATCCTTATTGAGTCCTGTTAGAGTTACTAATGCCCGAACAGTTTTTTTAAGTTCATGTCCTGAGCTTCTGCCAGTGCCGAAACGATCTCCTGCTGCTAAGATGATTCTGGTTTTGCTAAAACCCATATAGTGAACACTAATAATTTTCTAAAGGTTTATCGAATCAAATAACATTGATAAGTTATACAACGAAACAATGTTGGTCTTTACACATATTAAATATAAATATTTAAAACATTGTTATTTTTAAAACAAAATTTTCATATCCATAACTTACAGGCAGTTAATGGTTTCTATTGTTACCTAAGTAACTTAATTTTCATTTTTTCTTTCACAATTATTTTTCTCAAATATTCGCAATTTCGCATAAAACAGTAAAGCATAACTTTTACGTAGACATGTTTGTCTTTATTAATAAAGGGCAGTAATGGGTTTCATATTCATTGTGACACATTCTATATAATTACTATAATTCTTTTTGTAAGATAATATATAGTTGAAATGAGAATTTCCTCAGTATAAAATTACATATCGCTACAAGAGCACGATATAATGAGATAAGGGATAACATCTCATCAATTTTTTTATAGCGTATAACGAAGAAGAATTTGATACATAATACTGATATATGGCTGTAGATAAGGAACTAAACACTAATGATGAAATATAACTCGAAAAATATTATATAAATTGAAGTACATTCATGAAATCTTTCGTTTCGCTACATTTTATGTTAATACATTTGCCATTTGATAATTGTTGGTAGAATTAACTGGATTTATGCTTCGTAGGAAGCCATGAAAGACGTACGTTACAGTAATTCTTTTATGATCGATAGAAACAAAAGGATAAAATGATGTTCAATAGTTCAATATTTCTTCATCGGACTAAATTGTGTGCAAAGTTTAATGAAAATATTTTTTTTTCTTAATTTCAAAAATAAAAGCCATAAAGTACAAGAATGAACGCATTTTTTTCTATTTCTGTTGGTTTGTAATTCATACATTGTTTCATTTCAAATCGTTTCAATTTTGCGTTCTTTTGTAAATTTTCGCTAGGGTGTTCGCTCTTTCACTTGTTTCCACTTTTTGGATGTTTGGGTGCGACTTTATTTCACTACAGTTAATTTGACAATTCATTGAATATTTTGCAAATAATTTATGTTTATTCATTAAACTGTTGTGAAGGCATTGTAAACGTTTATATTATAAAGTAATGGGATATGAAATCTACATTCTAACAAGAAAAAACTACCATATTTCTCCATCATTTTCAATTTATTATTAGTGCCCGCCTTTAGCGAACAATATATTTAATTTTACACTGTAAGCCATAAATTAGAATTAAAGCAGTTAAAATAAGGCACATAGGAATAAAACAATAGTATGTGGTTTTAAAACGAATTTAAAGTTGGATTTAAACTTGGAGTTCCTCTGTTCTACATTATCCATTTCGTGTAATGGTTTTGCTAGCTCAACAATAGCATTCACCATTACGTTGTTTACAAATGACTTCAAATACTTCATTCGGAAAATAGCTTACAAATCCATATTTATTTAATAAATATTACGGAATTAAATTTGTGGATATATTTGAGATATATGTTACAACTCTTAGATATATTAATCACTGAATATATTAATTTTTAAATTATCTAAATACATCGAACTAACTTTTAGTTATATGTATTTTATTTTATTTTATATATTGCGTATAGTGTCAAATACTTTTTTTTATTTTCATTGAGCGTCTATTGCTATTTATAAAGTTATGCGTATCCTTGGTGCAAGTGTCTGGTAATAACAAACTCACTGTGTCATACCCTAAATGATTTTGATACTTGTTTAACAATTTTTGTTGGAAAACCATTAAAACTATTTATTTTAAACTTTCCTGCGATATTTGGTTCGACTCAGAAATGACAAATTGTTTTAACGTTGTATTTTATTTATTTTCAATTGGTCAAAATAATTGGAAGGTTCAAGTTCTTAGAGTCTTGTAATGTGTCAAATATGATTTATGTTTTAATGTTTGTGTTCTAATTTGCGTTCAAGTTAGAGGTAGTATATGTTGCTAATGACATTTTCACACCAAATGTCGTTATAGTCAGGGTAAGTGCTTTTTTAATTTTACTGCTTTGAGAAGCGTCGCATGCACAGTGGATTATGCCTGATCCTATTTTAATTAATCAGCTGACTTTATTAGCTCATAATGTCTCAATTTCGATATATTTGTTTTAGGGCTTGAAGTTTAGTGTAAGATGCTCCGGTCGGTGTTTTCATTGGTCCGTTTGTATGACCTCCGTTTATGAAACGAGAACGGCATATTTATACGATGTTATCGTTTCGAGTGGTCGAATTATTTTGCATTTGTTTCCGTTCACTCCTTAACTTAATTTGTAAACTTGCGATGTTCTACTTATATTATATTAACACATTATAAGCGGGCCGGGTAAAATTACCCGTCGCGAGAACTGCTGGCCATTAGCGGGGCGGGTATTTTTTGAATGTAGGTATTTTAAAAGCGGAACAGGGTATTTTTACATATGAAATTAAAAGAATTATCTCGTACAATTATTTTAGTTTCCCGCTACACAGCATAGTTTTATATGCTAGGCTACCCGCTCATGCTAGGCTACCCGCTCATAATGTGCTACATGAACAGCCCCTTACGTTTGTATTGGCTATTTTGGGTGCTGTAAATATTATCCCGCATCTAAACACGCAAGGGATCAAAGTGCTAATATTACCAGCCATCCCATCGATGGAGTAACCTTAGACCGTCTTCATATCAATTTTCATCAGTGGGCATTCCAAGCTCGGTGTTATATTTCGTGAATATTGATGAACTCAAAGCATTGTTAAACATCGATTTTCTAAGGCACTCGCCATCAAATGAATTCAGAATTATCCCATAATTATTAATTCAGAAAACGCACAGGAATATTATATTCACAGTTTTAATAGTATATTATAACATAGTAACCAGGCATGTAATTTTTAATAATTTCAATGAATAATTTAAATTAAAAGTCATTGATATATCGTTTGACATTATTACAGTTCGCTTCCAACGTTGAAAATGTAACAAGTACTGAATGTGATGCCTTACAGATAATTAAATAAATTAGGCTGCGTACGACATTTATAATTTTTCATAGTAATTCAATAGTATACTGTGTTACGGTTACGGTTTTTTGTTGAGTTTATTGTTCGCCCTGTAGTTGGAGCACCTATTCTATTTTCTTTTCATTTTTCCTTCTGAGGTCTTATTGCCTTCTTTACATTACTGTTGAGCTTATCCGTATGGTTGAGATTTGTCGGTGGTGTCGGAATAACATACGAACGGATACGCGTTCAATTATACTCTCGAAACTGATATGTATTGGAAGATTTGATGAAAGGGGAACAAGTTTTAATTGCCAATTTTCCTTTCGTCCTTGGTTAATTTCGCATCAAAGACATGTGATTCCGTATTTGATTTGCTTCATTTGCAGAAGCGAAGAGTCCCATTTTGTAATTATTTTCCGGGTTAACTTATTGACGTTGACCATAAGAGATTTACCATTCGTCGATAATCATTTTAAAGTATTGTACCCTTCATTTAAAATTTTTCTACAGCTTTAAAAGCAAATTCTTTATATTTATTAGGCGATTAAAATACCGCCATATTTTTGGGATACCTCGTGGTTTGGCGCTTAAAGTCTGTCCACAATTTTGTTTTTGTTGGAAGCTGATACAGAGTCCCATTTTAAAATTATCTTCCGAGTTAATATACTGACGTCAACCATAAGAGATTTATCATTCGTTGATAATCATCTTAAACTATTGTACCCATGATTTAATATTTTTCTGCAGTTTTAAAAGCAACGTCTTTATAGTTATTAGGTGATTAAAGTACTGCCATATTTTTGGGATACCTCGTGGCGTGGTGCTTAAAGACTGTTCACAATTTTGTTTCTGTTGGAAGCTGATACCTAACTTTTCTTGAACGTGACAACAACAGAAGGTACAATTTATAATTGCAGTGTGCGTCGTATCGGAGCGAGTTAAAATAAATAAAGCGCGTTCTAGCTTTAAACTAGCCACCAACATTTAATGAAAAGAATACAATGATTGTAAAGTCGGCGTCGGACAACCTAGTCCTTCTCCAAAACGAAATATTATTAAGTACAAAATAAACTATTGATTTATGGACTCAGGCATACGGGTATATGCCAAAGGAAATTAATGATACACCAAAATGAAATAATTAAGCTCACCCCGGATCCGGTAATTTAGATGTTTGGACAACCGTCGAAGCACTAAACGTCGAAGGAATGCAAGAAACAGAATAGAAACAATGGTCAACGACGACTAGACAAGCTCAAAAGTGTTAATGAATCGTGTTACACTCTCCCTTTACCTAACTAACTTGACTCGCTGTAAAAAGAAAAAAACGGCAGCGAAAACGTTAATTCAACAGAGTGGTGAGTTCCAATTGTCTTTACCATATAATGGGCGCCACGAAGTTGGCCGGAACACCAGCTGGTCCAGTAGGGCAAAAAGACTTCGACTTGATCCCCACTAGTAAGGTGATAATATTTGTGGAATTGTTTTTCTTCTTTTCTCTCTTTACTAATTTTTCTTTGCAATTATAAATAAAAGAAAATGAAATAAAAGGAAATTCAATATTGAAAGATTTCACTTCAAAACTAAGCACGTCCTGTAAAGTAGCTACCGTATCACCTACTGAAGTAGAGAAAAATATACAAAAATGTTGAAAAAAAACCGCTGATGTAGACTGCATTCCAGGACCTTGGTGGCGGTCAAGGACATAGTCAAGGATCGACTATGCGCAATCATTAACAAGTCGTTTATAATGGTATCAACCTAAAACACCCCAAAACTATACCTGTGTTTAAGAATAAATGATATGTCTCCAGAACCACTGCTCCAAAAGCGCGCTTCACACCAGAGTATATACGTTCTGGGAGAAATTCAAACAGTTAAATCATGTTCAACATGGTTACAAAAAAGGAATGTCCATAACTACTACCATCGACCAAAAAAATAAATCTATCGGCAAAGCCGAAGAAAGCAAGGAACAAATAGTCGGACTGCTTTTCGACATGTCGGGAACGCTTGACTCCGTCGACTAGACAAACTATCCAAGAAAGGAGTGAGAGGAAATGTTTTTGAATGGATTCGTTCTTACCTTTCAGATAGAACCCAGCCGGTCTCGACATACAATATGATCTCTGAGACGCGACTAATGAAGAGGGGTGTGCCGCAAGGCACCATTCGTGGACCACCCCTCATCATAATTATTATGATTGACGACCCTTCCACAATATTTATTTATTTATTTAATTCAATTCAATGCTTTACAGACAGAATTCAGTAGCGGAGCAGGGTCGAAACAACATAATAGATGTAGATAAATTTGATAACAAAATAACACTAAGCTAGTTACAATACATGCGAATGCTTAATCTAAAATATATATAATAAGTCCTATGTCATTAAAAAATGTATATGCAGAAGTGTGGCCATAACCCACCTAATCAACATAGACATTACAGAGCTGCAAGCTTGGTGCATTAACAACGGCATTACAATTAATGTGCAGAAAACTTTAGCCATTCACTTCGAGGCTGTTAACAAATCCATAGGCAGTTCATTATTAATAAGAATGAACCAATTATCAATTAGCAGACTGAATCTTGTTTCCAGGGTCTGGTAATGGACAACAAGTTAACTTGGAAGAATCTTATACTTATACTTTTAATGAAAAGACTAAGTACAGTGAAGTACATAATCCGGAAAATGCGCGCCACCGTATCAATTGTCGTACTAAAGTAATTATATTACGGGCTGATGCATCCTACGGACCGATTTTCTGGGGTAATTCGCGATTAGTGTCGGACGTATTTATAATACCGGAAAAAATTCTCCGTATAATGAAAGGTATAAGACGTGAAGTAGCTATGCTACGCGGGGAGCTTTCAAAAACTTGAAACAAAGACAATGCATTCTTTCTATGCTTACAGATTAGTCATATAGGATTTTGAAAATGACTCTAAAAGAAACAAAGGTTTCCACAATTATAATATAAGAGAAGGGATCTAGTGGGGTTCGATTTCTGTAGACTGATTTCTGTCGCAGCATTTAGTGGGCTTTATGAGTGTTCAGTGTCACAATTAACTACGCGAATTCATCCGACAACAGAATGACATTAGAGCTTTTAAGAGACTATCTTGAATGTCAATCAATATTTGAATAACTCGTATTTTTCGTGAAATAAAATGTAAGTTATATTACTGGATGTAACATGTTTGGCATGCGTCGACAAATCTAATAATATCAAATACTGTGTAGTTGCATTAAAAGGTACAATTAATTAATGACTTAACGACAAAAATAAATAAATAAGTAAATAAGTTTAAGTCTTAGCTCTTCCCTGTCGCAAAGTCCGGAACTGGAGTGGATCTCCTATCAGGCCATATTTTTTGAGATTTTCATCAACGGCTGCGTACCGCAAGATAAAACGATATAGGAACACGGATGACGAATAATGCATATCAATACTTGAACTATTAGCACGTGCTCGAATTACTAGCACATACTTCGACCCTAAAATTCAAATAGCGAACTTATTATGCTGCAAATTGCGTTTAACGAAACAAACTTACCTCCGAGAGGCAGGGACTAAAAACGAAAAGTATTTTGTTCGTTTCCGATTAGAATGAAAACGAAAAATTTCGTTTTCGTTCTTTTCGTTCACACCCAAAAAATATCGTTTTCGTTTTCGTGAACCGAAATGAAATAACGGTTAAAACCGTTTTTTTACTACTTTTCTAATAAAAGTATGCCAACATGCTTTTTTTAAATTTTTTTTTATATTTTACTAATGAGTCACTTGTCATAATTTGTCATTTGTCATAGCTGGCAAAAATTACTAACATAAAATTTATGCTTTTAAAAACTTAAATGTTAAAAATTTCAATCAACTGCATTTTAAGTGGTCATTTTTGCTTTTTATAAATATTAAAAATAAAATTTAGAATGAATTGTTTGGGACCGTTTCTGTATTGGAGAGGCACGAATCTGTTTTAGTTTCTTTCATTTATTCCCATTAAATTTAGTTACTTGAAAACCACGCACAAACTGCTTGCAGTTTAGTGGTATGCCAGTGACAGATTTTTTGTTTTTGTTTTGCTTCATATTTTAAATAATAATATTTGTTTCTTTTCTCTCTGATTTTGCATTATTTCAATTAACTTTTACTTATTTAAAAATTTTGTGTCATGATTAATTCTTGGTTATTTGTGTTATTATCCGGCAGTTAAGTTATTATTATTATTAAAAATAAGAGAAAAAAATTGTTAACATATTTATTTTATAGTAAAAATATATATAAATAATTCAGCATTCCAACCGCGCTTTTCGTGCGGTTCTTCATAATAACGATCTAACAACCATCGAATATCTGCTGTATTATGAGATTTTGAAGAAATATTTTCTTTTTGTTTATAAATTGCTCTATTTCATCTTCTTCTGTTGAAGTTGACTCTAGAGATGATTCTTCAACCAAGTTGTTACCTTCATTTATATTTTTTAGAGCATTCCATACATATGAGATGTAGTTTTTAGCTGTGTCAATTTGTGAAGTAGATAAAACTACTTTGAATCTTGGATCAAGAAATATTGCTGACATAATCACATCTTGATTAAATAGTGCTTTTTCCCTTTCGTTTAGGGATTCCACTAAATTTGTTGAACATCGGCTACTAATTTTACTTGTTTCCATTTTACACCTCAGCCAGGCAGAATAAAAATCTCCAGCCAACAAATGCGTTGTTTGGAATAATTTTACTGTTTTTTTCGCAGCATTTAAAACGTTACAGATGTCTTGTATATCTGATCATTTTCGCTTAAATATAGCTCCTCAATGTTTCCGACCATGTCTCTACAAAAGTCTTTCAATAATAAGAGTCTTTCCAACATATCATGGGTGCTGTGCCATCGTGTCGCACAATCTATAATATGTTTCTTAAGTTTCATTGTTCTAATTATAGTTAAAACATTTATTGTTCTTAATCTTTTAGTCACCTTTCTAGCTCTACCTATTATCGCTGAAATACAGTCTCCTTTTAACTTTAACACATCATCCACGGCAAGCTGCAAAGTATGTGCAGCTCACCTTACACTTCGTAGAATGGGGCTACATCCGGAATTTGTAGTAATGTCACATATGGAAGCATCTAGTTTCGTAATAAATGCATTACTTCCATTTTCTTGTGCTTCATTTTCTTGTACTTTATTTTCTTCTTCGTCACTAATAATATCGCGTTGCTGCTCTTCTAACAAACTCACCGCTTTGAGCATATTTCCCCATTGTCTGTTGTTATACTGAGTACTTGATTCAGATCAACTTGATATTCTTTTAATACAGCCAATAGTATTTTTGAAATGTATGAGGAAGCACGTCTTTCCTTCAATTCCCGTATCGCCAGCGTCCTTAAAACTAGACAGTCAATAAATTGAACGTTGATTCCTAATATACTTCTATCAAGTCTACTTGCTCCATCAACTTTGAAAGATAATAATTTCCCCTTTAATTCTGTCGTTATTTTTTCTTTTAAACTCAAAGCATTTAACGACACTTGGATATTTAGCCGCATTTTAGTTGTTGCTGATGAATTTGACGAGGGCGGTTGTGATGAGCCTGCAGAAATGTTGTGAAAAATTTCTTTATGAGAAGATTGTACATGTGGCTGCAAGTTTCCTGAATGATTTCCCTTTATTGATGTGTTCCACTCTTTGACTTTACAAGTTGATTGATTTGTTAGAGCATCGTAAACAAAACATTTTCGAAACGGATTCATTTGATATCTTCCCATTGTAAAAAGGCTTAAAAATATTTTTATAAGTTTAAATTATATTATTATTTTAAAATGTTACTTTTATATATGTATTATTATACAACTTAACAAGATTAATGCCCGGTTTCACAAACGCTAATCGGTCGTTAACAGCTTGTTAACGAATCGTCAAACATTTGACGATTCGTTAACGAGAATAAAAAAAAACGTCAAATATTTAACAATTGATTACCCTGACGAACCGTTAAAAGCAAAATTACCATTGTTTTGGATTTCACAAACAGTAAGGAGTCTTTAAAGGCTTGTTAACTAATTTACCATTTGACAATCGTTTGTGAAACCGGGCATAAGACACACAAACAGAAACACTATACAGACTGATACCGATAACTGAATGTAACGAACTTGTGTAAGAAAATATTGCGTGGAAAAAAATGATAGGGGAATACCCTGCATGTGCGAGCGATTGGTTGGCGATCACGTCACCTTCGGTTCTCCTACTTTATAGCAGAGCACTAGTGATGAGCACGAGTAGATACTCGTGAATCTTCGGTAAAGTAGTGGGAAATAGAAGTGGGAGCTTCCAGGGCCAACTGGAATAGAAGACCCTTGCATCCCCGATATGTCTACTAAAATTTTGTTTTCGTTTCCGTTTTCGTTCTTATAAATTATTCGGTTAATTTCGTTCTTTCGTTCTCGTTTTCGTTCCGTTCTTAGTCCCTGCCGAGAGGTAATTCGTAGTAATCAACAGTAATGAATCCCAACTAAATGGTGCGTTTCTTTTTTAATACAATACGCACTTTACGGACTTGACTTGCCTTCGGCGGTACTCAACACTCTGCCGAATTTTTATGCCCTTCGTCGATGATGAAAATGGGAACGTACTTGAAAAAAAAGAAAAAAAAATTCGAACAACGAATTTTAAATTTTAAGCAATGCTAGTTTCTCTTGCATCTTGTCGTTATAAGCCGATCATCCTCGATGAAACATTCAAATGGTCATCGAAGTTAGAGCTCTTCTGAACGCCCCCATTTTACAAACACGCTCTCTTACATTCCCTTTTATGTTATTATTCATATTTATTGAGTCATTTATTCATCCAAGCTTTTACGATTTCAGTTTTGAATGTCTTCGACGTTTATTACTTCTCCAGACGATATTTTTGCCGGGATTTGTATTTGCTTGTCTTAAGCAATAATTGGATGTAATTTGCGTTCCTCATCTTCTTACCATTTCACTTGTACAGGCCACTTAATGTAACAGGCAGTTGCATCCACTACGCAAAGCCGCGACTGAAAGAGAAAAGTCAGTAACGACGAAGACACGTTCAATCAGCTGGCGAATGGTTCGCTCCTCGACTGAATGAATGATGCGGGCTGCTCGCCGCCAGCAGAACTTTTAATTGGCGGTGAAATTTATCGCTTTAACTCCACCGTTAATATTTTAATTAAATTACTGCTTCGGAATTTTGAGCAAAAAGATTTAATTATTCAGACATTTATATGATCCCCGCGACTTGGTTGTTATTAATATTTTAATTTCATTAGCATATTCTTCAGATTAATTTTTACCGCTATACTGTTTATATACTATATACCCATGTATCGAATAAGTAGGTGTGTATGTAAAAATGTGAAGTTTCTCAACTCAACTATTGTCCATGTTTTCATATTATTTTCGCTTAATGTGGTTTGTTACGCCCTATTTATAATTGCAACTTTTGAGTAATTGATTATCCAGAACAAATCCTTCCCGAATTTAACAGGTTCCAGATCATCCAACCTTGTTCACTTCTTGCTATTGTTCTTTGTGTATGTTATCCTAAAGTAAAAAGCATCAACTTCCAACGATTTAATTGATTTATAGGCAACTTCATTTGATTGAATATATTTACAAATATAGGTAAGTTAGATATATTAAGGACGACCGATAATTATTTTACAGCATACGCCTAATTTGTTCAGTAATTTTTGTAATATACTCAGTGACATATAAACTGCACCACCTAGAAGGGATGGGAATTTTTGGACCAAATTTGGCAGAAACATTGGACTAGTCTAAGGTAACAATTGATTAAAATTTGATAAAGAAAACACTTCATCTTTTTGATTTTTCTTTAATAATGTGTTGGTCCGCCCCTATTTCTGATACACTCATTGACCCGCCTTGGCATTGATTCCAGCAGGTGATCAATGTCTTCTTGGGGTATGGCATCCCAAGCAGCCTGCACTTCATGCCGTAGAGCTTCTATTGTCAACTGTGGGTTCGGTAGATTCCTCAATCTTCTACCCATCATGTCCCACACGTGCTCAATGGGAGACAAATTGGGAGATCTTGCAGGCCAAGGCAAAAGATTAACATTGGCCTCTTCAAAGAAGTCAAGAGAAACCCTTGCTACGTGAGGGCGTGTATTATCTTGCTGGAAAAGTGGGTCTTCCAGCCGTCGAAGATATGGAAGAACATGTGGTTCTACCACTTCGTCAATGTAGCGTCGGGAGGTCATACTGCCCCGAATGAAGAGCAAGGGTGACCTACTGGCGTAAGCAATGGCACCCCACACCATCAACCCCACAGTTCGGTGAACATGCCTAGCAATCGTAAAATCAGGATTGCGCCTTTCTCTACGTCTTCGTCTAACAGTCATCCGACCATCATGCATTCGTAAACAAAATCGCGATTCGTCACTAAAGACAGCTTGATGCCACTCCAAGTTTCATTGAAGTCTTTCCGTGCACCAGGCCAAACGTTCCTGGCGATGTTGAGCAGTGAGGGGTAGCACAAGGTGTGGGCGGTAAGACAGCAAGGCAAAGGTTCTTATTCGACGATAAACTGTTCGCAAGCCTATCGGACGACCTTGTTCACCTAACCATTAATCGGCTATTAATCTAGTTGTAGAGAATCGGTCTCTCAAGGCCATTAGTCTTAAGCGGCGATCTTGACGTTCATTGGTACGTCTTTGAACCTCAGTGCCTCTTCTCCGACGTTCAACCCCATGTTCAGACCACGCTTGGTAAACACGCATTATTGTTGAGTGGTGCCGTCCCAAACGGTTGCCGATTTCTCTAAACGAAAAACCTGCTTCTCGAAAACCAACAATCCGCCCTCGATCAAAGTCACTCAGCTGCTGGTAAACTTGAGGTCTCCTTCCTCTAGGCATCATTAAGCACTTGAAACACTTTAAACTAAAGAACGGGATCCAAAAAGTGGAACAAATTCAAAAAACGACTCGATAATTGCTTGTCTATCATCACCTCTAAAAAATGACACAAACGTAAAAAATTCCGTGACTACTTGATGATTGGGTTTCAAATTTTAATCAACTATTTCCCTGGACTAGTCCTCTATTCCTGCCAAATTTGATCCAAAAATTCCCACCTCTTCTAGGTGGTGCAGTTTATATGTCACTGAGTTTATAGTTAATCAAAAAATAAATATGTTTTGTATCATAATTATTTACAATTAGATTTAAAGAATAACTGATTATCAACCATATTTGTATATATATACATATATATATATATATATATATATATATATATATATATATATATATATATATATTATAAATATAAATCTGTGATGAGTTAAAATATTTGGATTCAGTGACATATGCGATTTGTGAAGAAGTAAACAAGGTAAGAGGTTGATTTAAATCAGAAAAATATTGGTACACTCTCTCTTTCTTCTTTAATTTTATTGAATATAAATTAATGAACGCTTTTGGTCAATTTAGTGGTACATTTATCTTCTTTATTACATCGAGCGTTTTGCTGGAATCTTATCCGAAATGGATTTAATTAATAAAACCGATTTACTAAAATGCAGATCCATGTAGAAAATTATCGCTCAAATTTTGGATTAAATGTTGTCATGCTACAATGTCATAGATTACGACGAATCTTTACTTGTTGGGTCTATTTTATACCCAACAAGTGAATATTCCTAATATACTACAAAAAGTATATTATACATATATTCATCTGCAAATAGTTATGCAATAGGATTATTATTATTAAAACAAATATTATGAGAGTGTTTTATTCGACTAAAGAACGAGGATAAATATCGCTGTAAGTGTTTTTTGACGAGCATTTTCGCAGTAATTGAAAACAAACGACCGCCTTCGGGCAGAAAAAAACTGTTATTAAATTAAAAAAGTTTTGCCGATGCTCATAATGAAATTGGGGCAAATTTAAATATATAATTTATTTAGATTACAAGACAACGAAATAAATTTCATTACTGATACAATATGTAAGGAAAGTTAAATATTTGAAAATTTGGAAGACATGAACAAAAATATGTCAAAGTTGTAAAACGATTGTTGATTGTTTCTTGATTATAGTTGTTAAAAGGTTTATGCTGAATCGTAATGTTATGTTTTTTGCCATAAGGTTCAAAGACAAATAGGTACAAAATGAAGGTACAAAAGAACGTCATATCAATAATATTTAAATGAGGTTGCAGATTTACCTAGGAAAATGTATATGAAATGATGAGGATAAATCAGAGATTAAAGTGGACCTACATATGAGCTTTAAAGACCACCGAAACAATGGTAACTGTAGTAAAAGGATCAAGAATAATTGTATGATAACAATGAACTAAATTCCAGTTTTCAATAATATTAGGGCCATAATAAGTCCAGGTCCAAAACTGTTGAAACAACACTACGGCGACGGTAAGATGGTTGGAAATTTATGGAAATGAAAATGTTATACAAATGTTTTATGGGTAGTAGAGAGGAATTAAAATAAGTACAGGCTGTTTCGAGATATTTAGGTAAGTTTTTAGAAATAACGGCAGAAAATCGATAGACATTGTAAATAATAGACTTCTGTTTTATGTCAAATTATGACAATGGGAAAAAATATGTTAATTATAATCTGATTGTAAATCATAAATCATCGAAGAATGAAAATATTATAAACGGTTGTCATAGAGGGAAATTTAGTTTTTCGCGATAACGTTAGCATTGAAGCGTGGTAGTGGATTACAAATTACATCTGTCGAAATAGTAAAATAATCTGTAAACGTACGATTCGTTTTAATCTGGTGTTAATTTGTTAAGTTCTAATTTGATTACATTACGCCGTTTCAATAAATACAAAATTGTACATAAAATTACTAGAAAATTCAAGAGGACCGTACTGGAACGATTATATTAAAAATTCCTACTATAGTATGTACAAAAATGTCACGATTACATTAAAATGAAATCACCCGTTTCTTATCTCTAAGTCAACATCCAACGCTTTCAAGTTATTAGACAATACTTCAACTATTATTAACAGTTTTGAGAAGAAATACTTACATTTTGAATAAAAATCGCAACGTATAAAAATCTCAACGTATACAACAAATCATATAAAAAAGTTGAAAGTTGAAAATTGTGCATTTTATCGGAACGAAATGTGTGCTCATTGTAATGAAATTAAATCTTTCCTTCAATTCAATTTTTCAAAAAAAAAATTTATCTAATGCATATTCGTAGTACACATATCAACTTATTTTAAAAATAATGTTTTCTTAGCATTTAGTATGGAATGTAGCATATGTATATTATTGTGAGTGTAATATATTTAATTGCATCTGACGTTAGACAGGGAAACACGAGTGACTGTCAGCTACAGTGATTTATCAAAAAAGATGGAACAACATATAAATGGGATTACGGAAAAATAAAATAGAACGAAAAGTACATGAACAGCAATAGAAGTTAAAAACTTAATAAAAATAACGAAACGCAAATAGCTGTAGCGAGGGAGCAACTTGAAAATTTAACATAAGAAATCTTCTATCCAAATAAAAATAAAAAAAATGAAATAAACCTTTATTTGGCATCCCATAAATCCATCACAATAATTAAAATAATATAGGTACTCGCTACACCTTTACCAAACAACTCAATTAATATCTCATCATTCCTCTTTGCCGCCCTCTTTTGGCTCCTTCTCTCCCCCCCCCTGCCTCTCCTTCCTGGCCTCTCACATCTTTCTCTAGCACCACCTCCTGGTCACGTCATCTGTAACATAATATACTTTCTTTATACCTCACTCTTTCTCCTACCATCTTCCCTCCTCCCCTTTAACTCCCCTAGCAGCTCCGCTCCCTCACCCTTCTCTCCTAACGTCCACCTTCAATTTCTACCCCGCTCCACCTCCTCCCTGCTCCTCCCATTTCATCGCACTCCTGCCATCAGTGCCTCCATTCGTCTAAACCTCTTTCACACGATAAGCATCTCTTGTATTCCTCTCCCATCCAATACTTATTGTTCCTTTCCTCATTTTCGCACCTGAACCTCGCCACTAGCTTCTCCACTTCCGCTGTCTTGCCGACACCTAGGTATCTCGGTCTTCCCCTGAACACCTGCAGCTCCTTATACTTCTCATTATATCTCGCTCCTCCTATTTTCCCTTCCCTCTCCTGCGCTTCCACCTGTGACCACCGCTCCACCAACTCCTTCTCTACCTGCTTCCTCCCTCCTCCTTTCCACCTCCCTCATCGACATCCCTGCCTTCTCGAACAACTTTCTTCTCACCGCTTCCCATTTTGATAACCCTCCTACCCTCCTCCCCTTCTCTCCCTCTTCTCTACCTCCTCCAACACTTTCTTCCCTAGACTATTCTCCCTCCCCCCTCTCACCCCCATGTCATACCTTACCGCCCTTCTACCTGTCTCCACCGCTATCCTTTCACTCCCCGTCTCATGTCTCATTATATAATCCGGCGTTGACCTCTCAAGGTGCAACGCTCTTTTCAGCTGCCCTATCTGCGCCCTCTCCACCCTTTTATGTTCCTTCACCCCCCAAACTTCCACTCCATACAGCATAATGCTCTTCACACATATGTTCAATAACCGCATTGATTCCGCAAACTTCCCTTTCCTCTTTCCCCACAAGCATCCCCTCAAACCCTTCTCTGTCAGCTTCGCTTTCCTACACACGTGCTTTATGTGCGCCTCGCTGCCGTTGCCTTCGCCCAACACATATCCTAGGTACATCCATTCCCTAACCTGATCAATTTCCTCTCATTTCCATCTCATTCTTACTTCTCTTCGTTTCCTTCCTCCTCTTCTGAACACCATCACCTTGGTCTTCTTGGTGTTCAACTCCAGCCCCCTCTTGTCCAAAAACCCCTCCAGTCTCTTCGCCATCTCCTTAAGGCCCTCCTCCGTCTCTGTCAAGATTGCGATGTCATCTGCAAAGGCCAGCGACCAGATCTTCCCACTGCCTATCTTCACTCCCCCACCTTGCCCTCTCTTCATCACCTCCTCCAGCTGCGCAATATAAATGTAAATAAAAGTATATACCAAGGAAGAGAAAAAAGAAATATGTAATTGACATAAATTTTGGTTGAATATAAGCAGTCAAAAAGTTGTGTTATCATCTAGTCAACAACATATGTCAAAATCAAGCAACATATTAACGCAATTCGTGAGAGTAAGAAGGAAAGTAAAATCACAATTTGAATGCGAATAAAATTGCAATCAATTATATATATATATATATATATATATATATATATATAACAATAAAAATTAAAAACGATGAAGTTATTTAGCAATACCAGAAAACTATAAAAGCTGATGAAAAGTTTAACAAAAGAGGAAAAAAATCTTATTATCCATGATGAGTGTATATAAAAGAAGTCAAATGACACCTGGTTAGTAGTATCGATTTGTCTGTTCTAGAGTGCACGTCGTCGCGACAAGAAATATAAAATTAAGTTAACTAGGCAATGGTGTTATGAAGAAATTTTGGCAAGTAATGTGTATATACATCTAAAACTAAGTACCAATGAAATAAGGGCAAGTGCATGTAATTTAACAAGAGGGAAGAAAATTTCGACCCCAAGAAGTAACTTTAAGTTTACAAATAAAATTGATAATACATCCGAAGTCTAAACAAAAAGTAAGAACCACAAAAAGTCGATTTAAAATTTTCACCACACCCATGAGTAAAAAATTATATTTTAAAAACAACCCAAGATCATTTTAAAGTGAGAATCGAGCCTTTAAAAAAATTTCAAAAAGTAACTGTAACTGTAACTACTACCACATTGACAGCTTACATTACATTGCTCTTACAAAATTTAAATAAATGCTCTCAGGCGAAGAATTGAGAAATGCGCTGACTATCGATCACATTTTCAGCAATTATGGTAAACAAAAACAAAATTATTATAAATTAAATTAGAATAAAATTTGAATTACCCACACGTATATATTTAAACTTTTAGGTTTAGGTTGTTGGTAAAAATGTTACGGCTTACTAGATGTTTCCTATTGAATATACCTATACATTGTATAAATGTAATCAAAATGCAATGTGGTATCAACCAACATTTTACGGAGCAAATTAACATTAACATGCAAATCATCGTGTTTGTTTTGTTTAGGTACTTGGAAAACTTTAGATATATAATAATATAAGCTGGTAGAAATACAACAGCAGTTAAAAAGAGATAGGCTTCAGGATATATTATATTATAAGACGCGAACATATATTATACTGGAAGGTTTTAGAAACACGAATAAAAATAACACACAAATGTCAAGCGTAAGGTAATATTCCTCTGACTTTTCATCTCACCTTTAGTGATGTCTGAGACGTATAATTTGCACTGTAACATAATCAGACAACACGGAAAATTTTGCTCACCTCGATGACCTACATTACCTGTCATCCAATATGCAGTGCTTTATTAGGATATTGCGCGGGTTGCGACGGAGATGTATTGTACAAAGTAATATCCTATTAGCTTGGTTATCCAATGACATTGGAGATGTTTGCATTTATCATATGCTACAATGGATGCTATGAATAAGTTAACAACGATTGTTCCCTGAACATAGTGTTGTAACTTTTAAATGGAATTATTGTGTAGTGTCATACCGGGTAAATTCAATTAATATTTAAATTGAAATTCTGCTACACTTCGTTTATCAAAAGCGCGGTAATAAATTACACAATAATTTGAAACGCTGTTTAAATTATAGCGACATGTTTTTTGATTGGGTGGAACGAAATTGCGCAATTTAAATTTCGTGATTATCATTAATTATACATTTCGTTTTCAAGCTGCATAAAACTCTTCACCGACTGTAGGAATACAAGGGATACAACAATATATATTTTTTAAAACGTTGACACGTTTCTTTGAACACTTTCCCGCACGTGCCCATACCCACACGTACCAGAGCACTCGCGACCGTATCGAATTGCGCACCCACACATTTGGCGGAGTCACATTGTCACCAACGGGCTCAAAAATACGAATTATGGTACATGCTGTTCAGAATCTGCTGCGGAAGCAATGAAATATAATAAGAGTGAAATATACATATATGATTAACTTGCCATAACCTAATAATTTGTATAGATTCTAGGCAGTATTCTCCCTTGAATACGTCATGATAAACGAAATTAAGACATTTGATCCCGTAATTGTCAAAGTCTTCCTTATTTAGTATATCTAATGCACGTATATTTAGAAATTTTGTATTTCCCATATTCACATAGGGTGCGTACGACGTAACATAATTTAAGATGAAGTAGAATTTATCCCAGCGACCCGACGCTTTCTCGAAATTTGCATGCCAGGTGGAGGCACGTGTTTAATTTTCAGCATCCCCGTGACATTTGCTAGAATGTAGTTAACATTTTCCGCAGTGTCTCGAATAATGAGTTTTAGCTTCAAAATTAAAGAGAATTCAGAGAAAGGTGAGAGTTGTCGAAAATTTAGAAAACGAAAAAATAGCACCACAGACTAATGATTAAATAACCAATCAATTTTATTATCAATAATTGGTGGATTTATATAATTCGGTTGGTAAAATTTGTTCGTGTATTGTTTCAACATTTGTTTTTTTTCTTTACTTTCTTAATTATGCTTTATGATATATCGGAAAAAATGGCAACAAAAATGG
The DNA here is from genome assembly GCA_959613385.1 of Geotrupes spiniger. Taxonomy (NCBI): domain Eukaryota; kingdom Metazoa; phylum Arthropoda; class Insecta; order Coleoptera; family Geotrupidae; genus Geotrupes; species Geotrupes spiniger. The sequence goes on from OY390731.1 coordinate 25,022,940, forward strand.
AATATAAAAATATAAGTAAAAGAAAAAATCTGCAGTGGCCCAGACTGAACTTACTTATAGTTAACTATGTTCCAATTTTCGAAATAATTTTTCAAATAAAAATGTCCAGAATGTCAATAACTTTTATAAGAACAATTTTTCGATTTTTTTCACACATGTGAAGTTAAGAGGCATTTGCGAGCTACGAAAAAACAAAGAACATGACCGTAGTGACAAATTAATATGGAAGAATAACTAGTAAGCGCTTTAAATGGAAAGTGACGAGTACTTAACAGACGAGGAAAACAGGAAAAGAAGACCAGAAAAGGAACTGGAGAAACACTTTGAGAGAAGTAAAACAATCCAGAGAACATCTGTAAAGTAAAATAAATATGAGTGAGAGTAAAATAATGATGATATGCAAAGGTGAGGGAGATACCAATATAAAATACTGGAAGGGGAGAAAATGTGGCAGGTACAAACATTCGACGACTTAGAAACAACAATGGGAAGATCTGGAAATGAAGTTAGACATGAGTGAAAGAATTGAAAAGACAATAAAAATGTAATATATGATGAGTGGAAAATTTATAAGAAAAAGGGAAATATCCAAGCAGATAAAGTGACAAATATTTCGACCGATATTAACTTATGGATGTGAGACGTGGATCAAAAAAGAGTGAAGAGTAAAATGCAAGCAGTTATATATGAGCTCAAAATTTCAGTGTTTGCTTCAATAGTTTGGGCGCTAAAGCGTACACATACATACACCAAGGGAGACACCCAAGCGCCATTTCGAAAACATCCATAATCTATTCAGGGAAGGTCAAAATATGTAGTTTCGTTAAAATCTCGAGTTCGAAAATTTTCATGATTACCATACTTCCTTGTACATAAAGTATCAGAAAGTAATGGGCAAATGAAGATATCGAGCACTCACAAATGACCATACCAAGATAAAAGAGATGAAAAACCCATTTTTTGTCTTAATTGATATGACATATCATATCAGTTCGTTTTCAAAGTTTCAATAGTTAAGATCAAATTCATAGCATTTTCAAATATTGTTAGTATTTAACTGCATCGGTAAACGCTTGGTATCAGTATTTCTTGCCCCATTGTAGATTGGAATTTATGAAAACTTTGGGTTGGGTTGGGTTGGGTTGCCCCATTGTAGATTGGAATTTATGAAAACTTTGGGCTAATATTCACACATGAAATCTTTATAAAATCCGAGTCAACATTTTCCAGCAAAAATAAAAAAGATATAAATATTAAAATTGTGGAAACTGTCATCATATAAAATGTAAATAAACTATTACACCAACTACAGAGCCATAAATTGAACCAAGAGAAATATAAATTTAAAATCTAAAGTATAAAGACAAGATACAACAAATTTTAATGACTTTTGAAACTTTGCGTTTGCTTACTGAAATAAATAAAAACCCATCCATAAACAATTACTATTTGAATTCAATTGTTGTGGTGGCTCCTTGCTTCGTCTGTATGTATTCGCTGGTTTCTTGAGTTGCCTTGTGATGACATCTTCTTGGTCGGTTTGACCACGACGCGTTTCGGCTGTTGCCATTTTCAAGTGGTACGGTTTCGTGAATTGTCAGCGATTTTATTGTAAAGTAGGAGGGTGGGGGTGAACATCGAGTCGGAGGTACTGTTGATTTGGGTGTTGATGATGTGATTGCTAAATTTTGATTTTGATTTTGATGAGGTGCTCTGCGTAGTTGCTGCCTGTTTTTCCTGTTTTAAATGAATGCAAGTATTCCTTGTATCGGTCTTTGAATTTCCGGCCCGTTTGTTCTATATAGTTGTTTTTGCATGTATGGCGTTCAATTTTATAAATGCCGCTCCGTTCGTATTTGTCTGTTTTACATTTTCGTTGCTGTTAAATTTTTTATGTTGTTGGTTGTTTTGTATGCTATTTTGATGTTTTTGTCTTTGAAGAGTTTTGTGATTTTGTGATTTGTATTTGCATGAGTGTGTAAATATGTTCCAAGTTTTTTCCTCCGTATTTCCTCTTCCCTTTCTTTCAATGGTGAGGTCTAGGTAACACAAAAACATCAAAATAGCATATAAAACAAGTAACAACATAAAAAATGAAACAGCAACGAAAATGGAAAACACAGACAAATAAGCACGGAGCGGCATTTACAAATTGAATGCCGTACGTGCGAAAAACACTAAATGGGACAAACGGGCCGTAAATTCAAAGACGATACAAACACTTGCATTTATTTAAAACAGGAAAACAGATAGCAACTACGCAAAACACCTCATCAAACCAACCACGAACCCAGGACAGAACAATGAAAATACTTCACACACAACAAAAACTATTTATGGAAAATCTCGAATTATTTAATGAAAAATCAAAATTTAGCAATCACATCATCAACACACAAATCAACAGCACCTCCGACTCGATATTCACCCCCACCCTCCTGGTTTACAATAAAATCGCTGACAATTCACGAAACCGCACCACTAGAAAATGGGAAAAAAAGTCATCAGAGTACTGACTAATAATAAAAACGATTAAACTACACAAAAGAATTTTAATTAAATCGACACAACTTGACGGCAAAATGTTAAAAATCAATAAATCAATACATAGTCGAACGGAAAATTAATAAAACAAAAAAAATACAAATTTAAAAACTCAACAAAAATGCAATATATTTTAAATTGTCAATCTTGTAAAATGTAACAAATCATGTAAATATTGTCAAAGATGTTAAAATTGTAATCATCGGAATAAATGAAAAGAATGCTAAAATATAAACAATATCAAAATTGACGAAAAATAAAAATTGGGGAATTTCTGATTTTGTTATTTAAATTGTTTATGTCTTCAGTTTCAGTCAATCTTGTAATTAATGCTATAAATAATAAACAAGTAATTTTATGTTCGAAATCTTTTTATTTCTGGCCTTCTGTACTTTATCGCGTACAAAAAAAAATACGAAACAGCTCCACTTCAAAGATTGTGAACAAAATAACTTTGATCTTTTACATAACCTGGAAGTCATGAATGCCAAACACTTATGTTTGCTTAATTTCTCCAACGCATCTAAAATTGATGCACGTCTAATTATAAATGCTAAGATGTCAACCTTGCAAAATTATGAATATAAATATCAAATCGCTATGTATTGTCCAAACTATCGATAAAAACAAACCAAATTGTCGAAATTTGAAAAATGTCAACAATTTACTGTCACAAATCAATGGAAGAGTATGTAAGAATTACAAAAAATGTCAAAATGTCAGATTAAGTTGGGGCTCCAACCAAAAGGCAATTGAAAAAAAAAACTAAATTTGTAAAAAATACTGAATTATCTAAAATACTAACACCACCACGTAAAGCAACGGACTGTTAGTAACTGCAATTGATATTGACAAGTGACGTCTTTAAATATTGACTGCAACATGTAAAATACAATGTTCATACAATCCAACAAACAGACGCGATTGCAATGACAGGCGGAATCGCGAACGTATCGAGAATACGTCGATATAGGTCAATTAGTTACATCTGACAGCCACTGTAACTGTTACTGCGGATGTCCTTGGGATCGCACCTGGGAATATTTACCTAGGACTACAAAGAATTTTTCAACGGTGATTTCAAGAGCGATTTTCCAGTAGGTAGTATATTTTTCCAAAGAATTTTTTAAACAAAAGTTCAACTTTTATAACAGCCGCTTTTTCGATACCAAGTGCAGTTTTCGAGATACGAAAAAAAGAGTAAACCGTCTCTTCCGGTTGAGATATTCCAATATTTTGGCGTTAGACCGCGTACACACATACACACAGGTGGAATGCCGAAAATTGTCAGAATCGATTGAGGAGACCTCAAAATGTGTATATCCGTTAAAATATCGTGGTTGTACATTTTCATGATTCCTTTACTTCCTTATACATAAAGTATAAGAAAGTAAAAATTAAGGCGGATACTTAATTGATTATAAAAATGACATATGCGGTAGTTATAGAAATAAAAATTAATTAATTTGAACGTTGATAGATCGAAGCGCTTCGGCGGCCATAAAAGAGACTATATTCCGTTATTGATAGCGCTCACCCAACTCAACAATGACAACCTACGAGAATAAATAGAACTCGGGAAATATTGATTCACAAGCTTAGCTTGTTTGTAGACATCCACATTACGGATTGTGTCAATATGTCTTCCTCTACAAACACAATTTATTAAAAGAAAACCAATAAAATAAACGACGTTTCCGGCAATTAAACGTCAATTCTATCCTCGTCTCGACGATTGGAAACGATTACCAGCGCACCCCAGTTACGGTCGTTAATCCGGGCGTTTGGAAAATTGCGAATAATGACGCAAATGTAGATCGCGTCACCGTTGTATTTACAATTTATTTTGCAAATATAAAACCTCCGCCGTTTGGCATTAACTGCTCTAACTGGAAAGCGCCCGATCGTGCCGTGAACGGATTTGTTTTTGATGTAGGCGAATCGTGACGAACCTGCTCATCGAAACGTGAGCCATTAGATTACGGAAACAAAAAACCTTCCGTGATTAATATCGGTGTTTACGGAAGAAACAATGTTTTTGAAACCTGTTTCTGGAAGGCCTCAAATCACCACTGTTAATTATTTTATGGACGTCAATTATTTCTATAAGCAAATGATTATTTCAGAACAATTAATATAAAGGAAAAGAAAAAGCGAAATCAAATAACAAAGGAAACAGTAAACAGTATGAACCGCCGTTTTTATAAGCAATGCCTCTGAGGATATAGTTCTTGAGCGGTAGATATATTTCCTTTAACCGCCGCTGGACAATTTGGTGGAATAAATGTTACAACTAACATAAAAGAATTATATTCAGAAATGAAAATGGACACGGGCAGTTAACACATTAATGCCCGATTTCACAAACGCTAATCGGTCGTTAACGGCTTGTTAACGAATCGTCAAAAGTTTCCCGATTCGTTATCGAGTCTTTAATCCATCGTCAACTATTTGATGGTGGACAGGTCAAATACATTTGGTATTTGACGATAGATAATGGGTAACGAATCGGCAAACTGTTGATTATTCGTTAACAAGCCGTTAACGACCGATTAGCGTTTGTGAAACCGGGCATTAGTGTGTTTTATTTACTTTATTTCCCTTTATAATTAACTTACGCTTGTCAACTGCTTAGTGGTACTTTTATAGGACCAAATACAGAAATATAACATATACTTTGAGATTTGAACTAACATTTTCATGTCTTTTAAAAATCAAATTCACACTGATGGTGTACTTACATTGGATTCTTGGATTAGTATTTTATGTTGATTGGATAATAATTTCGCATATTGTGGTAATTGATTAGTGCAGTGATACACGTCCTGCTTTGTGCATTCGACTTTCATCAGATTGTAACTAATAATATGTTTGTGAATAATTGTGTAAAATGGATTTAAAGATTCAGGACTGTATTCGTATAACATAGGTTGTAATTGAAAAAGCTTATATTCTATTTCTGAATATATTGAGATATGCAAGAAATTAATTATTTCCCAATCTTTAGAGATGCTATCTATAGTTTTACAATATGTCCTACAGGTTAGAATTGCGGAAATATAATTACACTTTCAATGGCCAAATGCCCAAACGTGACATTGTCACATAATCTTCCCAAGACGGGTCGCCCTCGAGTTTTGAATTATGCAAGGCTTCAGAACTTCATTGAAACTGCACGAAATAGAAGAGTTTCAACGAGAAGAACTCACATTTCCCATATGACAGCCAAGTGGGAAATTTGCAGATATAATTTAAAATATAGAAAGCGACAAAAATGTCCAAAATACACAGGTCAATTAGAGAGGATTCCACCATGCTGCAGATAATTACGATTAGAACATTTTAGAAACAATTATCGAGGCATTTTAGACGACGAAATATATTTTATATTACCTAACTCTGAAAGAGAAGGAAACCAAGGCTTTTATACAGACAACATTGAGGACGTTTCGAAATTTGAGGACAAGGTATTAGTGTGGTGGGCCATTTCGAAAGCTGTTTTTTCAACACCTTATGTTGATCGAGTTAGGGTCGAAGCTGTAAATGCAGACACTTATATTTGAAGATGCCTCTACAAATTAATGAATTTTATTAAAACGCATCATGTTAATGGTGATATTATGTTCTGGTCGGATCGGACATCGTACCATTATGCGAGAACAGCCCTAGATTGGTTAAGGCAACAAAATATCCCCCCACGTGTACCTAAAGTGGATAACCCCCCGAATATTCCACAGGCATATCATATAGAAGAGTTTTGGGCTTTACTCGGTAGAAAAGTTTACGACGGTGGGTTGGAAGCCCAAAATGAAGAAGAACTACGATGAAGAATTTACCAAAAGATTCGAGACCCACTTACCGCCCAAAGGCTGATGAGAGGTATTCACACCAAATTGCGAACGATTTTTAAAGCTTCACTGAATCGTTTTCTGTACTACCAAATTAAATAAAACAATTATAGTTTGAATAATTATATTTCAAAAATTTTCAGAAAACTTCTGTACATATGTTATCGTGATTGACATTAAATAGCAATTTATTCTTATCTATAATACCTTTCTAATTTGGATAATTCGTGACACGTCGTGTCAGTTAATATTGCTCGGATGTGTTTTTGCGAAACCGTTTCCAAACCATTTAAAATATTTCAAATCTGTTCTAACAAGACTATTATTTGATTAATTAGTTCTTTGAAAATAGCAAATCATATTTTTTTTAATATTTTATCATTGTTTATAAATCATTATGATGATTATGATAATATAATTCATTATGGGCGTTATTTGGCCCCAACCCAACCCAACAACATTTAAGATTTAAGTGTGGTATGGTGGTTCTAATTTTGATCCCTCGAATAGCTAGGGTTTTGCAAAGAAGATTACTTTCTTAATTTTCTATATTCTATTTACATATACATTTTCTATATGTACTTTCTTTCTGGTTTTCTTAATTGCGTGTTTTCTAACGAGTTGATGTTTCTCGATCTGTTCTTTTTGGTATTTATTTGTACTTTTACCGTATTGTCTATTGTGAAATATTTTGTTAGTAGTTATGAAATTTTATCTTTCGGGTTTTGATTAATATTAAAGAACATTATTTGGCAGTGGTCTGTCGTCGTACATCTGATATACTTTATTCATTTTTTCATTATGTGAATTCATGTTTCACTTGTTAGTGTTTGATTCAGTTCTGGCAAAACTATATTTTTTCTGTTATTCGACCGAACTTCAAAAGGGGTAAATTTTGTTAATAATAAAATGAACGTTTATTATATATACATATGTAGGTTCAGGAAGTGATCTATAGAATGTTTAAATTCCGGTCTATTATCAGTTATCACACACTACTTTTGCTAGGATTGCAATATTTTGCAATATTACAAATTTCGCAATCATTAATGAAATTAGTAACTGTTTGTTGCATATTTAAATTCATTTGTTCAATCAATCTGACATTTGTATTAATTATTCTTCGAATAATTGTGAGAATCAGAGATGAGATGAGAGGTGAGATGAAAGTTTAGTTAGTGAAATGGATTATAGCACTCCACCTGAGTTAAAAGAAGCAGCTGCAGGAGCGTTTCCAAATTTATTACAGCCTTAAATAATATTGAAGATGTAATTGTCTAATGGTTGGCAGCCCTTACTTTTTCACCCGTGGGTGGAAAGTGATTATTTTCGACCCGTGGGAAAATAATAACGGTTAGGAATGACGTACTTTTAAACATAGAAAAGGTTAGGAATCGATATAGTACTATAGTGATTGTGAATAAAATATAAATGGAATGTTTGGGACAATGTATTCTTTTACAAATATCTTCTTTCGATCCAATTCTTTTTATCAACACCAGAGTATATTTTAGGAATAGCTAGTTGTTTGATTTTATGTAATTTTAGTAATCGTTTAAATCCTCTAAGGGTTTATCGTAATATTTTTCCTTTGTGGTCATGTAATAAATATTACGTTGATTAGAAGCTGTAAATGAAATTTTGTAATGTTTTATTTTGCTATTTTAATTTTTCTGTTGGTCCACATTTATGTCCATGTCTTTTGATACGTAATGTGCCAAAGCATAATAGTTTGGCATTTTAAATAAATCGTGCTTTATTTCTTGGATTGGTGTAATTTCTGAACAATTTTACTAAATTCTAGAACGAAAGTCAGCATTTGAGTTTTGTTGCATGTTTTATACATTCTTCGAAACGTAAGCGCCAACGAAGTAAGTTTGAGTTTGGTTCTTTAATCGACACAAGCCAAGTAAGTGGTCTATGGTCTGTAATTATTAAGAAATTTTCAATCGAAAAGCATGATAACAGCTAGAAGTGCATTGTATTGTTTCATGGTTCAAGAACGAATTTAGGCCGTAGAATTGAAAAGAGAACCAAGAAGTGTATTAAACATTTGAAACAAATTAATGCTTTGAATGCTAAGCAAAATAAAGAATTTTCGAACTTCGAACTTCACGTTAAACCACCCAAATATCACAAGTCATAAACTTGTTTCTTTTTATTTTACTTTCATGTTTCACGCTTTATTTTTATCGATTATTTATATTTTCGTTGACATCAAAATACCGATCAATTTTCTTCTAGTTACCGGAGGAGTTAAAATGTAAACCGAACATACTATCATATCAAATATTTCGGGCAGTTACAAGATATTGACGACGTTGTCTTTATTGTTCTAATTAAAATCTTTATATTATTGTGATACATTCACAGTACACATTTTCATAAGCCTATACATATGCGGCTGCTGATTTTCTACGTAATGTAATGAGTCTAGGATTATAGTTGTAAAATATTGACATCAGCCTAGCTTGCTTAGCAAATGTTTGGTATAGGGTATTTGTCACGTGCTTTTTGGCCGACATTGTCACCATGACATTCATTTACAGAGAATGGGTCTGAGAAAATGTTTTTGGAGTATCGCTGATGAGCTGTGGATGGATCTATAAATAATCGCTCGCTTCCAGAGTTAAGTAAAATAAATCTTATGTCTATTCCAGAGGCTAGGTTGTGAAAATATTCGTTCTCGAAATTTTCTTGTTCATGAAATTTATCAGGTGTGTCGTTTTCGGGATAAATTTCTTCGATCAATTCTTCGGTTGCAGCTTCGATCATATGTAATTCTTGTATACGACGAAATGGTAATTTTTAGAATACTATAGTCTTTGCGCGATTGCTGGTGTGCCACTACAAACATAGGTGTAGGTTTCAAATTGTGTGGTATCTATTGTTGGATTTGATTATGCTGTGGTCTTTGTATGAATTTATTGAAAAATAGTGGCATATGTTTTATCTGTAAAGGGTAGTTTGTTTGTTTCAGATGAACAGGAGAATTTATCTGTTAAGATTGTGGTTTTGTTGTAATGTTTATGTACCACGTGTTTGAATTTTGTGTTTGCCCATATTGAGTTTCAATCGTGAGAATATTCAATGCTGTCAGGATTTTACCGTAACTGTGAACCAATGGGTTCTTTTAATCCAAAAAGTAATGCTTTACGAAACACTTCTTTTATAATTGGTGCTTCTTGTGCATTGTATTTTAAATTTACGTAACTAAGTTGTAAATTTATGTGCTGATTTAACGAATATATTTGTAGATTTAAAGTGAAACAATCTAGTTTATCCTTGTAAGTTTCTACCAATGCGACTTTAATGTCTTGCCAGTCATCTATCTGTCGGTTTGCTATTATTAATAATAATAATTCCGCTAGAAGATTGTCAGAATCATTCTTGTCATACAAACGAATTACTAGCGATTCGCAAGTTTGGATGAGTCTGGGTAATAGTTCAGGTTCTGCTTTATAATCGGCCATCATATCGCAATAGTCACTGTTTAATATCGGGACTGCCGGTGCTTGTGCAGTTGCCATTTAATCAAAGTTTAATAACTTTGTTTAAGTATTGAATTTGTTTCAATAAAAATACCGTATATACCCGGATTAAGTTTACTCTAGGTATGATTGACCAAAAATTTTCGAATTGGGATTTCATATTTTGGGATTCCGCCCTGCTTGGTCTGAAACTTATTTTTTGTTTACTCTACCGCCCAAACGATGAAAGCTAGAGGTACGAAACTTTAATCTTACGATTTTCACACCCTTAGTAAAAAACTAACACCAAAAGCGCTAAATAAGCGCAACTAAAAAAGTTGTACGAAATTTTTATTTCATGTTTGAGTCAATTAGGCGAATTTTTGAACAAATCCTTAGAAACCCAACATTATAAACACTTAAATTATTAATTATTAGATTTCTTGTTACGGAATGAAACAATTCAATTTTTCCATTACATGCGTGCAATTAATAATAACACCGTTCTTTCCACTCCCAATGCGATTTAGCTTCGATTTGCACCGCCATCTGTCGGTGTTGATTATTTCGGCGACGTTACGCAACGTAATTTGCCGCGTACACGCAAAGTCCGCGATTTAAGAAATTGAAGAGCTCACCCCAACAGTCGCCTCCGACACGACTCCGTCCATTTGGATGCAAGATCGACGCCGCCATCCAAAAAGTCCGTTCACTAAACGTTTAAAGTTTCTCAGTTTATCAATGAATCGTTAAATCGCGATTTCATTTAACACAAATACGATTGTTCACTCACCAAACGGTCGCGTTTAACGTCTCTGGTTATTTATCGGCGCGACAGAAAGTTACATTTCAATGCAACGCGAAACATATGTCCGAAAACTTGTAAAGCTCGTTCAAAACTGAGACAAGAAGCGTCGCAATTATGAGTCACCGGCGACTGCATTATCACTTTTTTGGCGCAAAAACTGCCCATTGCACCTAAGCGACGCTATCATTGCATTTTTTTCGGGGAAGTAATTATCGAGTTTTTGATATGTGTTCCGGCGGCAATCAGAAGCTAAGATTGTTTCTTCATCGGTTGCTTATGTACAAATTACTATTTAAAATAAATTACATATTAATTTATTATTCGTGAACCTCATATGTTTTTTTTTTACTTTCTTACACCTTATGTATAAGTATAGTAATCATGAAAATTTTCGGACTCGAGATTTTAACGGATATACGCGTGTTGAGGTCCCCTGAATCGATTCTGACTACTTCCGGAATGATGTCTGTGTGTCCTATTTTTTATTTTTATAATACTTAGAATTAATCGTTACAATGATGCGTTCATAAGTAACATTTTTGATGAATATAAGTTTTTAACGACTTCACTTACTACTTTAAGTCCAACGGTTCCGTCTAGTGTTGATAAAAGGTTCTTTAAGTTGACTTTTCACCCTATTTGGCGAAATTGCCTTTCGAATTTATATAAGAAATTTAAATTAACGCCTGCTTTTTCCAATAACACTTTGAAATCTTACCTTAAACATAATATTAATAATGAACATTTTACTAAAAAGTCAGGTATTTACCAAATTAATTGCAGTTTATGTAATTTATGCTATATAGGGCAAATCTACGAAGGAATCTGGAAACTAGATTTAAAGAACATACATTACATATTAAGAACCGTGATGTAAGTGCTTTAGCTAACCATTTTGTTAATACTGGACATCTTTTTATCATTGACGATCTAAAATTAGTAAAACGTTTTCAAAATTATTGTTTAAATATTTATGAAGCTATTTATATGAAAAAATTCCAATCAAAAATAAATTACTGGATCTGGTTAGTAGATATACTCAGTGACATATAAACTGCACCACCTAGAAGGGTGGGAATTTTTGGACCAAATTTGGCAGAAATAGTGGACTAGTCCAGGGAAATAGTTGATTAAAATTTGAAACCCAATCATCAAGTAGTCATGGGATTTTTTGATGTTTGTGTCATTTTTTAGAGGTGGTGATAGACAAGCAATTATCAAGTCATTTTTGAATTTGTTCCACTTTTTCGGATTCCGTTCTTTAGTTTAAAGTGTTTCAAGTGTTTAATGATGCCTAGAGGAAGGAGACCTCAAGTTTACCAGCAGTTGAGTGACTTTGACCGAGAGCAAATTGTTGGTTTACGAGAAGCAGGTTTTTCGTTTAAAGAAATCGGCAACCGTTTGGGACGGCACCACTCAACAATAATGCGTGTTTATCAAGCGTGGTCTGAACATGGGGTTGAAGGTCGGAGTAGAGGCACTGGGGCTCAAAGACGAACCAATGAACGTCAAGATCGCCGCTTAAGACTAATGGCCTTGAGAGACCGATTCTCTACAACTAGATCAATAGCTGATCAATGGTTAGGTGAACAAGGTCGTCCGATAGGCTTGCGAACAGTTTATCGTCGAATAAGAATCTTTGGCTTGCTATCTTACCGGCCACATCATGCCCTCACTGCTCAACATCGCCAGGAACGTTTGGCCTGGTGCACGGAAAGACTTCAATGGAACTTGGAGTGGCATCGAGTTGTCTTTAGTGACAAATCGCGATTTTGTTTAGGAATGCATGATGGTCGGATGACTGTTAGACGAAGACGTGGAGAAAGGCGCAATCATGATTTTTCGATTGCGAGGCATGTTCACCGAACTGTGGGGTTGATGGTGTGGGGTGCTATTGCTTACGGCAGTAGGTCACCCTTGCTCTTCATTCGGGGCAGTATGACCGCCCGACGCTACATTGACGAAGTGGTAGAACCACATGTTCTTCCATATCTTCGAGGGCTGGAAGACCCACTTTTCCAGCAAGATAATGTACGACCTCACGTAGCAAGGATTTCTCTTGACTTCTTTGAAGAGGCCAATGATAATCTTTTGCCTTGACCTGCAAGATCTCCCGATTTGTCGCCCATTGAGCACGTGTGGGACATGATGGGTAGATGATTGAAGAAACTACCGAACCCACCGTTGACAATAGAAGCTCTACGGCATGAAGTACAGGCTGCTTGGGATGCCATACCCCAAGAAGACATTGATCACCTGCTGGAATCAATGCCAAGGCGGGTCAATGAGTGTATCAGAAATAGGGGCGGACCAACACTTTATTAAAGAAAAATCAAAAAGATGAAGTGTTTTCTTTATCAAATTTTAATCAATTGTTACCGTTAGACTAGTCCAATGTTTCTGCCAAATTTGGTCCAAAAATTCCCTCCCCTTCTAGGTGGTGCAGTTTATATGTCACTGAGTATATATGTAATTATACCTCGACCTTAATTATGTCATTTTTATTTCTATAATGTACATTTGCATTAAATGTAATTCGTTGTGAAAGCAGCGTTAGTCCTTCTATATTTAACACAATTTCACAAGGTCATCTAACTTAATAATACCTATTGTAAACTCAACCCTGGGACATACGGTATATTATATATTATTAATTATTATACGTTATACGTAAAAATATTTTAATTTGAATTATTTCAATAAGCTTTTTCGCTTGATATATATCATGCGAATACAACTAAAAATGTTTTAAATTATAGAATGAGTATTACACCAAGGGAAACTTAATTGTTTTTTATTCATATTCAATTAAATATAATTAACCTAGTGTGATGTACCGAAACTTAGAACAATAAATTGTTGGACATCGAGCATCTTCTTGATTTATTCACGCTGGGTGTTCCGCTTCCAGGTTTTGAAACTAGATACTGCAGTGAATCTTCCTAATTTCGCGTTGACCGAAAATCTTGATTTTTCTTTGCTTCTGCGGTCTGGGAAAATGGATCCTGCTGTGTCTTCCAATCCTCCAATTTTCGTGTTGACCGGAAATAAACAGATTTTCTTCGTTTCTCGTAATTTCTTTATAGGTATATCACCGACTTGTAGAAACAAACGAAATTACATATCGTGGAGTAATTTCGGTGATAATTCTGCACCAAAAATATACTGGATTCCTTCGATTCCGTTTTTTGAAACTGTTTTATTTACTAATAAAGCAACTGAGAACCATTACAAGAATTTTAATCTTTATTGCGAGTTACAAAATAAAACTTCAAACTAAATGCGCCCGCATGATAATTGATATGTGCGATAACGACTTGCAGCGCAGACATGCAGTGTCAGTAGTTCCATTGTCTGCATGGCGATGTATGCTTTACATAATCTCGATTTACAGCGATCGACTTGCAAATCTGCATTTGCCAATGTTGGATTCATTGAGTATTGAGGTGCAGTAGAATAGCTGATCGGTTCCCGATTTTAATTTAAAACGATGAATAAGTATATGGTATTTATTATTTTATTGTTTATGTAGGTCATTAATTACCTATATTCTTACGCAAGTTGAAAAAGGGTCGAAAAAGTTGAAGTTGAGAAATTTTTATTTCATCAAGAAGTTTATGTTTCACATACCACCAACATGGGGCCCAACCCAAAAAAATATTCATTAACTAAAGTTCGAAATTATCGAAAGTGATCCTTCAATCAACTGAATACCATATGAAGTTGATATATGATTCCTAAGTAATTGGAAAAATTCAACACGTTGAAGAACTAATTAGTCATTTTCATATGCTTGGATGTAACAAGAGCATCAAATTACACTCCCTTCCTACATAGACTATTTTCCCGCTAATCTTGGGGATCTAAATGAAGAACGGGGCGAGCGATTCCACCAGGACATTCGTACGATGGAGGGACGCTATCAAGGAACGCACACATGATGGCCGACTACTGTTGGAGCATTCAGAACAGCTCTCTGACTTTAACTTCTGCAAGGAACTCTTATAAAAGAAAGATTTTTCAACTTAAGAACTTAATAAAATAGGATTAACTTTAAACATATTGTGATTATTGTAAAACGAGTCATGTGTCATATTTTCTAAACTAGAGCTGATACAGAAATTTAGATCATCGATTTTAAATCGTCATTAAAAATGTAACATAGACATGTAACATAAACCAATCATCCGAATTGCTGTTGTGCGGTGTAATAATCGATATCGGAAGATACGGAACAGAAACATCGACGTCATTCGGCACAACTACTTCAATTCGAGTACGTGGCTTAGAATGAATGTCGCAAAATAAGTGAACGAAATAGAACCTTACGTAACTTTTATGTAACAGTGTTGTGTAACTACCACAAGGTTAATTTCACTCAAGTTAACTGAATATTTCGCAAATGTATAGGCGAGATTCCACGAGAGAAATATTTCACGTAACGTTAATTATATTTTACCCACTCAGAATTTGAATTGAAAATTGAAACTAATTAGCTCACGTTAATTATTTTAAAACAACCCAATGAAAGAAATTGAAATTTTTTCGTTGATATTCATTCAGACAAATTCATTTCTCCATGTCCAGCGGCCATTTGCATCAATCGGTTATTGTATTTCAGTTAACAGAGCGTCAAAATAACTTTATGATTAAAGGACAGATTTATTAATCTCATTCGAACAAATCACATTATTATCTACATGTACATGTTGTTATGTTTTTATAATAAATCATTTTTGTTTAATCGATAGCAATTTATAATTAATCTCGGTACTGTAATGAAAATTATAAATGCAAAATATTGCGAGAGGCGATTTGCATTAATAAATTCATGTTCCTCAACTTTAACGCATAATCGGATATTTAATTATGAATTCCAATACAACTTTGTTAAAATATTCCGAGCGAGTACGGCCAGAGTGCGGAACGTACTTTGAATCATAATTATAGCGCAACGAAATTAACTCGCGAACAATAATTCAATTTGAGCAGTCCAGGCAGGTTTGATGTTACGCACGATTTTTGTTTATAGTTTCAAACTAGCAATGAAACGTATGTGGGCGTAAAGTTTACCTGCGCCCGAAAATGTTTGTAACTGCACTGGTAATATTGCCACATAACATGTTACATATTTATCCGAAAATTTGAATAACACAATCAAACCATTAAATCTAAAATACCAATACAAAAATTTTAACTAAAAGTCAATTAAATTGGTAGTAGATTGGAAGCAGGAGATTTATTCAATTCGATACGGAATTATCAAATTAAACGAAATACAAGAAACGATTAGAAAATAGTTTTGAAATATGAGAAAATAATAAAATGCAGGCAGAGAGCAGCGGTTATATAATTTAGAAATTTGGCACATAAATAGTCTTGTATACTCAACGAAACATACACACAACTAATGAAACAGGAGACAATTTCTGTTAACAATTATATGATTAACATAAGTTTGCATTACTATGCAGCGTTAGTACAGAATATGGCAAAATCATGCAAAGGCTCTATTTTTGAATATTGTAATAAATACAGCATCGTGAGTTAAGAAAAATGTGTAATATTTCGAAGCTACAACGAAAATATATTGAAATATCTATGTTTAGAATTATATTGACGAGATGTCATATTTACGAAATTTTGCAATTTTTATGGTTATTAGGGCTTGAGAGGAAAAAGCAAAGCACCGTTGCTTTTTCATCAAACATTAACATCGTTTTGTAACTTTTATAAAATTCGAAAAGATTTAAAGAATTTTAAAATTCTGGAAGATAAAACAGTAATCTGTAAATGTCGATAAAAATATAGTTCCAACAGATTCAGGTACGGGAGGCTATAAAAGAAACGTCAGAAAACGACGAAAGTAGTACCAATTTGACCGTTATAGTGTCCACGACCGTTGTCAAAATTCAAATAAAATGTTGCCAAGCAATTGTGCGTTTATACGAAAATTAAAATAGCATGGAAGTAAAGAAGAAAAGTACAGTGCATTGCGAAATTCACATAATTCACACCAGGAAAACAACCGTAAGTCCATCTGTAAATTCCACGCATCTAAAATAAATTTCAATAACGAAATCCGAAGAACTCTTAAGGATATTTTAAATGAAGTTATATTATTCACCAGACAAACGCACACGATTTATTTTATCAATAATTATAATATTTAAAATGAACCCTGAGATTTAAATTTTTTTGTAAAATTGTTGTGAAAATAAAAAAATAAAGTTTGCGTTTTTTTTATTTAAACATAACCGTTGTTTGATTTCATTAACTGCGGCAATTAAAATGCACAATTTTAATAATAAATAAAATTAATTACAATCTTTGCACGTCATAAAGCAGTACTATACCCCACCCGATTGCCACGCCGTCAACTACTTTTTCGAGCGAGGCTAAGATTTATCTAGTGTTTTTTTATTATCTTTGTTACATTTTGAAATATGTCGCCATCAGGTCAGGTCAATTTTCAAATATTGTAGGTAATAACTCAACGTCATATTAAATGAGATGCACATTAACATTTCAGATCCATACGGCCATACAGCAACCAGGTTTTCTCCGAGTGAAACGCGGCTACAAGCCATTGAGAGTCGAAAACCTCGTTAAGAACATCCGGCCGCACAGGGACCCTACGGATCCTTACTTCACGTTCCAGTGGTATCTGAAAAATACGGGTCAAAACGGAGGGAAGGCGAAACTGGACCTGAATGTGGAGGCCGCCTGGGCGCAGGGAGTCACCGGAAAGAACATAACGACCGCTATCATGGACGACGGTTGGTGTATTACATTCATTTTTATTGTTGTCATCTTTTGTATTTATCTATATTTTCGGCTGGAATTCAGAACATTGCGTAATGATTTTTTAAAATGAGCAGTGGCGCGTGCGTAATTACATAGGGGACCGCTAATTCCCGTGGGTAAATGGAAACCGATATTGCTAGGTATTCTGTTGTGCTAATTGCATTGTGTAGGCTTTGGTACCCCTGTGTAACCTATACAATAATTCGTTGCCTATCGGTATAAAATACTAAAAAAAAATATATAATATATATAATGTGTTTCGGATAAATTTCGTATGTACACATATTTAATAATATCGCTGAATCTAAAATGTGTTTTTAGGTGTGGATTATATGCACCCGGATTTGAAATTCAATTACGTAAGTATGACTAAACGCTCCAATAATGTGATTGTTGCCCCTGTTAAATGCGCATTTATAATAGTGGATTATATAACTGCTTTTTAATTAAATATGCATTTTAATATATTTATGAATTGATTCACATTTGCATATTACAATATGTGTTTTATTTTACTTTTAATGTGAATTTTAATTAATTCAATTAATTTATATTTCCATATATCAGTTTTGGTTTTTACGCGAAATTTGTTTGAAATTTCAAAGCGTAGAAGGCTATTTTAGCTTTTAACAACGTACTTATAATCTTTTCGTTTGAAGGATTATGTCCTGTAGATACTTATTACGAGTATATTTTGAAATAGTTATTTGAGCAAGCGATTTGTTTGTTTTGCAATTTTTATTCCCTGTAGAAGAAAATGATTTAATGCACCAGTCCATTCAAGTTTACTCCCATGCTCAGTCATGTGTCAGTTTCACGAACGTCGTCGGGGGCTTTATCGGTTACGTCACCCCGGACAAAAAGACAAATTGCCGCCCCTTAACAATATATATTAAATAAATGTACATTTTTATTACTTGAAGTAATAATAAAATCATTTTATTTAAATTTTAATAGAAGCATATATTTAGAAAGTAACATAACATAACATAACATGATAATCAAGCAGTACGAGATAGAATCTAATTAAGAAATATCCGTACCTAGCCATTAATTGTTAACCATATAATTTTTTACATTTTTAAATGCTATTAAAAATGTGTATTATTGCACAAACAATCAAAATTCAATTAGTTTGGAAATTAAACAAGGTAACACCAACTAGACTAAAATTAATTTGATTCTTACTTCCAGTCCTGCAAACTTTTTTATTACATCTTTTAAATTTACTTGATCAGCAATTTTATGCTCAATTGCAAAAATGGTAAAACCATTATGACGATTTTGTGTAGTAGTCAAACGTAAAAATGTCTTAATTTTAACTTAGATATACTCCTTTCGAAAATACAGTTATTAGTATCGTTAGCAATATTCCTAAAGCAATAGTAAAGTTTGGGGCAAAATTTAACTTTGTTACCCAAAAGGAACTGAAATTACTACGATTGAAATTTTCTCTGCAAATTCTGCCATATTTATCCCAACAGAATCCCAATCAGTTAGGATACTTTCTAAATTCTTACAGTTAGAAGAATTTCTTTGGACATGGTATTTAAATCGTATATTTTATATAAGAATTGAAAATAGTTACTATGATTACTAAGTAATTCAAATGGAGCATCTAGTACTTTTAGTGCTTGATCGACTGTAAAATAAAAAGCTATATTTTATATTTTTCTTTTGGATCTTTGATGGGTTCATCTCGTGCTCCGTGTGAGAAGTTCCATTTTCTCCTTCAAACGCGGTGTCGTGTTATTGTTGATCGAAAATTGGCCTCCACATCAATTTCGGTAGTTCTTTTGCATCAATGATAGTTTCATCGAAGGAATAATCAGATCGAAGGTTCTTAAAAAATATTTTGCAGTTTTGTAAAAGATCAATTGCAGAGGCAGCTTGGTTATTGGATTAATTGAATTTAGTATTTTATGTTAAATATCTAATGAACACAAAAACTTAAATTGTTTAATACAATTTGATAAACCCGACGCCTCTCTTATTAAATTACCAATTTCTTGGTTTCGTAAATGCCCAGGAAGGCGACGTATATATCTCCCAAATCGAATTTGAAGGGCTTTAAGGCCTCTATCCTACTCTCCCATGTAGTGTCATTTAATGGATTCAAAATTAAACCTTAGACAAGTATTAAAAAAATAATTATATTTTGAGGACCATGTTGAAGAAATTAGCGGCTTCCAAGAATGCTGTTGCCATATCATTAACAACAAGATTGAGAGAGTGGTGGCTACATCAAAGATAGAATGCTCGCTAATTATGTTGTTTAATTCTAAATTGCATTCCTGCTTTATGTCACCTCATACTGTACCACGTTGTCGTATCCCTCGACTATCATACCCTGCAAATTTAAACCCAAGTCTTTAAGTTCTCCAATTATAATGAAAAAGCTTTCATTAATTTTAATCTCAACATCAGAGTCTACTTTACTGATTGAAACATATCTGATTACAACAGTCATTTGCACCTAACTAATGTGAATGTACAGTCTAAAATTATGAAAAAATTATTAAAATTATTAATATGAAATTACTGTTATTATACTCAAACAACTTGTCACTTGTATCTTGAAACGACATACCTCTTTTACTAAGCATCTTTGTAATTGTTGCGATTCTTAGAAGTACCCATAATTCTTTGAGCGGCCGCACATAACTTTTGGTCCATTTATATCCATGATTTTTGGACCTGAATATGATTTTTGGAAATTTCCTGTTCTGTAATGTTTCGCCAAGTTGCTTCCAACTTTTAAAACCCTATTTTGAAAGCAAGCTGACTATGCAGCCTAAAATTTTGCAACAGAAGCAGTAACGTAGATTTTAGCCACACACAATATAAATATAAATTTTCTGTTAATTGGGTATTTAACAGATCAACCTTCTTCTCATACTTGGCGTTGTAGTGTTGACGTTTAACGTCCACACCAAAATCTTCAATTTTTACATCGTACGGTTTGTTGGATGGTGTTGTAATAGAGCGTTTCAAATTAATAACCGAGTTGGGATATTTAGAAGTAGTACATATCAGTTAAATACTAAAACCGACTTTGAAGAAATCCGTTAGCAATTTCAGGTGAATATCTAAAAACCAGACCATGTGCTGTGAAATAGTTAGCTGGGTCGAATATATAAGAATTGCCTCAATTATTCACTCAAATTTAATACATTCGGTTACAGTTTATCTTGTAAAAATATATTTCGTTGAGGTCACGAAGTGTCACCTAATCCTATTTTAAAATAAAAGTGATACACATTAGGTAATTAGAAAAAAATAATGGAAATGAACTTAAGTAGTTAGCGATATATGTAACTTATTGACTAAAACGTGTGTGTTTTTAAAACGAATTTTGTCAGCTTTACAAAAATTTCGAGGTTTCAAATTAACTTTGAGATATTTTTTCAACTTGAGCAACTGCCAGAAGCTCATTCATCTATATAATAAAGTGAAATGGCCTTTTATCGGGTTAACATCGACAAAATTTCTAACGACGTAAAAACCTACTTCCGAAAAAAATTGTCATATTAGACTTTCGTTTAGTTAAATAATATGAAACCATGTATCACAAACTGGTCACTTGTTATTCGTGTGTAATAATTCAAAGTTCAATTGTAATTGACAAGAAAATGCTTTTTATCTATCAGCTGCTAGGTTAAATTTTGTTTTAATAAAATGCATTTATATATTACAGTTAAAAACAAAATTGTTTTGCAATGTTGGTTTTACCTTTCCGCGAAATCAACCGCCAATTAAATTTACAACTCATATTCTATTATTAAAATTAATACGTACACAGGTGCAATACAAATTTATTCAAAAAAATGCGGCGAACATCATTAAACAAGGCGTTCATTAACATCCTTTTGAAACGAAATACTAATTAGTTTCACTGCAGTTGAGCGAAATGATGAATATCGCTTTTATTTAAGCGTTAGCGGCAATTGCATTTTAACAGTTTGCCAATTAATTCGACGGGGTTTAATTAACATGTAAATTTGCGCGCAAACGTCCTCTAACCCGATCCTTTTATTTTCTCATTAGCACCAAAAATGAACGATTTCAACTAGTGAAATGTTTGCGTGTCTCTACCGCAAACATTATTAGAAAATTATTGTTCGCATAAAAGATTTATGAAACTGCATTTCGCTGGAACGATGTTTTCAAAGCATTCGCGGTTTATGGATGCATTTGTAATAAAAGATTCATCAAATCTTTACGTGTTCTGGAATAAAAGTTATTTCTTTTCCAGAATGCCAAAGCAAGTTATGACTTCAGCAGCAACGATCCGTATCCATATCCGCGATTCACCGACGATTGGTTCAACAGGTAAGGTTTTGATGTCGCACCTTGAAATACAGTGAAATTTATCATTCACAAATATCAAACAATTCGCGTTCGAGAATACTAAATAGAATGTAAAAATATTAAAAACTTTTCAGACGTGATTTATTTCATAAATTGTAATTTTCTCTAATAATTGTGGCGTAATCCACTTGAGGAGACCGCAAAAGGAATATTAGAATCGAATCTAACAAAAATATATAATAATAATAATCCGAATAAAAACATAAAAAATCTGGTTAGACTATAACTAATTTAAATCAATATTCTATCGGCAATTGCGAACAATGAAATTTAAATAATTGAATAATTATATTTAACCAAGATTCGACAATGATTATGATTTATTTATAATTGGAAGCAACTATATTAATAGGAAAATTATACTGCCTCTAGCTCATTGCATTTATTACTGCTTTAATTATATGGAATATTTAGATCGTAGATGTTAATTAGCCTTCCTTTGTATACGCTCCTGCACTACATTGCAGGAAGTGAGTGATGCGGCCGCGGTGGGGCAATCTATTGAAGTATTGGACGGTGCATATAGTTCAGTTTATACGAAATGCTATGTGCTTCGATGGAACTGCACAGCAATTAAACATGGACAAATATTAATGAATATTAAACGTGAACTAATTTCTCAAACACGGAAAAGGAATAAATTCAAATTAATAACAAGCAAAATGAATAATAAAAATAATAAAACAGCATTGGCAAGTACTAATGAAAAAAAGGGGAGCAAACACAAAGAACTGAATATGAAGCAAACATATTAAAACAAGCAACTGAAATGAACGCAACGAAACTAACTGCAATAAAAAAAATGGAAGCAAAATAATATTTAAAATGTTTTCATTAGTGTTCCATTCATTTTTGTGTTATGCACCACGAGTGAATTCGAAATACGTGACGACAGCCGTTTAATGCTTACCTAATCGTCAAATCACTACCAGTAGATTTGTTGGAAATCTGCCAGAGTACGTGCCAGAAATTTCAAACGTTGGCGCTATATAAACCATATCCGCTCAGGATATAATGAGACAGATTTTCAATAACTTGCGGTAATTTGACGTAAAACTACAAAACGGTACCTATAGCAAATACAATCGTTCACAACTTCAATCCTATGTTTGTTTTACAATTACATATTTCGTTCTGTCGAAGAACGTAACTACACCAATATATTAGAGCAAAATCAACATGAGTTGATGTACAGAATGGAAATTGAATTGAAATTAATAGTCGAAAGGCAAATGATTATTTATTTTCAAGTATGACGCAACACGTTTCGCTAAATAAGACGAATTACGCAACTGGAACCCATAGAACAGATTCGTAAAACATTTTATAAATGTCGTAAATTGCGTCACCAACCTAATTAGTCGTTTACACAAATACAAAATTTACGTCAGACGCGAATCTAATCAGGCGCCCACACACACATCTATAAAAGGTTTGATTAAAATTTTATCGACCTTTCGTTGTGTTTTCAGTCACTAACGATGTATAAATATGTAAATAATTCCCTCTTGCAAACTTCGATATTGATTGGTTTTTTTATAAATTAAATTCTGAACAAAATTAAGACCTCGTAAATAACATTCTTTCTTGTATGTACAGTGGGGCACGATTGTGGTCCGAAGATTGCGTTAGAAATTTAGTTGGCGCCGCTAACCCTGCCTAATACGAAACAAGAAAATTATTACACTATTGCTTTAAAAAATATGAAGTTTCTTCGTCACCATAAAAGGTTACATTTAAAGAGTGCAGTCTGGCATTATCGAAGTGTAAGAAAGGGGGATACCGCTTTTAGTTGACAATAGCCAGATATTTATTAATCAATACCAAATTCACTCATTCTAATTAGTTACAGTAAAGATCAGCTGTTATTCATGGAAATAGTGAAGGCAATAAGTGTTCCAAAAGGCGAAATAAGGACTACCAAGGAAGGACAAAAAGAGGAAATGAAGCAATGAAGCAAAGAGAATGAGAAATTGAAAGCAGAATTAAGAGAAAAGGAAGAGCTATGAGAGGGAACAACTCACTGTATATATAGAAAATTATAACCATGTTCATGCCTTTCAGAAGAAAAAGGAAACGAAGAAAAGGACATATTTTACCAACAAGTAGAAGAAGAATATGAAAAATTAGCGAAACAGAAAATAGTTATTGTAGATTACAACGCAGAGATTGGGAAATGTACCGATCAACGACAGGAGTACACAGTAAATACAAAATATCTAATGACAATGGACACCGAGTAATTAATGTTGCAATAGAAAAAAAAAACATGATGGTGACGGGTACTCAACTGGAAAGGAAAGAAATATATAAATGGACATGGACTACACCAGGCGGCAGGACGTGCAATGAAATTGATCATGTACTGATAGAATGCAAAATTTGTTGTAGCTGCAAAGACAGGATGAGAGATGCAGTCGGAGGTAGCCACCAGAAGGGACTAGAATCGACCCAGGAAGGAGCACGTGATTTTAGGAGGGAGGAGAGACGCGCAGGATTAAGTTTATAAGTTAATGTGTAAAGCAAATATGTAATGCCAAAAATAAAGGTTGTACTACTTCTACTACTTCCACTACTGGTAGAAAAAAATTATAGGATCTCAATTACTAACGTGAGAATTTTGAGACGAACACACACAGGATCCGATCATTTATTAATAAGGATACGCTGCAAATAAAGTGGAGCAAAAGAAACAACAAAAATCGAAAAGTATATAAGTATAGATTGCAGAGTGATATATAAATGCCCGTAAAACTTATAAGACTAATAACTATAACACAGAATGAAATACAAAATAAAATGTTCTGGAGTGGCCTGAGGCACGGTAACTATGTCTACTATATTCTTCAGCATGGTTTTGGAAAGCATAATTAAAATCAAAGCCTAGCATATGCAGACGACCTTACACGAAAGCGGAATTAAAGTGGATCGCAAACAAATGGAAAAAGAAGCGAAAGTTTTCGGACTAGAAACAATCCAACACAAACGAGATACATGGTCATGGAAACCGAATAAGAGTTTGGCAAGGTAAAAGAGTTATTATACCATGTCTTGATAAACGAGAAAGGACTTAAGGAGCGGGCATAAAAGTCACACTTGTGAAAGGTAACAAGAAGTACGGATTGATCAAAAGACTAATGAAATCAAAGAATACGTACACTAGAAGATACAAATTTATAAAATCGTTATAAGGTCAACTTTCACATGTGCCAGTGAGGTACCGCCACTAAAGAAAGCCGATGAGGATACCGTTGATAGAAACTTGAAATATATTATGCCTTGAATATTCAACCAAACAAACTTTTTTGGGATGTAAGCCAGATTTCGGTATAGCGTTGGAAAAATCCATTGTCTTATGCGTTTAGGATATCATAAATACAGTTATACAGTCATCAAATGATAAAAAAATGGTTCGTTACGTGCAAACAGAGACTATGCGAAAGTTAAATACCTTCATTGTTAACTTTACTAATTTCCTTTAAAGTTCTTGTATAGTCAACCATGGTAAATTAAGCTTCTCCGAGTGCTCTATGATTGCCTGGCGAGGATCAGCTTCCACAGCTGATTGTTTTTACAAGCAAATGCCAAATTTAGAACTTTCTGACACACCTCGCTCATGATCTAGATGACAGCATTTTTAATATTATCTAGAGTCACAGATCCTGAAGGAGGTACGACAGAAAGATCTAAATTTGGAAATTTTGTGAATATACTGGAAAACAACTGAAGCAATATTTTAAGGTATCTGATCATCACACAGCTATAGTGGGCAGAAAATAATCTATCATAAAGATGGTAAATTGTATGTTGCAAATGCAAACTTGCGATTTTGGGGTGGAACAACGGCAACATATTATTCGGAGTTGCATAATCACGAGAGATAAAGCTATAGAACAAAAACGAAAGAAGCTCTATCAGTCAGCAACAGAGATGGATTTCGACGATCAGCCCAAAGCATTTTCTTGCTGTGAACCGATTATGAGAAGGCTTCAAATCACTTGCGATGTTAAACTTGGTTAATCGTGTGAGTCATCGGCGTGAAGGTGGACTCATCAATCGAACCCAACCCAAATCAGGGAGTCGACGTGATTGAGGAATCATCGATCAAAGAAGGCAGCGATGAAGTAATTAATCAGGAGGAATACGCACAAGAGGATGAAGCACAGACTGAACGGATTACGGAAATACCATGCAAAGATGCGGCGGTCTCATGCAAACGAAACCTGTGAAATATGAAATGCAATCACTAGGAAAAAACGGAACGTGGACACTGACAAGTTTGTTTGGCGCTAGATAACCCATTGGGGTCTAATGGGTGTTTCTACAACTTGTTTAATTTTCACAAAATTATGAAGGGTCTGACTACAATGATTTGTAGTTGTATGCCAAAACATTATTTTTTACCAGAAATATCGAGATCATATTTATTAAACAACCATTTGATTATTACAACGTTTATATAGTTACTGAAAAAAGTATATATGTACCAGGAAAGCGGAGAATGTTCAAGCGAAATGGTTACGCAGTTGACCATCGCCTCCACCCAAAGAAAATTAATGAAGGTTGGGTTGGGTTGGGTCCTATGATATATATTCATTTACTTGGATGATGTGATAATTGCATGCACCGTTGGCGACATGTAAAATCTTGGTAAAATAAGTCAGTAAGTTGGCATATAGGAGACGCAAATGTTTACATATCATAAATCATGAATATCAAGTTGATCTAAAATATCTAACTTGTTGACATAATGAAAAACTTGAAAGCTTGTCTTGTGACATTGTGGACCCTACGCACTTCTTAATAATTTTAAGTTTAGAAAAGGATTTTTACGTATGTGGATGTTACAGATACCGACCAAACTATATGAAGAGCAATTGTAAAGTTTGGATAAACTGTGAATATGTCATTTGAATAATTAAACTGAAGCATAGATGAAGACGAAAAGTGTTGCTACTAAATTCACTGTGTCTAAAATATCTCACTCGAATACAATACCTAGAATTGTAACATTTTTTAAATACATAGTTGACCAATATGAATTGTTCATCTAGTTTTGAAGAGCCGTTAAAAATTTCATTAGTCAAATATTATGTTCTGAACATGGGCTATAAAATATGTTATTTATCATTTAAATTTACGTTACTCGGTAAATCAGTAAGACAAAATGAATCCTGCTATGCCTTATGTATAAATAATTAATTAATTAATTAAATTTCAACAGTTTTATATTCCTAATTCAAAATGTACTAATATGACTATTACACTTATCTTTTCAGTATGTGATATAACTTAAAATAATTGATAATACTTCGCTGGTGCAGCTTAATAATATTAGTTCAGTCGAATGTTATTTCCTAAATAGTAGGACACGTTTTAAAAGTAAAAGATCACAATTACATGGCGCATATTTTCCGATATAAAAGAACGAAGAGCTACCCTTTGTTTGCCTAAAAACTACAGTGTTTCTTCACCATTCTCACTAGAACTGAAGTTCTTTTACAGCTATGAGTCTATCAAATAATCCTTCTTGCAAACAGGTCTTCTTCATTACTTGTTTAGCGAAGTACCGAATAATTTGGTTTTGCACTCCTTAATCCTGTTTTCTTTTATTTAATAAATATAATTAATATATTATATTTAATAGTAGCTTGAGACAACTTTTTATGATGAATATTCCAAATATAAATGTACTAACTTAAGCAAACATTAACATTAAATAAAATGTCGAATTATCAAGAAAAATAAAAATTAATTTCTTTCGCGAAATACATAAAAGCGTGAAAATTAAATGTTTTCATGACAGGATAAAATAAAATTTAATATTAGTATGGAATTAAATGTACGAGAAAAGGATATATAACTTCTTAGCTCAGATTAAAATTATTTATATTGCTCGTGTTTTCATTTTATTACTGCTGCTTCACTTTACAGTATTAATTGTATTTATTAAAATTTACAGTTGATGCCTTTTTGATTGCAGTACACACATTTTAACAGCGGCATTTAGAATAAAGTTACAAGTTTTACCCGAACTAAGATCAGAATAAATTGAATTTTATTACTAAAAAAACAATAACAAAAAGTGTTCATATATATTTTTCTTGCGACATCTATAAAATATAATTAATATAAAAATGTAGTGGTATTAACTTAATGAATAATAATGATTTTCTTCTTTTGTGTAGTTGGTTTACCCATGGTTACTTTAAGTCTAACATATAAAGTACAGTGGCAATAGTAAAATCCTAAAAATGAAAGTTCCACTTGTTTTCTAAAATCCGTTATTCATAAATTTAAATAAATAACAATGGGATCGCGCTTTAAATATGTAGTCGATCTTTCTTATATGCAATTGTGGAGTATTAAAATTAGATACAAAAATATACTTTTTAATACCTGATGATAATGATTTACGAAATATATGGGTAACTGAAATGTTAGTTAAAACTGTTTATCTTTACAATAATTTACATTTACAGAACGCAGAAGTTTGTGAAGTTAGTATTATAACTGGATTATATCTTGAAATGTGAAAATGATTGTTCTGGCACATACAATTTAATTACAACCACGGTCTAATGTATACATTAGTACAGCGACCACGAGAAAAGCCACGTTTCACCCACGTATTTTGATATATTTGTTGGCCATTAATGCATACGGGAGACTTTTAGTCCTAGTACATTTTTTAAATGTACAAATTAAATCATTTACATTTTCAATTATCATTATATATAATATATTTCTGATTAATCCCAACAATGAGAAGCAAGTAGCTGCATTTGTGCAAATTTGACACAAGTTCTCTGGCATTATTACAAGCATACTATATTTGCATCTAATAAAAAAATGCCATTATTACTATAAAGTTTTCACCACTCTACTATATGAGGCTTTAATGTATTTCAGTCATGGTACCAGGTGTGCCGGTGAAGTGGCCG
Organism: Geotrupes spiniger; assembly: GCA_959613385.1. Lineage (NCBI taxonomy): Eukaryota > Metazoa > Arthropoda > Insecta > Coleoptera > Geotrupidae > Geotrupes > Geotrupes spiniger. Next base: position 25,051,732 of record OY390731.1, read on the forward strand.
CGGCAAGAGATAATGGAATATGCGGGGTGGGCGTGGCGTATGACTCCAAAATTGCAGGTGAGTTCACATTAGATAATTGAATTTGCTATACATTTTTAATGGACGCAAATGTGACTGTTCAAGAAATTTTAATCCGTTTTCATGAAAAAAATGAATCGAAATGGGCAAATAAACTGATTAAAATTTAAGGAGCAATAACTTCCAATACATAATAATGTTTTGATCATACACTTCTGGACAAAATTAAGGGAGTAGTAGCTAAATTTAATGAAACGAAAACATATACAAATTTAAATGTGTTTACTTACAGTATAGTTGATTTAAGAGCGACTAAAATTAACAAAATGTACTTTTATGGACTTGAAGAAAAAAAGGTAAGAATTAAACTAAAATACCAATGGTCTTCTGATGAACTAAAATCTTAATTTATAAAAAAATAACATTTTTAGTAGTGTGTATGCCCTCCTCTTGCAGCAATACACGCTGCCAACCTTCTTGGCATGCTTGAGATTAAGTGTATTTTTTCTTGAGGTATCTGCTCCCATTCTTGAACAAGCATGTTAGAGAGCTCATCAAGTGTTACTGGCGGTCTTAGTGCGTGTTTGATTTTTTTGCCCAATTGATCCCAGAGATGCTCAACAGGATTGAGATCAGGGCTTTTGGCAGGCCACTGCAAACATTGGATATTTGCTTCTCTAAACACGATCCATTATCAAAATTTTCGGCAAATGGTTGAACATGGGGTACAATTATCTCGTCTCTATATCTTATTGTTGTTAGCGACTTACTTCGTACCAAAACCAATTCTGTACGACCATTAAACTGTATGCTACCCCAAGCCATTACAGAACCTCCACCAAATTTGTCAACTTCTCTAATGGTACATGGTGCAAATCGCTCACCTGGTCTTCGCATGACAAGAACACGGCGGTCATTCTTCTTTAGCAGAAATATGGACTCGTCTGAAAACAAAACGGACTTCCACTGCTCGTCGTCCCAATCTTGGTGATTTCGACAAAAGTTTAAGCGATTTCTTTTGTGCGTAGCTGTGAGAATTGGACCGGTAGTTGGTTTTCTAGCAGATACATTGACTTCTTTTAGCCTTCTTCTTGCTGTTTTGGTAGAAATTTCTGTTCCAGTCGCCAATCGGAGATCATTTTTTAATTCAAGAGATTTTACAAAACGCTTCCTTAAAGTCTGAAGTTCTATAAAGCGATCCTCTCTGCGGGTTGTTTTTCTTTTAGCACCTTGTCCGGGTCTTCTTTTGAAACTACCAGTGTTTCTGAATCGTGCTGTGGCCCTCTGCACCACATATTTGTTGGTATTTAGAATTTCAGAAACTTCTCTTGTGAATATCCTTCACGCAGAAGAATAATAATTTGGGACACTTCTTCTGGTCTACAATGGCGCCTAGGCATATTTAATTCACGTAATGCAAAGAAATTCACCAATTCTCGCAAGAAAAAGCAAGGTTTATTAATTAAATGACTTAAAAACAATTTTCAACAATTAAGCCTTTTTGTTGACTTTTCGTGTCCTAGCAAAGAATTCTTGCTATTGTTAATTGTTGCATGGCACACTATTTGAATTTTGTTTAAGGAACGTCAAAATATGACATGCAAAAGTACATTAAAAATAACTTCTAAATTGGAGAGTTATTTCAAGTTTATTTGGTGGTCCCTTAATTATGTCCAGAAGTGTATTTGAACTATATCATTTGTAAAAATTTAGGGGAGAATTTTCACTGACTCATCCTTTGTTAATAGTAATTTTGAGATAATTTAAAAAAAGTAAAATTATATAAATAATTGTCGATTTTAATATATATGTGCATTACAGGCCGTGAAGTTCTTGGACTTGTTGAACATTTTTATACCATTCCTTTCTGTTTCTCGTTTCGCTTCAGATCTTTATACTTTTTAGATCTACATTCTCTAGCCATTTCATCCGTGGTCTACGTTTCCTTCAATTTCCAATTAAGGATTCTGTTAATGACACATTTTGGTAATCTATTTCTGGCAATTATTTCTACGTGCAATATCCTCCTGGGCCGTCGAGCTTTTATGACGAATGTTATCTCCACTTCGTTGTACATAATGTCTAGTTTCTTATTTGTTCTTCTTCTCCAGTCGTCTTCTGTGTTTATTTCACTGTATATTAGTATTTTTCTTTCCTATATATCAAGGGCATCCCCTTCTGTTTTCGTTAGTGACCATACTTCTTGTTTCCTTTCGCAATTTTGACTTTTGTTTCGGCTCCTCGTGTCTTTTTGTTTCAGAATTATTCCATCTTGCCAAACTCATATTCCCTTCCCTCGTTCGTAGGGATTTGCAAACTTTTATCTGCTGATTTTTCGGTTTCGCCCATTACCATGTCTTTTATTTTTTGTTGGTTTATTTCGAGTTTCGAGTATTATTTTTTATGCCTTTGATTATTTTTGTGACTTCATCTTTCGTTGGTATTTTGATATATTCCTCTTCCCCTCTAGCATTGTGATCTGTTTCTTCTTGGCCTTCCTTATTTACCGTATTTTGGAGTTCTTCAAATTGCTCCTTACATTTTTCTAGTATTTGCGTCGGTCCTCTCAGTAAGTCTCCTTCGTGGTTTTTAAAATAGCTATCCCTACTATAGTAACCTTTTCCTACTTTGTATTTCTTTGTAAAATGCTCTAATTTCCAGACATTTCCTCAATTTGTATTATTTTTTCTCTTTGTACAAACTTTTATTCTTCCTTTACATGCGATTGTTTTCTTATGTTTTTATATTGTTCTCTGTTTCCTATTTTGTTGTTATCCAGTATTTTTTGTCTAAGTTTATTTTTCTTCTCTGATCCTTCTACACACTTCTCATCGAACCAATCTTTTAGCTCTTGATTCTTCAGAATCGTCGTTTTAGCAGTTTCTTTAATGGCTTCCTTTGTTTGTTCCCACATCTGCTCATCTTATGTGGTTTGGCAGCATTTTCCAGCTGTTTTGCAATCCCCCCTTAATTCTATTTTAACATCACTCTTTCCACATAATATAGTTTTTATATTTTTTGTATGTTTTTTGTGTTTCGTTTACTCCACTTTTTTACAGCTCATCCTTACTAAGAAATGATCGGATTCCGTGTCTGCACATCTTTGTACATAACAGTATTTAATTCAAATACGTTTTAGTCGAATGCACGTCTGTTAAAGTAATGGTACGTTCTTCGCTTAAAGATTAGCATACATTTGAATACAGCGTCAGAAACAGCCGAACGAATATTCTAGTTTCGATTTACTAGAATCTAATTGAAAATTCTAATACTTGCGAATTGAAATATAAATAGATTTATTGTAAATTTTATTGCACAGGGTTTATGTATCGGGTTTAATTTAAAAATAGAGAGTTTTATGTAAATCGACTGGAATATTGATTTAGAAAATCTCTACGGATAAAATATGGTTTTACAAGTTAGTTAAACACACAATTGCAGACCTAGTAGTTTGCATTCAGATTAAGTAAAATAAATACTGGATACTAATCAATTAATGGAAAGTAAACAAATGGAGTGTAGGCAATGACCGAAAATCAATTAAACGCAAACACAACCAATGAAAACAACTGCCAATTATTTGAACATTCAAATAATAGCATTTGTCTGTATTTAATTTTCGATACTTAATTTCTTACCTTATTTTATTTTTTGATATTCCGATTATATGCTCCTGGTGCAATCCTTTTATTTAACTAATTATGTTCTTACTGATTTATAATTGTTTAAAAGTTAAATACGAATAATTGAATAAAGCAACAATTAAAATCAAGAAAAATATAATTTACTATTCATTTAACAGAACACTCCCATAAACTAAAATACTGCAGCATGAAAATATTAAAAATAAACTTCAAGATATTTACCCTTTCATATTTTCAGTAAAGTAAAGTAAATGCATTTGCATATATAGCGACGTCTAGTTTAAGAAACGTCTCAACAAACACAACTACGCCTTCGTTTACCCAACAGAAATTTTTCTTAACATGCAATTTTGATGAGTTGCTCGTTATCTAGGCATTCGAATGCTGGATCAACCATACATGACTGACCTAATCGAAGCTAACTCAATGGGACACGAACCGAATCTAATTGACATATACAGTGCGTCTTGGGGACCCACCGACGATGGAAAAACGGTGGACGGACCGCGAAATGCGACAATGCGCGCAATCGTTAGGGGAGTCAATGAGGTATGTACGTTAGTTATAATTCAAGGAAAATTTGCCGTATTTGCTATTGAAGTTGGAGAGTTACGATTGCCAATTTAGAATCGTTCGATTGTATTTGCATAGTTACGCATATTTTATTTTTATAGAAGATGGTGCCTTTCCAACTTGCAATAAGGTTCGTTATAATAGTAATACGTCTAGAAACAATTTCCAATATATGTGAGATGTAATGTTTCTCGTATTTCGCCTATATTAATCTAATGCTACATATAGAAACTAGATACACAGGGCAAATAATTAATTAATTAGAATTGCGGAAGTATTTATTTTGGTTGTGTAAACATATATATTAGTCAAGTATATAGCAAATTAATATTTTGGCAATAATCAGTTTCGTCGCTGGTAGTCACAGTTGGCGATTTTAGTAGATTTTAAATTAATTGGAAATCGCTGTAGTATTGACAGATGTTCCAATTAAATTCAATTTAAATGAGCTTTAATTCAAATCGCAAATTTAGCTGTCGGCATTCGATGTTCTCATCGAATAATAATTTATTTTTGTTAGTAATGAATATGTACGAAACTATAAATAAATATCAGTGTATCAATGCACCAATGTAATTTTTACTGTGATAGGGCCGAAACGGATTGGGTAATATCTACGTCTGGGCGAGTGGAGATGGTGGTGAAGATGATGATTGCAATTGTGATGGATACGCAGCAAGCATGTGGACCATAAGCATCAACAGTGCCATAAACGATGGTCAAAATGCTCATTATGATGAAAGCTGTTCGTCCACCCTGGCGTCCACTTTCAGTAACGGCGCCAAAGACCCCAATACAGGTGTTGTAAGTATGTTTTAAGGTGGATTCCGAAGGATCTGCCAATTGTCGCGAACCAGTCGCGTGTCGGTATCGGTATTGTCGATTATGGAAACGTGGGAATCCATCTTGGCGCCGAGATATATTCCAGTAATTTTTTTTTACGTTGAGATTTTATTTACAACAACGGTTATATTAAAAAATATGTGTGTATTTTTGATTTTGTAGTTACGTCCATGTAGTATGATTCACTCTGGACTATTGTTCAACCAATCATTCAAAATATATATTCTGGAATATTTTATGTCCGCCCACGAACGGGTGGTGAAGTTCAGCGAAGTCGTAACAGACGATTATGTTTGTAAAGCTTTATGCACTCGGGAATCGTTTGCCTTTTTGGCATTTATTCGATAAGGAGAGCATCTTTATGATATCATAAAACGGTTGTCATTAATTTTCCTGTCTAGTTTTGAAATCGTATATTTGGCTGGGGGCGATGTTTTGCCCGTGAAATTGATTCTTCTCTAGTTTCTGGATTCACTCGCGGTCCCACACAGCTGTAGCCCGTAGGTCCATACGGAATTTGGTATTGTTTTATATATCACTAGCTTCTTATCACGTAAAATTTTTGAGTTTCGTCTGGTCAACCGGTTATAAGCTTTAAATTAAGCCGTTTTTCTTTCTTATTGATATTCATCTTCGTTAATCTTGATTCTCCAAGTCTTCAACAAGATCTGGATGCTGTTAAGAACGTCTCCTTGCTGTTTTACCATGAAGAACAGACTGGTTAAATCTGATTTGAGGACTGTGTGGTATTGAGAAGGAAACTAAGTTTTCAATATTCACTGTAATCCTGAGTGCCAAACCTTATCGAAGGCTTGGGTGATACTTTTTAGTAGTACTGTTTACTCGAAGCTGTAATTCACTTGTGCTACTACTCGATGCACCTGATTCATGGTGGCGTGTTGCTCAAGGAATCCAAATCAATTCTCGGGTATCGCATCAAGTTTGGCTGGTTGTGGTTTCAGTGTTTGAAGAAATAATTTCCTAAATAGTTTAGATAATGAAGGAAGCAGGCTGATCGACCGATAATAAGTCACATTCTGAACTTGGTAGCTTGAGAAGTACCCGGTCCGTAGAATAGCGTTAAATATGTCGGTTATTAATCTTAATGCTGTTTTGGTAGTTTCTTAATAATTTCCCCGGTTAACAGATCATATCCTGGAACTTTCTTTAGATTAAGGTCTCGTTTGATAATATTTTTGACTTAATTTAGCCTTATCGATTTTATGGGAGTTGCCATCTGGTAGGGATGTGCTAGTGCCGAGGAGATGTCTCCTTCCATTTATGGCGCTTCAGGAGCAAAATATTGCAATACCTTAACCAGGTGTTCGGCAAATACCTGAGCTTTCAGTTTGTTTGTTCTAGTCCATGACCATTACTCGTCCTTATAGGTGGGCTGTGCTTATGATTTTTCTTGAGTATCACTGTTGCCTTCCATAACGAATAATGAGTGGCTTCTGTTGTTGTTACACTTGTAATATAGTTTAGGATGGCTTCATTCTTTCATTCTTTAGTAGTTCTTTGACATCTATAGCCTATAAATAAAATGGGTTCCCAAGAGTGATTGTGAATACTTATTTTTCCAATGCCAGATATCAATGACGAGCCGAGGTTATCCTTAAGATAAACGGTTTTTTTTGGACATAAGCTCTTCGGTATACAAGTGCTTCATAGTGTGTAATGAAGTTCTTTATAATGATTGCATTACCTGCAATGTGGATCCATCTGGCTGTTTCGTATGATGTATAATGTAACCCCTGACCGTGATTTACTAGACCCGTAGCATTCCGCGGGAGTACTTTTAGATTTGTTCCCATTATATTTCTGTTAGGGAGATTTATTAATTGATAACAAGGATGTAGTCCTCAAAAACACCTCTATTGGAATATATCCTATGCGTAAATACGTCACATGCTCCTTAGATGCTGGAACAACTTTTAACCCACATAAAATTACGGTTTCAAAGAAATCTGCAAGAACCCATACCAATAATTCACAATAACCAATAAGTTTTTATTTCACGTGTGGCCATTGTATCAGAATTATAATTTTTATAGTGAAATTCCCGAGTGCTATCTGCAGGCTACATGCATAACGGTTCGACGTCAAAAATACACGGAAAAACTAAAATGTGCAAGCTAGTTGTTTACCAATAAATCAAAAACTGATCGACGTGTACTAGCTGGCGTTTCCGATGGCATGTCTGTTTCAAGTACTTTCTCCGTCGTATTGTTTGATATACTCAGCAGAATCCTAGATTTTGTTCATTGAGAACGCGAATTTCACGTGTCATACAGAAGTAGTGTTCTACCACAACTTCGAGAATTGACGCTGAGATGTTGTTTTTGTACAATGCTAAAGCCAAAAATATTCTCGACGGTGAGGCAATGCAATTGAGATTTAAATGTAAAAGAATAAAAGAATGTAGCTTTTGTAGTTTTTGTGGTGTGATTGCCCTCTCGTTCTAGTAATCCCGTTGGCTTCTGAGGTAATGCACGAATATTGGTTACAAGGGATATTCTATGAGCTGGTTTGAAGTGGCCATCAATCAAAGCGCAAGTGCTAGAATACGCGCAATAAATAGTGCAGTCGATCGTAAAATTTTCGTTCGTTTTTAAAAATACTATAATTTTTGTTTAAATTATTATAATTTGCACTTTCTTTTTAGATTTTAATTTCCTATTCGATACAATTATTAATTGTGTTATTTTATTTGTCAATTTTAATTAATATTATCGTTAAATGTAAAAAACAAATAATTAAAAGATACATTTTAAATGTAAAATAATATATAATTTACTCCAATATGTATGGCTCGCTGTATGATGAACAGCAAAGTTTTAATGAGATAGGAGTGGCTAGGATGATGAGTCAGTCCTTGCATTCTTATTAATTGCATTTATTTCATTACTAGCACTACTGTTATCATTCTTAAAAAAGCATGAAAGTAATGGTAATAGAAAAATTTATAAGACTGCATAAGAGAAACGCAATGGCTATGGAAGGTGGAAAGGGAACAATTCACTAGATAGAAATGTTGGAACGGTATGGATCAAGCTGTAAGGAAATGTAACGTAGTGATAAAAGGAACTACCTTCAAGGAGGACAGGAAAAAGAAGGCCCACATATTCCTCAAAAGCAAATTAGGACTGAAAATGGAATTTGGGAAGTACGCACAATAAAGGCTCAGCACAACGTGACTCATGCGGTTGAATTACCAAATATCAAGGAGAAAAGGAAGTTGACGAATAAAATAAAATTGCAAGGTAAAAATATCTATATACAGGATGATTAAAATAAAGACGATAACAGGATACAAAACCTAATAATGATCCAAGCCAAAGAAGAGAAGGGCAAAGGAAAAACGATTAAGATAGGTTACAAAAAACTAATTGTGTGGATCTGGAATATGCAATTGAACAAACTGGTGCGTAAGGAAGAGGCTGACCAGGCAAAAAACTAAACAATGTACATCAGAGGGAATATATTTTAAGTACGGCCAGGCGGACGAAGGACACGTGAAAAAATACTCAAATTCCTCAACAATTAAAGAAGGTCAATGAAACGATATATATTTTAAGGGCATATGGAATGTAAGGGGCACATGCGCCAAGGAGTTTTAAAGAATTAATAAGGGAATCTAAAAGATATTAGACAGAAAGGACAGCCTTACAAGAAACAAGGGTTAGATATTGTCGATATAGAAGATGTGATTTTTTGTGATGGAAAAGAAAACTAAGAACTCGCTTCATGGTACAAAAAACTTATAACGATAAGGTGATGTTTTTCAAACCTATATCAGAGAGGTTGTGTGTTATATGTTTGCGAAGAGAGAAAAACAATATCAGTATAATCAATGTCCTTGGAAAAAAGGAGAAGAAGAGAAGGACATATTTTACGAACAACCAGAAGAAGACTATAAAAAATTATCGGATGACATTCATGTAATACATATGCAAATAGTGAATGGACATTACAACGCAAAGTTTGAGAAACAATAGTACATAGTGAACATGAAATATCTAATGACAATCGACACCTAGTTATTAATTTTGCAATATAAAAAGAAATCATGGTGGTGAGTACCACGCAACTGGAATGGAAAGAAATATATAAAAGGACATGGACAACATCAGCCAGAAGGCTGTGCAATTCAATTGATTATGTACTTGCAGAAAGAAAACATATGAACGTGATTAACAAAATAAGTAATTAAAGATACTGCTAAAACGAGAATCCCGCAGAAGAAGAAACAGACAAACAGGAAAGATTGGTTCGATGAAGGGTGGGTAGAAATAGGAGGAGAAAAATGTAATAAGACAATACTAAATAACAACAAAATAGAGAAAATATAAGAACATAAGAAATCGAAGAGTATGTCTAGGAAAAAAAGAATGTAAAATGAGGAAAAACTCATAACCGTCGAGAAAAAATTTGGGAAATCCGAGCATTTTACCAAGAAATATAAAGATAGAAAAAGGTCACTAACTATTTTAAAAACCAGGAAGCTGAACTGACGCAGATAATAGAAAAATGGAAGGAACACTTTGATGAATTCCTAAATACGGGAAATAAGGAAGACGAAGAAGAAACATAATACCACAAGAGGAAAATATATGTAAAAAATAATAGTCCAAGGGAAAAGGAAGTATCAGAAGAAATTATTAAAGCAGGAGGAGTTCACTTAATACAAACAAAACAAATGCTCGAAGAACGGACAATCGTGCTGTTTTGCCCTTTGCATAAAAAATGTGAAACATTTCATGTGGAAACTTATAAAGTACTGTCAAAACTTATTAAGGAAAGATTAAGAAGCTACAGAAGTTGCCCTGGGGAAATATTAGGCAAGTTTCAGGAGAAATGTTTCGGTAAATGACCACATTTTTACTCCCAAAGAAATCCAAACAACCTGCTACGAATACTAATGCTCTGCAGGTGATATTCGCTGATTTCAATGAAGCCTATGATAGAGTAAACAGAGATCAAATGTAGAATGCAATGAGAATACTACAAATACCCGAAAAAGGCCATGCTATGACGCTGAATGAAACACAAAATAAATTCATCTGGAGTGGCCAGAAATAAACAGAATTTTTGGTGGGATATGGCCTGAGAGAGGTGATCGTCTTCCCAGTACAATCTTCAAACTGTCTTTGGAAAGCATAATTAGAAACAATAAATAAAAAATGTAATGGACAATATACAACAACATATATATGTGGACAACTTTACACTCCTTGGAAAGGCGAAAACGGAATTATATAGGATCACAAAAAAATGGAAAAGGAAGCTAACATTTTCGGACTGGAAATAAACCAACAAAAAGAAAATACATGGTAATAGGCGAATCCGAACAGTCAGCAGATGAAAATTTGCAAATAAGTACGAACAATCGAAGGGAATATGAGTTTGGAAGGTAAAAGAGCAATGATAAACAAAAAAAAAGAAGAGCAGGAAATATAACTTAAAAAAGCGAAAGACATCAAGACCAACCGTTATATATGCCTGTGAGGCATGGTCATCTTGAGAGATGGGAAAGAACTAACATAAGAGCTGTTCATATGGTGGAATAAACACAGAAGACGGCTGGCGAAGAAGAACAAATAAGGAACTAAACTTATGTGCAAGTAAAGATAACATACGCCTTAAAAGTCCAACGACGAAGGTGGATAAGGCATATAGACAGAAGGGCCAAAAATACGATAAAAAGTACGAAGATCCGAAATTGGCAAAAGAAAAGAATGGAATAAAATTGTTCAACAAGCGACGTGTCATGCATATACATACATATAAATTCAATCTTTAAACGTATATCTGAATCGTATTTTTACGGCGATCTGTGTATCGACGAACGTAATGTATGTATTTTATGGTCGGTCCCCTGTGTCTGATTTTTAAAGCGGATAATTAGAAATGCCAATGGTTGTATGCATATATTAATATATAATTGAAAAACTACATTCGTTTCGTGGTAAAATATAATAATATTTGATTCTTCCTTTCAATGTTACAAATTCGTCCGTGTTTTCTCGCTCCATGTAATGGTTTCGCATATATTACTTATGCAACTGTGTTTTAATGACAATTGTTCAACTCGCTTCTGCAACAAATATATTTTTAGGCCACAACTGATTTGTATGGAAAATGCACGACGACACATTCTGGAACATCAGCAGCTGCGCCGGAAGCGGCAGGTGTGTTCGCTCTGGCTTTGGAGGCAAAGTAAGTTGGATAGTTTAAATTTATAATCATATATATGCAGGTAGTTATTTGCTTATTCATACCGGAAATAATCGGTAAATAATGTATTACTATTGCATTGGCATACTGTGAAGACTTGAACTTATTTTCTTCTTGTTAGTGAACAACTCACACAAAAATTGTGTAAATTGATTTCCCTGTTTTTGAGGTAAATTTCGTTCATAATCTTTGGGTTTATGGATGTTTACAGTTTCGAAAAAAAAATTGATTGCAGCATTTTCATATACATGTTTTGCACCTACTTCAATAAACCCCAACGCTGGAAACATTGGTTGTAAATTAAAGAAGATATGTGTGTGATATGTTTATGTTCGAACATAGCCTACTGTCCTTCAATTTGTTGAAAACGTCGATCCCTCAAAGATCTACTTTTAAAGCATGTGGCAAGGAAATACATTGGCTTCATTCCGATTCAGATTCCTATTTGCAATAGTAGCATTTGCAGTACTTTGAAAATGTTTGTAATATTCTTTAGGGCCGTGCTGTATATAGTTTTTTATAGGTTAGACATGCTTACGGCCGCCATATCTTCGTTTATTCTATCAATCTGCCAATTTCAATCATTTTAATTCTTTGCAGTAATAATTTAACGTGGCGAGACATTCAACATCTGACGGTGCTAACATCTAAACGAAACTCTCTATTCGACGCCAAAGGCCGCTTCCACTGGACGATGAACGGTGTAGGTTTGGAATTCAATCATCTGTTTGGATTTGGGGTCTTAGATGCCGGAGCGATGGTGGCACTTTCGCTGCAATGGAAAACCGTGCCGCCGCGTTATCATTGCGAAGCTGGGTCCGTTAACGAAGTACTGTAAGTATAAGTACATGCTGTTGAAGTATAACATGTTAATCATATATTTTAGTCAGGTACCGTCGACCAAGTCGCTGATATTAAAAATTGAGACGAATGCATGCCAGGGCCAAAACACTGAAGTTCGCTATCTGGAACATGTGCAAGCGGTACTGTCGGTAAACGCCACACGTAGGGGCGATTTGGAACTGTTTTTGACATCGCCGATGGGTACCCGGTCGATGATATTAAGTAGACGAGTGAACGACGATGATGCACGTGATGGTTTTACAAAGTGGCCGTTTATGACGACGCACACGTGGGGGGAGTATCCCCAAGGCACCTGGTTATTAGAGGTAAATAAAAAATTAGTAAAATGTACACACAAACAAAATTCGTATTGCTCACCCCTATGATATTTTAGTTATGTATTTACAAGGCATGGCTTCTAAAATTATTATATTGTATAAATCCAATAAATCTTATATGTCAAGCTTATTTCCAATTTTAACAGGTCAGCTTCAACTCAACAACACCTCAGAGAGGATTTATCAGAGAATGGTCCTTAATGCTTCATGGTACAAAAGAACCTCCCTACACCGAACTCTGTGTACTAGATCCGCATTCCAAGCTGGCCATAGTGAAGAAGGCCCACGAGGGAAGGATGAATATGTGAATTCATTTCTAAATACAACAAATACATGTAAATTGCGTTCTCCATTGACCATTTATTTTCGAAGAGAAAAGAAGAGCTTTAAACTCGATTACCTTAACCCTTAAACGTTTCACAAAGACTCACGTAGCGATTAATAGCTCATACTATGAAAACCAACTGTAAAATACTGTATTGTAAGTTTACTTTAAAAGCTAATATAATAAAATTACTATTTATTTCGTTTATTTGCACTTTTTCTTTGATCTATGTTGTACGTAAGCATATTGCTCGATGAATGTATAGCAAACTCGTCTTGACAAATATATAACGCCTATGGAAAAACTACTAATGAGGTTTCTGTTTTAGATTTCCTAATTTGATTAAAAAAACTAATGAGCGAACCACTGTAACGGATACGTGCTATTTCTGCTTGTGTGAATTATTTCAAAACTTAGAGCATGTGATGTGCTGGTAGGTGGCAATACGGTGTCTTAAATTTTGATAATAATCGCTTATAAATATTTGGCCAAAAAGAGTGATTTGTTTCAAAAATCATCCTCAGACAGTTCAGTAAGGATACGAAAAGAGAGATAGCTCCAAGATCACTTCAAAAGAATTTTATTTCGACTAGTGTAAAGTGTGAACTATTTCAAGCCTCGTGAGGTGAACGTCATTCTTTTAAAGATCTCTGTTTAGCATAGAACGCGAGTCGAACATAACATCAACACTGAGCACAAGTCAGATATGTTCAGAGCCTCTGGAATTGAATTGCTATAAACTTTGTTGTTGCATTACTGAGGTTTCTATTATATTTCTCTTTTAATTCTTTATACTGATGATAAAATTCAAAACTAAACGGTTTACAAATTTACATTTATACGATAAAAAATAAACTTTCTGATACTCAAACATTCTTGGATCTTAGATGAAAAATATTGTGATTACAATTCTTCAAATGGTTAAATATTCTCTCCTTTAGAACTGTACAAGGAGACGTATAATTGCAACATCACAAGAAGATACGTTAGGAACGTCCCAATAACCTGCAAAAAAAATACTGAAAAAATCAAATGGACCCTGTACTAAGCTGTCTTACATCTGATACTAGATGAATGCCAACCAAAAATATATTAGATACGTTCACAATAGGTTTTCTCATGGCCATCGCCTTAATGAGGAGTTCAATCTGAAAATACAAAATTATAGCAGGAAATGTATCAAGTTAAATACACTCAATTGTATTTACGTGTGCTCCTTGCATGTATTCCAATTTACATATTGGATAACGAAAAAGGTACGATAGCAAGTCGTCGCCCTGCAAGTTAAATTGCATCAATTATTTTTTTCATATTACACAAATAAAATAGGAAAGGCAGACGACATACGCTCGGAGATGATACAATATTTGGGAAAGGAATAAATAAAACTCATTCACAAAATGATACAAGAGATCGCTCAGGACTGGAAGTGATGTATATATATTTATATAAAAATGAGATAAAGTGATATGCAGTAACTACATAATATGTATAAAATTTTGGAAAGAATAATAGAAACTAGAGAAACGAAAAGAATTAGAGCTTACTTTTTCTGGAAATACAATAATGAATTAGAGGAAACAGATCAATCCTGGAATGGATTTTCGTATTTTCATATTTCGACAGTTATACGAAAAAATAATATTACATAGGAAGAAGCGAAGATATTGGCACAGGATGGAGACGGCAACCTCTACATGGTAGAAGAGGACTCGGTATAAATAAGTAAATTTATTTTATTTGCATTATTTTATTATGTATTAAAAAGTCATAGAGTAAAGCATATCAATCATAAAGGGGGGAATTTCTATATACATAAAAGCATGAGAAATATTTTGGTTAATTTTATTTGTTTTTTAAAGTCTCTTATATTAGCCTTGTTTTTTCTTTTCTGCGAGTTATTGACGATAACGTATAACACTACCTCTCGCATTCTGTCAACGTGGTCTTTTCCACCTTGCCATATTTTGCATCTACTTAGGCCGGTAATAGCATTTAGCTTAAGACTATTACCTTGCATTGTTATATTTTGTGGCCTCTACAGGTGATCTATAATGACATTGAAAAAAAAATAGAGCTTAGGCTACCCTTTGTCTAATACGAGTTGATACAAGAACTTTCCCCATTAGTCAATTGCTGGTCTTGACTATTTTCCGTGTTAAATTATTTTATTATTATTTCACTCGTCTACCGTTTTCATGTTTTTATGATACAGTTAACACATCAATAAGTTGTATTATGATAAAAACCTACGGAACTTCACGAAGTAGGGGGCATATTACATTCGATAGACTGCTATTTTCGTTGATGAAGTATAAACATTGCATATACAGTGGACTTGTAGCTCCTCATGTATTCCAATAATAGTTCTAATCCACTGTAATCATTTCGTTTATAATTGCCACCACGCCTGGCTATTATCTATTTACACGATTAGTTTTTCATGTATGTATGATTGGTATGTACAATTTCAAGAAATTGTACAAACAGTCGTCTTTAGTGATTGCAGGTATACGATATTTTCGTGTGTATTGGTCGTGTCTCGTGTATTTTTTAAATGTTTATTAAATTTTGCTTGCGCATCTCAAATTCTTCTGGTGTTATTAAACTTATGAATTTGAAATAGGATTTCCGTTTCTATTTTGTCAAGTGCTTCACGTCTTGGTCTCCTATTGATCTTAACTTTCCTTGTTGCAAATCCTTACTTAGAACTTTTTAATATACTTTCGTATTCATTTCATTTATTCCTGGTCAACACTGTCATTATCGTGTTACTTAGTTCTTTAGTCATTCTTTTGTAGTCTAAGTATATATGCTCAATTTATTGACCTGGTGTACAACATGATGTGTGATTGCATTAATTTCCTCATTGTTTCGTATGTGTTATTAGTAATATTAGCCTTATTTACATATCGGATAATTATACACACGTTTTAGGAAGAAAAAGGGACATGGAGGTAACTGTTTCGAACAATGAGCCGTAACATTTAAAACATGTTGTGGTATTGGGTTATTTACAAATGAAAATAAAGTCAGCCGATGAGCAATTTATTTTTATTCATAATACTGCCATACCATTAAAAAATCACTTGGAAATGACTGAATGCTCTTCAAGGGTAACCAATATAAATAAAATAAAGGCCTTTTCTGCATATACAGGATGTACTCAGCTGTTCATAAATTACATAAATAATGGATAAAGACGTTGCTCTTGAATTTAATATTAATAGAATGAAACATTTTCTGTCTGCATAATATGTCATGAAAAAGAAACTAACAATTGGCAATAAGACATGTTAAAAGGGGGGTTGAAGTGAGATAAAAACTATATTCTGGAGACTGCTTCAATTTTAATTCCTTGTCAAAGGAAATAGGTCAGTTATACTATAAATATAATGTAAAATACTATCACCATGACTGGTGATAAACAACAACTTCAACAAATTCAAAAGGTTGACATTGTAAAGTTTTAAAACATGAAAATTTAAATGATAAAATTAAAATGAAGGGAGCGGAAACGTGGTGTTAAAAATATGGCAACAACATTACCAACTATGCTACAGGCCTGGGTTGTATTGGAGCAAAATTGTGGTAGTGATTGTGAAAGTAAACGTGAGAAAGTTTTATATGCGAGCGAGATTGTGTGTCAATTATTCTGGCTGTGTAACGTTTTTCGTAAATTTTGCTGAATGTAATTAAAGGATGAAGACTACAACCACCGAAATGTTTTAGTTCGTAATTTTGAAGAAAATCTTCAAAGTTTTTTTGAAAATAAACATTTGTCCGTCGATATGACCCTGACTCATCAATGGTGCTGAATACTTAAGAATGGAAAAGAAGGGACCAATATGAAGCTGCGACCAGGTGAATTAAGAACTGCATCAACAGACGAAAATATGGCATTAGTGGAGGGCTTGATTAGAGAAAATCGTCGAATTGCAATTACAGCTATTGCAGAAAATGTTGGTGTGAGGACAGGAACGGTTCATTGTATCGTACACAAACGCGGCCACACCATAGTTTGTGTGCATTAGGTTCATCGTCTTTTGTCTGTGAACCAAAAATTCGTGCGAATAAACTTGTCTGCAACAGCTAACGGTGTACAGCTAAGATGGTAATGACTTACTCTTGTCAATAATTGCTGGTGACGAAACTTGGTGTCACTATTTTGAAACATCCAATAAGCTGCAATCGATGCAATGGAAACATTCAAATTCTCCACAAGCAAAGAAGTTTAAAGCTCAACCTTCTGTTGCCATTATTTTTCCATCATGATGGAGCCATGCTGAAGAGTTTAAAGAACCTAGAGTGCATATCAATGCAAACCTGTACAATGAAACAGCAGCAGCCACAGGAATTCTATGAGAAGGGTATACATGGGTTGGTGAAACAATGGTATATGCGCCTTAATTTTGGTGGTAGTTATTTGTAAATTTTTTCAATAAAGTTTTTATGGACCAATGATTATAATACCGAGTTCAACTTAAGTAAAACAGACATGCATGAAACTACTACGTTATGTGCGTGCACGCTAGAATCAAATTTATAATGGCTGCCTCCACTACTACCAACCGCACACGTCAAGGACATAATTCATCACCATGCGATAAACTGCTCCAAATTAAACCAGAGATGGTCAACAAATATTGTCAAAATTGTTAGGCAGTCACGTACTACACACGTAGCATGCTACTAACCACCAATTAACATGACATAATGGATCATCAACATGGTGCTGATGATCCCTAGAAAAGTGAAACGGTACCGTCCACAATTAAAAACTGTATTTTTTGCAAATCCAACCGGGTTTTCTATAGTTCGCTGAACTTATGTGCATGAAAACCGAGATCATTTCCTACCAATTATGTGCCATAATTGAAAATATGACAGAAAATGTAAAATTTACATGAAATATGGACTAATCTTAGCGCCAAGTCGTTTTGATGGCCACTACATAAAAAGGTGGTGTGAAAAGGTATTGTCAAGCGATCCACCAGTTAATCTTCATGAACTCGTTTAATTAATTCTACCCGTGATCCCCCAATTAACACATATCAAAACAGTGTACATACTCACCGATCTTTTCAATTTTTCAGCGGCTGTTAAAATATATAACATCATAATTATAGAAAGTGTCAGTATGAATATTATGTCGACGTATTCGTAAAAACTAAGGGCAGCATCCTTGAACAGCACCGCAAATATCAAAATGTCGACGTAAGTAACATCCATTGTTACAAGCAGCAAAATTCCGAGCAGTACGATTATGATTGAAAAATGTTCAAAAAATCGAAAATTCTCCATCACACATAGGTGCAATCGCTGGGTGTTTTTGATGCTCGTTAGCAAGGGACAGTCCAGGCGATCTTTGAAATTTCTCCTAACATGCAAATTTAACTCTTGTTTCAGATGGGCGTAACATTTGTCGAGAATTTCACCGTGAAGTCGCATTTCTGTAGTTATGAAAATCGTCACGATTACGCTAGAGTACACCTGCAAAAATTTTAAGTATTTGCCCGTTAAGTTGACGTACGCTCCGGCAGATATCACAGCGACAGATATGAGGATTACACTCCGTCTTCTGAGATTTTTCACCGTATCTGCGGTTAGAACGTCTTCCAATCCGAACGTTTTTCCATTTTTCAAAATATATAGGAAACCTTCGTACATCTTGTATCTGTCGTTTCCCAACACGAATAGATCAGTAAGTAATATTGTTAAAGGTATAAAAGAGGAGAATAATTCGGTACCGGTTTTGAGGACGTTGAATGGCTTTTCCATATCCGATTGAGTTATTGTGTAAATAATTTGGAACAGGAAAACACCACCCGTCATTAACGATAATAATTTGTATTTTAATGATGGCGTCATCGACGTGTAATCGCTGGAGTCATGGGAGCATTTAAATGTGAATGAAGCCAGAGCTAAGAAAGAACCGGAAGCAAGGAGGAATTTGTTCGCACAAAAAACA
Source organism: Geotrupes spiniger (assembly GCA_959613385.1). Taxonomy (NCBI): domain Eukaryota; kingdom Metazoa; phylum Arthropoda; class Insecta; order Coleoptera; family Geotrupidae; genus Geotrupes; species Geotrupes spiniger. The sequence continues at coordinate 25,070,524 of OY390731.1, forward strand.
CAATTTTTCATCTTGCGATTTCATATGCAACTGAACGTCATAGTAATTTTATCAGCTGTAATTTACGTAAATACAGGTAATTGTTGTCGTTAATTTAACAGTTTGCATACAGGAATTATTGATTTTTGTATGGATTGCACTAAAAGTAAATCGAATGCATTATCGGACGGTAAACAACACATGCAAGGTAATAATAACAGCAATTTAATTGATGAGAATATGAGTGAAGTGACTACAAAGCTAATGCCATTGATGGCGAAATTTTTCGTAGCAATGAAACAAACAAGTAATACATAATTCAATTTAGTTTGAAAAGGAGTTAAATAATATTAAAAACGAACAAAAACGAACTCAACAGAAAGTAAATCAATGAATAAAAATTGGTAAAATAAGAAGAGACGAAGATAACGCATTAGATGATAATAATAATATTAATATATATGTATTGCCCAACAGTAAAAACTAGCAAGACAACACAAACATGCAGATAAATAAACAATATAAACAAAATAATAATAAATATCTTTATTATATGAACTTGTATAATTTATGAATAAATAAATAAAGAAACAAATAAACAAATAATATATTTGTAATAAGTACAGTTCAATCTCATGGTGAGATTCAGATTTAGGTAAACCTATTCTAATATTAAACCTAATCAAATAACCCAGTCCAACCTAAACTAATCTACGCAAAGTAACCTAACGTTACTATTCATTTAATATAAACAAAAACTAAAAAAATATATAAAAGACTAATAATGTTACAAAAGAACTAACTTAAACCTAAAGTTCATATTGAACAAGGGAAATGTTGCGCATAAATTCATGATAGTGGAACAAGTTCAACTACAACCGAAAGAAAACAAAAACTATTACTTAAAATAAACAGCATATGCAATTATTTATTGCATTGGTCATTAGGAATTAGGAACTCTGAGAGAATGATCTTTCGAATATCGACGTTTTGTGTGGCGAAGGAGTAATTAATTATTATTCGAAATCTAAAGATTTGAAGAAAATAATTTTATGAAAAGACAAAGCAAGTACCCTTCTATTGTACATATTCAACCAGCACACATCCCACAATCTAAAAGTCACATGATCATATTTTCTTATATTGTATATGAGACCCAAACACGACTTCTGATTTTTTTGTATTCCATTCATATTAATAGAATCAAGAGCTGAATGAACAGGAAAGTAGAATAATAAATTCGAAAGAATGAATGCCTTACACAAACGCTTCTAAGTAGCAATATTTATTAGTTATCGAAAAGGATAAAGACGTTTTAGGTTCCTATATGCCATGCTGATATATTTAGATATCTGATCACGATAACGAAAAGTATTAGATCCCTGCATAACTCTTAAAGGTGATGAAATTATATCACGATATTTACACTTTACATATACTTATTTATACATGATATAATCAAGCGACAAAGCTTCACAATGGGTTGAAGAATATATCATTGTAATATGAATCAGCACAATTACACATCCTTATCAAAGGAGCCTTCCACAGGATATTCGTCCTCGGTGTTGCAAACAACGTTGGTGAGAGACGGGAGTTTCTGCGAAGCACGCGAAAATTTAGCATCGATAGTAGCTGCGGACAGTCAGTTTTAACAGTGACCAATTTCAAGAGAAATCTAGTGCCATTAATTTCTCTACGTACAGAAAGAGATATTGCGTCTAATCATCAGCATCTCACAATAAACACTTCAAGCCGTCAACCGTCGTTGAATTCGTTCAATTGGTACGAAGTATAAATGGGTGACCAAAGTACTGACGCATATTCTAGTTTGCTTATAACAAAGGAACAATGAAGCGTTTTCAACAGCAGTGGATTATTGAAGTGTTTGGATGCGTTCATTACAAATCCTAGGCACTTAGACGATGTCATAGATAATTTGAAAATATGTGAGTGGGGAATCAATTGTGACTTCCAGATCGTTCACAACATTTGTTAACGTTAATCCCCGACCTTCCGTATTGTAGGAAGTGCGTTTCAGCTAATATTTGGCACACCAACGGACAATAATAACAATGTTATACATCGTCGGTAATGGTTAAGGTTGGACGAGTAGATTTCTATATAATCGGCAAAAGCAAGTACATGACAAGAGAAACGACAATATCATCGATGAATAAAATGTATAGTAATGGTCCAAAATTGGACCCGAACGAAACCGAATGAAGAATATCTATTGTAGAAATTACACTTAGTTCTAATGTTGGATAGGAACGCATAAGACTTATGTGTGTGTGACTATGAAATTTTGAACATTGTTTTGATTTTCAAATTTTTCACATTTTCGTTGTCAATATATCATACAAAATAATATTCCAGGGCTTATGTAGTTTTAGCGCACTGCTCATCAAAATTTATTTCGAAACAATTCCTTGTACATTATCTATCCGTGAAGTGTCGTTTCCAACGTTTTAAATCCAAGACACCTTCGACGTTTTTTGCCTCACAACTTGTTGCATAAACTCCGCAAGAACGCTTCGGTTTTTTTCATCTTAAGTGATAATCAGGTCACCCGTGATAATAATTTACTGATAGCATCGGTGTTGTCCTTCAGTGGTTGCGTAGACGCTCGTGTTTTAGTATCTGTTCGTCGCGATTATTGTGCAAATTGCGTTAATTCGAAAAACGGGAACCGTCGCGCAAACGGTAATAACGTGGAATAAGACAATTACGCGGCTTTTGAGTCGTGCGCGGTTTCAAAACTCATTTGCCTGTGATGCAGTGTGTTGAATTTTTTTTCGAAAATGTGTGTTTCGTGGACAATTTTGGATCGATGCCATTGGAAGGGTAAACGCGCTTTTGAAACGTCTGAGCCATCGGGGTGAGTACAATTAAGTTTATTCTGTAATATAGTGGTGGTAAACATCGATCTTGATCGATATCGGATTGAATCGCACTTCGACTGGTTAATGATTACGTGTTCGGTTTTTGTCAATTTTTCCTGAAAAAAAAAAAAAAAACTGTTCTGATCAACTTAACTCCAGCGATTATATTGCCGCAGTGTTCTTTAACGAAATTTTATTGCAATGTTTATTTGGTGTCTAAGTAATAATTTTATATTTAAAAATATTTTTATATTCAATGTGCTCCACGATATAAACGTTGAAGGAAATTCCTCTGGTTAGAAATAGAAAAAAATATATATATAATACAAAGTGATTAGTAGTTTAAACTTTCAAATGTAGCTGTTTTTACTTACTTATACTTTATGTAACGTGTGAGCAACGGAATTGTGATTCAGGGATGGCTTTGGAAGCTTTCGCGTATGTCTTAGATTAATTTTGAGTAATAGAACTACTCGCCGTTACTAACAGGTGTATCAACCCTTTTCCCGGTAACTTAAATTTAGATTAAATCAAACTGCAGGCAAAACTGCAAAAACTGAGGTTATGTTGGCAATAAAATTTTAAATAATACATTTTAATCATGACAACCAATAGTAATTATCAAATAAGATGAGTTATATTTTCACAAATAGTGTTAAAATTTCATTAAAAACTGTTTTACAATACTTCAAAAAGTGACAGTTTAAATGAACTATTTTATTGGATTAAAATTACACATTCATGGTATGTCTATCTCCCTCTTCCCGGGCCAACTCGAAAACATAATTCCGTTGCTCTCACGTTATAAGTAAGTTACTTATACTTTATGTATAAGTAAGTATAGGAATCATGAATATTTTCGAACAAGATATTTTAACGGATATACTTGTTTTGAGGTTCTCTGAATTGTTTCTGACGCGCTCTAGCGTCCAAACGATTATATAGCAGGAAAGATAACGTCCTATTTTGAAAGCAATACCTCAACCGAAAGTGATCGTTTATTCTTATCACCGGTTTTCTTATTTCGAAAATGGTACTAGTTATCAAAAAAATTGTTGAAATTTTTAACAACTTTGATTAGAAAAGTTTTTTCGACAAATGTAGTATAACTAAGTATAAGAAAGTTCAGTACGCACCACTGCAGATTTTTCACAATGGAAATAATTATGGCCCGTTTCCAAACATCAGGAAAAACAAATAACTTAACGGATAGATTATAAATTATAGTAAGACGCTTAGCCAATACAAATCTTTCATTCTTAACTAATTAACTATTTAAATCATAACCAGCTGTCATTTTATTAACAAAGGAAGCCATCACTTTGAGCAGTTCATCTTCAGATATAAATTGGAGTACAATGGGACGGTTGGAATCGACGCCATGTTGTGCACGAATGTTACATTGGAGGAACAGTTTAGCAAAAATACTTTGCAAATGCATGTGATTGTGAAACTGAGAACTAGTGTGGTATACCTGGAATCTTGTATATACAATTTTTTGATCGAATGTAGCGAAATACTTCTTTTGGATCACAATGAATGGAATTTTCTACACATTTCAAATACTCATTATTATTCTATACAGCTTGCGGTGTCGTTTAAATTTAGTGAAGTAGAGATAAGAACTCGTTTTCCATTTGCGCTAGTAATGATGCTACAATTTCAGATTGGATATAGATCCAACAATTACACAACAAATTGAAACACATTAAATATTTGTGATGGCAGAGGGTAGGACTGAATATGACCATTGATAAGTTTTTCACATAGTTGCACATCTGTTATAATGTACACAGAGCTTTCTGGTATTAAAAACAGGGTCCTATAGTTCAACACGAAATAAAATGTTTAAATAATTTTAGCACGCCGCACGAAGCAGTATCGTCGAAGGAAATCAATGATCAAAATGCCGTTACTGAAATTATAGGGATGGTAAAGAAACTGTTCATCTTCTGCAAATAAAAATGTATATTATATTTTTATTATTAGTAACAGAATTAGAATCAAATCACTTTATCAATATTGTTAATATAAATATATCCATTCTCATAATTAATCAACAATTAATCAAGAAACCTTTTACTATGTAGTCTCTCATATAAAATTATAACAAGGTTTAGCTTGCTGGGTTTGCTCTATTTACAAGTTGGCCTTAATCGGCTGATGATTGGTGCCTTGAGAACAATGGCTATTAAGTTGCATATCCTATTCTTTTACCTCAATTTAAACTAGATAATGCATTTTTGTTATGCATTTACTTTCACTAACTTACACATACAGTGCGTATCACTAAAAATAATCATGCACCGTTGCAGACAAATATAATTTCAGATCCTGACATATTTCTGAATGGAAGCAACCGCCACTGTAACTATTTAAAAAAATTCGTCGGATATTGTTTACTCATACGTAATATTTTCAAAAAGCAATCGAGAATAACAAAACGGAGTACCGATTTGACCTCGATCATCCTTTATTGAATTGAATTGAATTGAACCAGCTAACTGGCGCGGAGAAGTCGCGGCCATAACAGACTTAATCTTCACTTAGTAATCACTTCACAGATATTACAGGCAAAGGAAACATTGGAAAACCTTGTCCAAGTAAACGACCCTCAGTTTCCTCGTGTCAGCATCCATTAGTTTTCTGCACCATCCTTGTTCTTACGATACTTGTCGTGCTTACTCTTCGATTTTTGGTAGCCCTTTATCTCATTATGGAGCAAATGCTGGGTTGCAGAGATTCATTAGGCAATGATAAAATGTAAAATAATTGTGATTAGAATCTTAAATAACAAATAAATCAAGCTATGTGATAAGGAAATGGCTGATATGTAATATATTCCACAAAGAGCCACTTTAATAGATTAAGAATCGATTAAGCAAATATTAACATTGGATTTGAGGTAATTTATTCGATTTTGTTGTGTTTGAATTAAAAGGTTATTTAAAGTATTTTATTAAAGTTCCAAATAATAATTAGTTCTATGTGCTTTGTCTCTTAAACAGGTATTTGCATGTTATTTCCGTTGAGAAGTATTTTATCGTGTAATCTTAATAAAAGTTTCTCATTTCCATCATAATACGTTATTTAATAATGGTGCGAATAATCTCTTAAAGCGTCGATTCCATCTAAGGAGAAAGTATAACAACTAAGAGTGCCACAAAACTTAATTAGAATATTTTACCAGCTACCCATTCTGGTTACAATTAAAGCAATAAAATTGGGTTAGATAGCTAGTCATTGCTTCCATGAAACAGTCTGCTAAGGTACGATCTTAAAGAGCGAATCTGAAACCACATTTTAACCAGTTGTCGTTGATCCGACGAATAAATAGTAATTTTAGCCCTTGAGAGCTGAGTGACTTTAATATATTTCGTAACCAGAAATAAAGCTCATTAATTAAAATGAGTATAAATTTCTGCAACAAAATAGTGTACATAACATTATTTAGTGAATCATGTGGAGTATACAAGGATACATTAATGGTAAAATTGCAAACAACCCGAATAGCTATAGAAATTATATAATAAATGTGCTATATGAAATTTACCCTAATGGTAAATAACGATGTAGACATTAATAAATATTCTAACATATTGCGTATTTGAAAAATGAAGCAATTGGACACAGTCCCAAAAAGTGAAAAATATTTTTCCCAGGAGAAATATACAACTTTTTGTTATATATTTTATAATCTTATGCAAAGTAGTCATTTAAGTTCTTTTCACGCCAAATCAATAACGCTCAAAACTACTTCTTTAATACTACTATTAACAAATAAAAATGAAAATAAAACTTTATCGAATTTATTTAAAGCAACGGACGTAGAAAAAAATGTATGAAATGTATTTTCGCGCGTAGAAATTGACCAAACTTTTCTTCTCGTGAAAAAGTATTACTTTACTGACTTGATACATAATCAAATTTAGACGCCAAAATATCCAATAAGTCTTTAATTTGTCTTATCTTATAACTAACTCATCTTATCTTCTTAACTGCCAAGTTGAAATAAAAAATTATGCATACTACACCCTACTGTTATTAATAGGGTACGCCGTCTTAATAATCATAATGTGCGTATTTTTTTGTTACCTTCAAGAAATGTTGATTCAACAGGTAACAACTCAAGTATTTAAAGCCTACCGGTACTTATAGATAACTGATAGATATTTCGGCAATTATATACCTAAATTTTCTAGTGCGCTACACTTGTAATCATATATTAATTCCATAAATAATTAAGAACAACTTTTTCTGGTGTTTATTAATTTTACATACAGGTTGGACAGATCCTATAATAATATTGCAATAATAACAAAAATATAGTCGACAAAAACATTACCAAAAAATAGATATTTCAAAACATTTACAACAGTATTAGGACGACTAACATTTGGCAATTAGATTAATTCATATTGGTATTACTCTATCTTATTCGTAAAAGGTAACTCAAGTGGCCTAGATTATTTACCCATTAAAGCTATAATATTTCTGCCATTCGGACATTTGAGACACTTATTATTACGGTTGTGCTACGGTTTACTTCTTCTCCTTGAGGTCTTTGTTTAAATAATGGAGGACATAATGCAGCACTAAATCGTAGCAGTATTTATACTCGGTCTGAAATGGAGCACAATTAAAATGGTTTTTATGAACGACAGTCAACTTACTATATTTTCTATTAGCTGCGGTCTATGTCTTCTAACGGTTCTAACTGCTTGGAAGATGTCAACTTCTCCGTGCTGGATTACTTGTTCTATGCATGCGTTTGCGGCGCAGTAAATTCCACACCTACTACGGCCATCACTAAGAAAATATTTGTTACAAATGAACTGTTCTAATTGTATTACTTTAACTATATTAATAAAACATAGTCAAGGGAATTGGGACGGTTAATTGTCGCCTGTTTTGTAATCTGGACGATAGCAGGAAGTAAAATATGTTTCTTTAGATTAAGTATAAGTTGAAAATGACTACAAATCACTACACATTTCCTACGTTAACTCGTCCATGTCCTTTATAAAGGACACGTTTTAAATTAACTGTACTGAATATAATAGTTGATTAAGGAATTTAATAAATAATAAATATGTAATAAAATGTGAGTTCAATTCGTGCTCAGGCTAACACACATAACGTGACGTAACATGAACAGTTACAAGCCTCACTTATTGATTGTGGTGACAAAACCCTTCTATTCAGCGTGAATAAAAAGAAACGGTTTTGTAGCATTGTCACAATATCTAGTGACCATCATTTTAGGTACAAGCAAGATAATCGATATCAAAACCAAGTTGGCGAATTTTTAAGACAGCAAACTTGAAGATGAGCCCTAGCACAAATAGTCTGGATGCACCCTTATTGTTATGTGATAAAATTTATTTGCAAAAATAATAAGGGAATGAATAGTAAATGAAATTATGACTTACGGTGATACAACGCAAACGGGACCGTATTCGGTACGCTGGCGCCATCGTTCTACCATGTTCATCAACTCGACTAAAGAATTTGTGGACGTCGGCACTTTATGACCCATCGGCCAACACGTTAACTGAAATAACTGAACTGTCTTGGGGGGAGCCTTCACTCCTGCCATTAATTCAGTCAGTGACACTATCTGAAAGAATACGTTTCATAAGACTTTTTTATATTCGTGGCACAAAATTGGCGAATGAACTATACTGCCTGCGTTAAGTTTGGGACAAGTGTATAGTGTATAGTCAAATTACACATAGAAATAAGTCAAGTTATCTGTACAATTATGTTTACAAAGAATTAAACACTATAATTTCGTTGTGACCGTGTTGTCCTCTGTTAATAACTTTTGTTGTTTTATTATTCTTCTTCGTAATTTTCTGATGCTTTTCATGTAGTCGCCTTTTTGGCTGTTTTTATAGTATGGTTTGGTATCATTGCTACTTTTTTCTCTTTCTATTTAGTTCTATTACCAATTATTTATATGTGATTTGTGTAATTGTACTTTACAGCTTTTATTGTGTTCATTACAAAGAAGAAAAGTAGTTATATTGGCGCTAAATTATTGATTGCATCAAAAAATTTGCATCACAATTATCTAGCTAGTGAACACTACAGTTATGGTATACGAAATATTTTGAAATATTTCCTATATTCCCCAGAAACTTGCCACGATTATTTACATTTTATTTAAAATTGTTTGACTTTTGTATCTTCAATCACTGACGCAAGGCAATATATATTATATTTACAGAGTTGTGGATAATAAACTTCCTTATGCTACGGTATTTGCTAAAATGTGTGCATAATTGTAGGCGGGCCAATTTAAATTGCTCCGTCCGTTGGCTAATTAAATCTAATCAACAAACTGAAGGCAAATTGCAAAGTTGATTTCGGAGCCGTTCGTGTAGAATCTAAACGAAATAATCCGTTTATGTATGTATATGAAATGAACTAACTGCATCGTATATCTCAGCAAACTTGTTAAACTCAACCCACTAGAAATAGTGGTACTAGAATAAGTCGTCGTTGGTTCCCTCAAAATAATGGCATTTCAAAAATATCGCGGATCAACAATTTCGGAAATAAGTTCTTTAGTAGAAAATGTAAGCTTGATCTGCATAATTTATTAATAGTTATTTTGTTTTGTTTTGCAAAATAACGCGAATTACACAAAATTGTCTTTCGTAATGTGTGACATAGATGATTTTTTCTGATTTGAAACGTCTAAAAACCCTTTAAACATAACTGAAATTGATACATTGAAAAATCTTAAGAATTAAGTCCATATCCATATACTCATAGTTACTTTGCAGCTATTATTACACATTAAAATTTTAATGTAAAATTTGACAAACGCAAGTAACGCAAGTAACATATTATCCTTATTATGAAGTTCTAACTCGATAGCATATCTTTTTGTATTTATAAAAAAATGTCTGATTCCGGTTCAGATATATCAAGCGATATACATAGAAGAGGCCACAAAATAATGTTATTTCACTAATTCCTGAAAAATCGAAAGCGAAATATGTTTGAGAAATGGAAAGTTTGAAAAATGGTCTGAAGAAAAGAACATGAATCGTGTCAATGAAAAATTTTTGTCTTTAATAAAATAAAAATTAAAATCAGTATTCAATGCTGAGAATTGAGCTTTCTTTGAAAAAAACCATTGATATAAAGTTATAGCCTAGTTTACTAGCATTTTAAAGAAGACAATATCTCCTGTTAGGGAATTTTATTTTCTTCTATTGGCGGTACTTACTCCACGGTGTACTGATTTGAAATAAGAATTTGTAAAATTAAAATTTCTGATAGTAAAATTCAATTTAATTTGAATATACTAGGAGAAAATAAAACAAAGAAAAAAGTAATGAAATAAAACAAAGAAAAAAGTAAAGCCACAAATAAGCTAAAAGACTTCAAGGAAGGATTTATAAAGGACGATTTGATTGAAAAACAAGGGAAACAGAACAAAAGCGGGGTATCAGAAACTGATTATAAATGGTGTAATGTGGAAATTGGACTAGAACTAGGAGGAACACTAGTAATAAAAATGGAGAGACGAACACCGAACAAAAAACTAACGAACGAAGATAAAAAGACTCGCAAAACTGATGACAGACCGGTGAGAAACAAGAAACTAATAGTATAAGAATAAAAATACCAAAGAGGAATAAACAGAAAAGAAACATCAGAAGTTAATGATAAGGAAAATGAGATGGAAAAAACATAAATTGACCGAGATTATTGGCAAATAGTCATGTGTAATGTTGGTAATAATAATATAAATATGTATAAAGAATAAAATACACTAACAATTACAGAAACGAAGAAAAAAGAATGTGGATGTATTGAAGTAACGGGGAACATATCTCAACAAAATAATTATATGGAATGCAGTACCAGAAAGAATACTGAGCGTGGAACATGGACATTGTGTTTACAATACTCTTCTTTACGGACCAACTTAAGGAGCTTCCGAACTTGACGAATTTTGGAGTAAAATGCCGAATGAAGTAGAACGTAAAACAGGTACGTTAATAATAATTATCGGACACCTAAAGCGTAGCGTTGGCAATGATTCAAGGGAAACAATTGGCAAATTCGGTGATGTAACAAAAAATACGAATGGATAAAGGATAATGGCTTCAGTATATTGAATGATTGGCAGTACGTAGCACAGAGTTTGACCATAGAGACATATATACAGCCAAGGGAAGTGGCTACTCATGGAGACAAGTCAATAGTAGATTTAATACCAGTAGAAAGATCTAATACATCAAAGGTACTGGACGTCAAAGTAAAAAGAGGACGTGAATTAGTGACCATCACTTCGTTGAAATCAAACTGAAACTAACTAGAAACCAAAACTCAAAGGAACTGCAAAGTTAGAATGCCAACAAACTACAAGTTACAAGTTGGAGGAAGAAAATTTTAACTCGAAATGGAAGAAAAAATATGAAGATACACACAACAAAGAAAAAAATGTGGATGTAAGTAAGAGCTAGTTAGGAATTTGGCAGCGGTGGAGTCAGCAAATGGACGAACAGAAGGAAGTAAACGGCATGGTGAAAGTGTAAAATTAAATTGAGTTGAAAACTTATTTATGAAAAAAAAAACAAAGATAAAACAAGGTACGAAATGTATAAAAAACAAAGAAAAAATGAAAAAGATGCAAAAGGGCGGTCATGACAATAATTTGGTGAGAAAATTGAAAGAAACGTCCGAGAAAACTCTTAGGTGCTTTACCGCATATTAAGAAGAAAGGCATAATCCAATGGCAAACATAAATGACAAGAGAGGAAACACTATCTCAAATAGAACATAAATACTAATCAAATGGAGAGAGTATTGTATGGACCTACTGGGCGTAGAAAATAGAGAACTAATCAAAGGACAAGGACAAGGACAGAACGAAGAAAACCAAGAACAAGGCAAAGAAGAAGAAAAATAATACCGAGAACAGGAAGAAGAAGACAACCTATGATTGGACAAGTATCCCAAAAATAATGAACACAAACAGAAAAATATATACATATATGTGCAATTGATGCGGAGAAAGCCTTTGACATTGACAAGATATATGGAGGGTGTGAAAAAGATTAGTAAATGAGAAAATCATTGAAACCCCAAAGGTGCACTGCAAAGTGAAATCAACAACAGAATATCATGAATGAATACAAACGAAATGTATAGAGAATCTATATAACATATTCTTTAATAAAAAAAGAAATCAGTACGGGAACGAAACTTAAAGTGTACGAAACAGTACTGGCACCCACCTCGATATATGGTTATCTATCGTGGACTATGATAGAACAATACAAAGCAAAACATAAGCTACAAAACATTTTGCGAAAAATTCAGGGGGTAACAATAAGAGATAAGATACGAAGCGAAGCAACAGAAGGGGGCAGGATGTAAGCAGTATAATTGCGAAAATCTAAACACAACTCGGGTGGTAAGGACATATGACAAGGATGAAACATTATCGACAAGTGAAAACAGTGAGGGAAATGAAAACTGATGGAAGAAGGGGACCGAAGACATTTATGGAATGCAGGAATGCAGCAAAATACGAAGATATTGACACACGACCAAAAAACATGGCGAGACATAAGAAATTGTACACATTTTATAGAAGTGGGCTCGGGGTAAGAAGTAAGAAAATGTTTTACAATAATAATTCTGTTGTTAAAGGTTCCAGTTCAATAGACCATTATGTAAACGTACAGTCATATCGATTTAATTGAAACGTGACACGGCATGTGTTCGTGACTATAAAATGTCTGGTAGGGACTCTGTAATGTCATACTGGTTAGTGTAATATATTAATTGTAATATTAACAGCATTCGGTTGGCTGGTTTTTTAGAACAAGGACGATATCTATGCAATCGAATAGAGGGTAATAATTCAAGCAGCACTCGCATTCATATAATTGGGTTTATTGCTTTCAGAACGCCCCCAATCACAAACACCAAATATTTGCCTCACCTTTTTATTTATCCTGAACACCCAAGTTTTGATGTTCGTATAATGATTATGTGAAATATGGTCGATCGTAAAAACGGGACCGTATTTTTTTGGTGTTCTACCTTCAGGCCAAAAGGAAGGAAATGATTGCTGAAAAATAAAATATATTTAAAAATCGAACGATAAGTCCACCAACTTGCTTACGGAATTGTTCGGAGGTACGCATAATATGACGATAGCCGCGCATTCGTAATCGTACACCAATGACCAAAATTCGCCACAGGTCATTTTCATAGGCCATTCTGTTACGATGTACTCTCTCGGCTTGGTGTAACCCTAAAACATCGAACATTTTAAGCGATGAATATGTATTTGTGGCTACTCACGTCAACAAAAACCGCGTTGATGTAGTCGGTGTAGTTGTTTCCCTGGAATGATGTCAAGTATGGCCGAAAGTTGTCCGCTAGAAAAATAATATTTTCAGCTTAATAGAAAAAATGTGCAATTTTAGGAAACAAATTGTGTAATATATAATATTAATAGATTGATGATTGTCTCCCATGGGAAATTTTGCACGCGTACCACGAAAACGCGTAAACTAAATTTGTTTGCGCTTAATTTAAATGATTGCTTTCCGGAGGAGTGGTTCAACCCCACCTTACTAATTATGAAGCGCTTCGCGGAAAATATGCTCTCCACTGCCGAGTTTGAAACTCTTACATTCGTAATTGCGATATTTGCAGTCAGAACTTGAGATCCTTAAGAAATGCACCGAAAAGTTCGGTCGTTATGTACAGTCACAAATGAAACCGATTTCATTATTTCGATTTCTTAACGTCATTTTTAAGGATGTACCAAAGAAATTAAAACGAACCGGGGTTAACTGCTCGTGGTTAAAAAATAAAAATTGATGTATACCACTGTCAATAGAATCAGCCTCAACGCATATTTGAACAAATACTGAAAGGGATAAGGAACACAAAGTTTGTCACACTACACTACTTACGTGGCACAATTAACACGTCTCTGTTTTTCTTCCTATTATCGCCTCTGTGGCCTCCAGCACAGTCGCCGATCGTGAATCTCGGCGTCTGCTTGCAAATTAACGTGTACTCCCGTTGGTACTCGTTCAACTTGGACATGGGATTTTTTTGCGATTTTTGCTTCAATCTCTGCGAGAGTTCGTTGACGGGGAACCACGAATTTCCGCAGGTGACATACTCTTCCAGTGTGTCGTATATGAATTTGTACTGGTCCTGGAAAAAGAGGCGAAAGAATTAGTGCGAGCTGAAAAATGTTTTCGGGGCATTTATCACCCGCAATACACCAAACTCGAATTCTTTAACGGGGTCTGTTTGTTTACTGCCCTGGAGGCAATTTGCGACAAAATTAAATTTCCGGATAATGGTTCCATTATTTACCTCGGCGTTTGTCAAGTTAAATTAACAAGGCTATCGAATGGCTAGCATTTTATTTTGCATTGTTGTACAATTTATATAATTAGAGAGAAATGTAATCCTGTAAATATTTTCTGCTTTGAATAATTTAGAATACAAAAATATGATGACATAATCTAATAACGCATGGTTTAAAATACGCATAACAAAATATTCATTATTTTGAAATTGAATTCCTGGTTATCGATCCTGGACTCAATTATAATACAATATATTGTATGTCCATATGCAAGTCACTGAATTTTAGAGCTATACATTTTGTTATAAAATTAGCTAAATGAGAAACTTGGCCTTCCATCAGATCATTTAGATTAGAAGGAGTATTTCTTACTTTATAGCATATTAGATTTAAATTACTTTGATTACGTTGAAAAAACGATTAAAATTACCTCTGAAAAAATTTCGAGGTGAAAGAATAAACAAGCATGTGTATCTACTTATGACTGTAGCTGGACAAGAAAATTTACTTTACAAACATGTTGATTTTGGTATTTTCTCATCCTGTTTACACAATAGAATGAGTGATTTATATCTTCTGATAATAAAATTTTCTGTCTTGGAGCTATTCTTCAAATGTATTACATGATTTTCTCATTTGTATTGGATAGATGTGTGACTACGTGTGAACTTGTAAACGTGTTTTGTCACGCTTGTGAAATTAATCTACTTTTAAATTTTGCCGTTAAAAATCTTAATATGAATTTTCGTTTAAATTTGCATATTGATTCGCATAAATCAACAAGATTACTTACAACGTTTTCAACGAGACCTTTCCGCGCCTGCCTCAATTTCTTTAAATATCCAAACACATCGAAACAATCTTCCTCTTCACCAAATTCCATGTTCGCGTCGATGGCCAAATAAACTCCGGATCTACCGCCGCCGTCGCTGCATTTCAAGAAAAATAAATTTTATTTACGATGTAAATAAAAACGCAATCTACTATTTGCAGTAAGCAAATTACGCTGCTTTAGCTGTCATCAAAGGAAGTGCAATGCGAAACGGGGATGACCTAACGGACATAAAAAACTTACTTGCAATGCACCACCATCGGTCCAGCCTCGTTACTCTTTATTCGGTGTCCGACCACCGCACGAACTCTTCTCCTGAACTCCAGCAGCGCGTTAGGAAACGGGCAGTTGTGGCAGTGCCACTCGGTGAAGTGAAATTGCAGCAGAAACCTCTCTTCCACGATTGCCTGAAACGAAATATCGTGTATTGGATTCTGGACCATTGCCGGGAAGCAATTTTAAAAAGCAAATAAAGACAGCAATTTATCAAATTGATCGACTTTTCAAGTGGGATTAAAGCGTAATGACGCAACTTTCGCAAGTCTGTGAAAGCTTTGCACGCTAAACAAACAATAAAAGTATTTATTGATCGGTCCTCGAGAGACTTCGAGTACAATGGAGCACGTCCGACAATATTCGTTTTTGATTGCCGACTGCAGAGTTAGCATTCAATGCGTGATTTTCAAACCGCCGACATTGTTATCACCGTTCGACATAATTGGTTGTCTATTATGCTGTTTTCCGTTGTTTGAAATTCATTAACTCGTTAAAAGGGAAGGTGTATTAGAAATATAATTCATGTACTACAATGAACAATTAATTATGGGAGCAATTTATTATCGTAGTCTAATGATCATCATTGGAAGTTTTACGGCACCTTACAAACATGGAATAGGCTATAAAAATGTTAAATGCGCACCACCCAAAGTGACTTAATGGGAAGTTAGAAAATGAAATATCTAATTAACTCTTTTTTACTTTTATTCGTCTTTGTAAACGTTATTAGTTATTTGCGAAATGGGTAATACTTACGTCAAATTCTTTTTTATATAATCTGAACGTCCGTATCCTAAAATTTGCTAGCTCTTCTTCTTGCACTACTTTAATCGTAATTCCACCGTAATGTTCTTCAAGCTCCATATTGGCGGGCCAATATTGCACGCACATAACCTACAAGTGCCCAATTTCATATTGTGCTATCAAGTAGTCATCCTTACCTTAATGAAGTCGAATGTCTTTGTTAGCATTACAATGCAGCTTGCCTTTTCTTGCCAAACCATTCTCCAAAAATCCGTCACAGTTTCTTCTGTTGGACCTTGCGTTACTATATAAGCATTCGGTTTCAGTAAACTCTGGAAAAGATAAAAGATGTGAGATTATTTACGTATAGATAAGCTAATTAGCGTACTGGTCTCTGATTGAGAACTACAAAACATCAAGTTTTTGTTGAGGATGTTTCGACAGACTTAATACATAGTGATTAAATGGTAAATTCATAAAAACGATCTGTGAAGTAACGAATTTAATACATAAAGATAAAGAAGAGATTGCTTTGCAATTGCGTATCTGTTTTGGAAATTTTGAAGTTATTTGAACGGGACTCCATAACACTTTATTCACGAAGAGGTAATACGGCTAAAAGCACAATGGCAAATGAATTGGAAAATATAGCAACTAACGTCAATTCAATCGACATCTTTGAGTACCGCGAGTTACTATCATCACACTTCCACTTTCCTGGAGGCGTGATATTAGGATTAGCATCGCAGGAAAATTTGGGCGACCAAGTCTCCAAGTCTCCATTGGTCTTCCACGCTTCCTTCTTCATGTAGTTTATGCTTCCCAAATCTGTTTGGTCGTTATTTTGTCACTCATCATCCCAGTTGTCGGTTTTATATATACACCTCTATTGATTGTATGTCAAGCTCTTTTTATTTGCTTTTTATTTATACGCATTATTCATTGCATAGTATGCCTTGAATGCTTTCTCTAGTCTGTTCTTCAGCTCTACCTCCTATCTACCTTTTTCATCGTACTTCGGTACGGATATTTCGGATATAAGGTTCTTACTGATAACACAAGTTCTGGTTTCCGTATATAGGCATTTTGTTACTCTTGTTTTTTTATGTTCCTTTTCTATTGACTTTCCCATATTTACGTTCTTGGTACCCTGCGAAACGTTTTTTGTAAGCCTAGAAAGGCTAAATGTGCTGTTTTTGACGTCGCCAATTTTATTACCACTTATTATTTCTTTTAAGGCAAATATATAATCTTTTGTGCTTCTACATTTTCTAAAACAATCCTGTACTTCTGTTAATGTCGGTTCTACTTATTTTCTTTTCTTAGTAGTATGTCTAGTACTTGTTCCATTATCTTCATTATTGTGCTCATTAATGTTATTCCCTTGTAATTATTATAGTGTCTGCATTCCCCTTTTTTAATAAATTGGTATCATCAGCCATATTTCCCATTGCTTTGGCATTTCTTCCTCAGTCCACATTATATTCCAAATTTTTAGTAGCGAGGCCCTTCGTCCCTTTCCCATTTTTTGCAAATTCCACCGTGCTTTTCCATCTTTCAATCTTTTAATAGCTTCTGTTAATTCTTCCAGAGTTATATTTTCTTCTATGACTTCCCCTTCTAATTTTTGTTCTTAATGTACCTTTTCTTCTTCCCATTCTCGTTGTTCAACTTCTTCAAATAATTTTTCCATCTCTCCATTATTCATCTTTCTTTCGATATGTCTCCCATTTTATTACTAGACTGGCTGCTTTTTTATTGCCTCTTAGATTTTTCAACACTCTGTAGAACAGTTTCTGGTTGCTTTTACTATTTCTCTCCATCCTTTCACCGGACTCTTTGAATGTTCTCGACTTTACTTCTTTGCTCTTTATTTTATTTTTATTTTTTCCAACTTTTCTTTTTAATTTGCACTTGCTGTTTAATGTCTTCTGTCCACTATGCTGTTTTCCTCTTATGATCACTTTGCCTATTTTTTGTCCCACACACTGCCCGTCCTGATTCGTTAATAATCTTCTTGAATACTTCCCACATCGTTTCAATTCCTAGCTTCAGCTTTTGGAATCAGGTTTTACTCTGATTGCTGTCACGAATGAATAGTACTCACTGTATATTTCGTACCCTCTTTTCACTGTCACATCTCTTATGGCAGTTTTGTTACTTTTTGCTATTATTATGTAATCTATAATTGACCTTTCTCTTTTGCTCATCTCCTCTCTCTCTGTATTTTTGTATTTCTTTGTGTTTGTAAAACGTGTTTGTTATACTTAGATCGTGTACTAGACATAATTCCAGCAGTTTCCTTCCGTTGTTGTTTCTTTTCTCTTCTCCCCAATTTAAATAGCTACTGTGTATATACTATATATTTTCCCCATTCTGCCATTTATGTCTCTGGCTAAGTATATATTACCTCTTGCTGCTTTTACTGCTATTTCTAAGTTTTCCCAAAATTTATTTTTCTTATTTTTCTTCTCGTTCTCGTCCGGACCGCGTACGGCTGTTATTGTTCATTTCCGTTCCTAATTTCTATCTTAATAGTTAAGATTTTTCTAGTATTGATTTTTTTATTCTCTATGTACTAGGCTATCCGATTATAATACTAGCTAACTCTTTTTTCCCACTCTACTAAATATTAATAGATATCAATTTTCTAGTTCCACAGTTCCATTACCATTTATTTTGTTTCCGCTACTACCAGTATCTCTAATGTCACCCTCTAAAATTAATTCATTATCTCAATTTCTTTTCAATTTAAGCACCTAATATTCCTTGTTCATACTTTACTTGCATCTCTTTCTTTTTTATTATCCCCCCCCCTGTCACTTCTTTCCTTTTGTGCGTTTTTCATATATTCCTTTATTTGTTTTCTTCCAGTTTCGTACACTTTATTCTATTCCATCTTCCTTATCCTCTCTGTCGTCATATATTTTCATATTTATTTAGTTTTTTTGCTTCTTCTATTGTTCCAGTTACATTATTCCATATAAACCACTTGTTATTTATATTTATTTTCTTATTCTGTATAATTTCTATCTTATTCTGTTTAGTTTTTAATTCCACAAGGTAAGTATTTTGTCTTAATTTGCGAGCGGTTTTAGCATCAGCTTTTACTTTGATTTCAGTTTCCATGAAATTTCTCACCGATTCGGTTAACTTATTTTCTTCCTTGTTGTACTGTATTGTTAGTTCCTTGTTCATTTCTTATAACATTTTCACACCTAAGTTGACTTTTTCCATCTCTCGTGTAGTTTCTTCCTTTCTAATTCATATCCAGTCTTGCCTCCGCTTAAACTAATCACCGTCTCTAGTATATTATCCAGTTTGACTTATCCACGTTTATGGCTATTTGTGCGCTCGTTGTGAACGGGCTTCCTTCTTATTTATATTCTTTTTATTTAAATCATACGTATGTACTATTCAGTATCAATTTTTTGTCAATTCTAGCTTCCGCGATCACATAATAAATTAAAGCAAACTCCTTCGTAGTACGAGCCTACCTATCTCTATTTATTTATTTTAAGTTTCACCAAAACTATCGATAAAACCATCATTTTCATCATCTTTCGGCTGCATATATCTACACAAAATTATTAATTTTTAAAAAGCCTTTATACTCATTTCATTCCAAAAATATTGCGACTGGTCCAGGGATAAGTACCAGGGATATGTTCTGTTTTGAGTAATTTAGCTCAATATCAATATTTAAGTAATTATGACAACTTTCATAAAACTTATAGGCCGAATTGTTCGAATGCCATATACATTAAAATGAAATAAAATGATTTAAGAGAACATGTTTAAATATGTTTTATATGTTAAATATTCTATAAGTTGAAAACAGAATGAACACTGTTCACAATATGATGCAATAAGCGACACGCTGCTATATTATAAAGTTATATGCACGAATTTAGAAAGCAAACCACAAGCTATGCGATTCCCAATCCAAATGACCATTTTGAAATATACGCCTATGCAAAGTAATTATCGTTCAATCCGTTTTTAGCCTTACACAATATTAGAGGACTATGTCGCCTGGCTGAGAGAAGAACTAAATTAACAATTAACAAACGATCTAAGTTAGTAGAGCTGCAACATTACTTGAGGAAGGAACCAGAAAAGTATATTTCCTATCAGCTTAGGGTTATGCCACAGAAGAAAAACTACATGAAACGATAAGCCTTTTCTGGGATTGCGAGCCTTACGAAATCGCACACATACCACGCAATATCAAAAAACTATTTCGTGATGGCGAGAGATCAATAATTATTAACTAAGTCGTCCGCATAATAGTACGTTTGGTATCGCCAATTCTTAAAATGAGAGATTTTAATGTACACGACGATGATATGAAGATATATTTAACTGCAAGCACTAATGAAAAAGGGGTACAGAACAGCGCACTGTTCACTATTAGGGCATTTATAACCTATAGACAAAATCAGTACCGTTCGTTTGTTGAAGAGAGGGTGCAATAGCAGGATATGAATTGGTGAATGTGACGAATTCGTACGGTGGAAGTAAGATGTCTGATATGCGCAAATAACTAATAGATCTTAAAGAATGTGCGATGCATACTTGAAATTGCATGCAACAATAATGTACCGTGACGTAAAATCGACAAGAACTTGCTCAGTAGCGCTCCATCATTGACTCGTTAGAAGTATATGAGGCGTATGACAAGGGGTATCAGCACCTTCTTCTAGATTAGGTTTATTGAAACGATAAGCACATGTTTTTATGATTCTTGTTTCGAATGGAATGCCAAAGGACATTCGTAATTATTCCCACGATTGTACTAGAAATTATTACTGGACAATTCATACGGTAAATTTTGTAAATTGAAAAATGTATTACCTCCGCTGAAAATGTACGTACACACAAATATATCTGGTCGTTACAAATAATTACATAACCGAACACTATGATAGTTTTCATAGTGAAAAAAAAACATTAACATGCCATTAACATATTAGCCCACACTGTAAAAACCTTTCCCAGTCAGAAACGTCTTAAAATTTTTCATAACGATACACATGCTTAAAAGTTATATATATATATATATATATATATATATATATATATATATATATATATATATATATATATATAACCGATATATTTCACCCCTGCCTGCACGAAAGTTAATCGAGGATACGGAGTATAAGATCATTCCTTGAGCGTGTATCATAGTCATAGATATCTCTTCGTTTACGTTCATTGTTATACGTTAGTGTATATATGATGTGCGAGTTGATATATAACGAGGGAAACGTTAAAATTTCCATTTTCTTAAAATGGTCTGTGTAATGTTTTCTCGCTGGGAAACCCAACATATATCTAAAGGCTCTCTTTTGTGTCACAAAATGTGTCACACATAATGTACCTGTCCTCAGTATATTATATTCGAAATTGTAGATTGTGTTAATCCGCAATATAACATCTAACACTTCTCTCTGATACTGTTCCTCTGATATTTGGAATAATAAAGTTGTATGAACTTAGCTTGGACAATACATGTTAACTTATGGTCTACATGGAGTCCGAGAAATGTTCAGCTCCTTGATTTGATTAATTAATTTTTCGTCTATTTCCAGAAGAAGGATATGCAATATATCACTGGATAACCTGCTTGTTCCAGAATTTTTGGTATGTTTATAAAGATGTTACAAAGAGTGGGTGAGGGGCATGATCCTTGCGGTATACCGCTCGTAATCCCTCTTTCCTCTGACCTAACACCGCCAATTTCCATTCGTAGAATTTAATGCCTAAATATGTCAGCTTTTTAAGTAACACCTCCTTTATGAACTCGAATGGAATGCCAAAGGACATTCGTAATTATTCCCACGATTGTACTAGAAATTATTACTGGACAATTCATACGGTAAATTTTGTAAATTGAAAAATTTATTACCTCCGCTGAAAATGTACGTACACACAAATATATCTGGTCGTTACAAATAATTACATAACCGAACACTATGATAGTTTTCATAGTGAAAAAAAAACATTAACATGCCATTAACATATTAGCCCACACTGTAAAAACCTTTCCCAGTCAGAAACATCTTAAAATTTTTCATAACGATACACATGCTTAAAAGTTATATATATATATATATATATATATATATAACCGATATATTTCACCCCTGCCTGCACGAAAGTTAATCGAGGATACGGAGTATAAGATCATTCCTTGAGCGTGTATCATAGTCATAGATATCTCTTCGTTTACGTTCATTGTTATACGTTAGTGTATATATGATGTGCGAGTTGATATATAACGAGGGAAACGTTAAAATTTCCATTTTCTTAAAATGGTCTGTGTAATGTTTTCTCGCTGGGAAACCCAACATATATCTAAAGGCTCTCTTTTGTGTCACAAAATGTGTCACACATAATGTACCTGTCCTCAGTATATTATATTCGAAATTGTAGATTGTGTTAATCCGCAATATAACATCTAACACTTCTCTCTGATACTGTTCCTCTGATATTTTGAATAATAAAGTTGTATGAACTTAGCTTGGACAATACATGTTAACTTATGGTCTACATGGAGTCCGAGAAATGTTCAGCTCCTTGATTTGATTAATTAATTTTTCGTCTATTTCCAGAAGAAGGTTATGCAATATATCACTGGATAACCTGCTTGGTCCAGAATTTTTGGTATGTTTATAAAGATGTTACAAAGAGTGGGTGAGGGGCATGATCCTTGCGGCATACCGCTCGTAATCCCTCTTTTCTCTGACCTAACACCGCCAATTGCCATTCGTAGAATTTGATGCCTAAATATGCCAGTTTTTCAAGTAACACCTCCTTTATGAACTCGACTCATATTGAAAAATAATCCCAATAGTTATTCTCTTTCATTCAGTTATGCATATGAGTTATGAGGTCATCATTGTTGTTTCGGTGTTTGTGCGAAATCCGTGTTGATGGACGGATAGGACGTTAAACGTTTTTTAAATAGTTAAATATTTGATTAAACAGTGTTAGAAAATCTATGTGTCTATGGATCGATACCAGCCTATAATTTTTGAATTCTTCTTTGTGTCCTTTGTTTTTGTAAATTGGTAAAACTCGTGATTCTTTTAGATGAAATTTTTGTTTATCTCAGAACCACAGTCTGCTATAGTATGACGTATTTCAATCATTGCCGAGAATATTATCAATTCCATAGGATTGTTTTTTCAGACATACCTTCTTTATTACCTCCGGTACTTCCTGTGGTGGGGTATAGGTAGTGTTGTATTGCATTCTGCCTTTTATCATTATCAAGATCGGAAACCTTGTTAGCCCTGGCGATGCCATTGAACTATTTATTGAATGCATTGCGTTACACAATATCTTCCCATCTGCATCACGCATTTGTTCCATTGTTCTTCCTTCATGTTTTTTGTTTGCTTATTGATGATTGCTATTTCTTTAACCAATTTTGAGAGTTTCTGGTGATATCCAAGCCTGACAACTATTCTTTGGTTTTTTGTGAGCTTTTTTATAGGAAAAGCTATCCTGAATTACCTTGAATTATTTTATGAATTTTCAACCAAAACTTGTTCCCATAGCTTTATTATTCTTCAACTGCTCAATCTCATTTTTTGAGAATGGCCTAGGTGTCTTTGTTTACTATTCATATTTGTTGTATTGTAATTACCTGATATGTATAATTTGACACATCTGAATCGCCAACTATTTTCGAGTAATTATCCACATCTGTATAAATATTATGTATAGAGCCAACCGGTCGGTTGCCGTTATTCTGCTGGGTTCTGATATTATTGACTGTACGAACGCTGAAAATATTATTCAGGGTTCGTACGTTTTTTCCGACCTCATCCTTGACATGTTTACATATCGCAGTAGATAGTATTTACTATCTGTTTGGTATATAGTATATAGACATTCCATAGTCGCAGTCAATTTATTTATACAATATAGGAAATCCGTGTTAGGCAAATTACAATTTGTTTCTTCCTAAAGATCAATGTTTTCAACATCGCAGATTTCAAAAAACTTTTCCATGATGAACCTGGTGCAACCTATTACTCTACAATCTAGACACATATACCACCTCAAATATATGCTTGTGTTGTGTAAAATACATTTTATTTAATATAATTTATCTTTATAAACTTCAAAATCTTCTTTAAGTAGCATAACCCCGACCTCGATGCAATGCAGCTGTGCAGAGGTAGATTTATGTCGAGCCAGGACTGCCGCGACGACCATGAATGCATTCAACGTCCTTCGACGATTTATTCTTACAAAGTAGGATTTCCGCATTGCAAGGTCTGCGAGCATTGTTCCATTATTGTGCCACTTCTAGGACCGTAACGGACGGAATGTATACCACTTATTTCATAACGCGAGGATTACAGAGTGGTGCAGCGTTGCAAATACCAATAATTTGTATTCAGTGGATTACGTTATTTTTCATCGTTGAGGTTTCAATTGCAGCAGATATTAGACGTTTTAAACTACAATTATTAATATTGCACGTTTTAATGAAGATAAACCGAAGGTGGCTAAATAATAATAGCACAAATTTATATTTGTACTTAAGCGGAATTTTTAATCGACGTTGGCTTGCACGACTGAAATTGGATGGGGATTCTTTCAGAAATTAAATTAGGTTTCTCATGGATTTCGAAGAGACTTTTAATGAATGGATATTTGACAGTTTTGAATTGAAAATCCAGTATTGACGGTTAAAAATATGCAACTTTTTTTATTATTAGACGTTCAAATTCATTATCAAAATGAAAGTGAATATTTGCAATTTGATTTGGAGCTTTTGTATTGACATTGATATACACAACTGTTGAGATGTTTTTTAAAAAAGATATCTGTTGCGAATATTACATTACAAACATTAGACAGTTATAAATGTAAACAGTTTTTGTACGTAACGGATACATAACATTGCTTATTACACATTTATTCAGACAACAAACATAAAACAACCAGACTTAGCCAGACGCAGTAAATTATTCCCAAATGCGATGGGAAAACGATAGCCAAGAAAGTACGTTGCTCATGTATAAGGGATTGCATTAAGTGGGAATTGCGGGTCTCATGTGGTCACCGGCTAGATTTTAGTATTATAAAATAGGAACGCTCGATACGCTGCTGCTACTCCATATCAAGGAAGATACTTACATCAGCGTACGACGCATTTACGTAGTCGGTGTCCGGCTCTCCCTCCATTTTTTCTAATACTACCCTATTGTAGTCATCTGAAACAAGTAACGGCAAGTCAAATTAATTTTCTCGAATTATGTTCATTTTATTTTCATTCTTAGTTGCAGTTTTTTGCGCGACGGAGGTAGATAGAAAGGGGTGAAACTAAAGCGCGCTACATAAAAATCATATGGCACTGTAAAATGTGTAATCCGGCCTTGCGATTGGTTTTTGCGTTTTTCCACGTTCCCGAAGAGGGCAATCCGTCAGTTAAACGTCACGTTCGAAAATCAAACGTCAAACCTGCGTTCGGACGAGGGCCTGCGGCGTTTCGTTAAACGTAAATTTTATTTGTGCCATATTGAGAACTCAAAACATTAACATTTATATATATCAAGGTTGTAATCGTGTAACACGATTCGGTCAATTCAACATTTTAATTTGGCTAATTAATATTAAATGCATTTTGTGCCAACATTTTCTTTTCGTTTGATAGAATAAATACAATATATTAACATGAACTTAATTACTTCAAGAAAAAAAATAACAACATATATTTAATCTTAAGCAAATAAATGTAGGACAATATAAATATAATCTTCTATTTTTTTTCTTGAAATTCGACAATAGTTAAGAACAAATCTGCACAAAAAATTACCCATCATAACTTAATATGTTGAACGCATAAGAAAGTGTAAAAATATTAAAATTTAAAAAAAAACTATGTTTAACAAAAATTGCTAAACATATATATATATATATATATATATATATATATATATATATATATATATATATATATATAACAATAATAAAATATTGCAAAAATAATAAGGTAATCTATTTTTTAAAAGATGTAAAAATTGAAAATGTCAAAATGTGAATGATAATTCAAAATTTTCAAAAATTCAAATTTCTTTTTTAATTTTTAATTTCTTAATCTGTTCAAAACTCAATTTTTCAAAAATATAAACGGCGAAAAATTTTAAAGTTAATAAAAGGATATTGTAGAAAATCCAATAATAGTATTTTGTGTACCAAGGCCAAAAAGTACTGTTTTTTCGTCCGAGTTTTCTTTACGACCGAGGCGTAGCCGAGGTCGGAAAGCAAACGAGGACGAAAAAACACTTTTTGGCCGTGGTGCACACAACATTTTTTAGGCGACCCTCATAAAATTTTCAAATTTATTGCAACATTTACTTACAATTTATTGACATAGTCATTTATGACAACTGAACAATTGTACATATTTGTGACACCTTCAGACATGTTTATGTTTTCTTTGTCTACATTCGAAGTTATTTCGGCTTTATAAACTATAATTACCCAATAATCAGTTAAAAAGTCTATCACCAACACGTATTTACTAATGTAAACAAGATGCACAGTTTGACACTGACGGCAATGTGGTTATTGTTATACAATTTCGGTAACTGTCGGTAGATGGCGCCACCCTATCGCGGACGAAAAATGAAAGCGGACGAAAAACGATTACTTTTCGTCCGCGTTTGACGACTGAAATTTCAATTTTTCGTGTCGGTCGCCTAAAAAAATAATTGTAACGAAGCAATTCAACAAATCGAAAGAATAAAATATTGCCAACAAATATGAAAATGTAAAAATTTTAAGAAACGAAAATTGAAAATATAATAGAAAGAAATCAATATACCAAAAATATTTCTAAAAAATATTATAAAACAATTTTTGAAAAATTGACTAAAGGCAAAAATGTACACAAACATATTTCAAAAATACGAATGGTAACAAAATAATATTTTTATGCCGTTTATTGGACTTTGCAAATGTCACAAATTGAAACTGCAAAATTTAATTCGACAATCTGTTACAATAAAAGTTAAAAACATTTAACATTTAACATTAAATATAAACTATAATTATACAAAATGTATACTCTGGGTGTCCAGTCACAAAGTCGATGTGTTTTCCATTATTTCTACACCACAAAAATAAGTACTAAAGTAATTTACATAATTTAATGTAAATATATTTTTTATAAACTATAAAGTGTAAACAATAATGATTTTTTTAAAATAAATGTCCCTTTTGATATAAGCGATACCAACCCAACACAACCCAACCGAATCTATAATAGATTGGGTTGGGTTACGTTTCGTACATTGGTCAACTGTTTTTCCTTCTTGGCAAATATTACTTGCCTACAGGTTTTCTACAACATTATATATGAATTTTTTTATTACCATATCTTTGGAAGATTAGTACATATTTGTGAATAGTACTTGCAGAAAGTCTGGTATTTTATTTAACGGAAAACAAATCTCTAACTTTTTGCAAACTAAAACTACCGTAATTTAGTATGAAAATGTTTTTTGATTTTTACATTGTGTAAATTGATGGTTTGTGAATTTGAGTTGGGTTGGGTTAGTTTTAGTTGATGGAGTCGACCCAATCCAACCCAATTTATATATAGTTTTCCAAAATTCACAAAGCACAACAAATTTAAAAAATGCAATAATCAAAACATAATTTGATATCGTAAATTTTATCGTTAAAAAGTTTTGTTGTGAATATTTCTCACATTTTTTATTAATCAAAAGCCCTAAAATGCGAAAATCCTCATAATTTTCCAAAACAACTTTGAATTCTAAAATTGTTTGAATTTTTTATATTTCATAAATTTTTTTTGCATTTTGGTCATAACGGAATACAAAAATGCCAAAAGATTGAGGAGAAAAATAATTGTCATAATTGTCAAAAATTCTCATAAATTGTTACATATCTAAAATCTGATAATTTTATAAAATTAAAAATCTCGGTTATTATTATTTATTTAAATTGTCTTACAGTAGTAATTGATATAAAGGCGTTCATGAGCAAAATTCAAAAATGTAAAAGTTTTCCGCTTAAAGCGGAAGTATATGGCATTTTATGTCCAATGATTCGTTTTTGCAAAATGTTTTTACAATTCTTCTGATTCTTGAAACTAAACATTTATATAAAATCTTAATATATCACTGCCACCTTAATGCATAGGTGAAATATGACGCTATTAATTCATGTATGTGTAACGAACGTTAAGATATTTCAATACGTCTTTTGAGGACGTTGGTGATGATATTTGCTGATGTTATAATTTTACAGCATTTTTACGTGCATCTCTTGTTTCACTTTATAGTGTTCATGCTGTATGTCTTCAACTTGTGTGCATGTTGCGCTGTTTGTTTTATGACATATATATGGATATGTATATTTGTGTTTCTTAATAATGTACTTAAACGTGGCATTTTCATAAGCCACATGTTTGTAAATTATATCTGTATAGATAATCCATAACTATTTATTAACAATTGTAAGAATTCTTTAGCATATTTTCCTAGATAATATGTACTCCATTATATTTTCTTGAGAAAGAGAAGTGTATAATTTTGCTTTACCTTCTGAAGAAGATGAATTTACAGGAGAATATAATAGGAAAATTAATGATGATGAATTGGGTGCACTACAAATTTTGGACATTTTCGACACTTGAAAACTGTTTATTGTTAATTTTGAAGATATTGTGTCTCAAGCTCAGTGTCGTGCTATTGTCAATAAAATAAACAGAATTTTGTGGTTTCTAAGGAAGATATAAAGATTTTTTGTGATTTTTATATATTCAGATAATCCTATTTCCATTATTGTGAATATTTTTCGCATTGTTATTAAACAAATTTTATTAGTTGGGACATACTGAAATGAGAAAATCCTCACCATTTTTCAAAAGTGAGAGGATTTTCAGTAATCGCGACGTTTTTTTTGCATTTCGATTTGAATATTGAAAATGTCAATGTCAATCTAAATTATTTCGAATATTTTCGCATTTTAATGAATCCATTTTTTTTGAGTTGGGAAAAGTCCTGAACTGCAAACGTCTTTACCATTTTTCAAAACTGTAAGGGTTTTTACGACAAAAGTTCGTTGTTCACTTTATTCATTTCTCCGTAAGTACTAAACACTAATTTACGATGGGTTAGAACTACCAATTTTGTCAGATGCTGTCAAATTTGAAAATAATATAATATTTGAAATCGCAAGTTTTAAATAGTATTTAAAAATAAAAATAATGTCTTTAATCATATTATTGGTTTTACTTTATACGAAATAATTTTCTAACGATACGAATTATCGCGCAGGAATAAATAAGAAAGTGAAATATACTCAGTGACATATAAACTGCACCACCTAGAAGGGGTGGGAATTTTTGGACCAAATTTGGCAGGAATAGTGGACTAGTCCAGGGAAATAGTTGATTAAAATTTTAAACCCAATCATCAAGTAGTCATGGGATTTTTGACGTTTGTGTCATTTTTTAGAGGTGGTGATAGACAAGCAATTATCGAGTCATTTTTTGAATTTGTTCCACTTTTTCGGATCCCGTTCTTTAGTTTAAAGTGTTTCAAGTGTTTAATGATGCCCAGAGCAAGTTTACCAGCAGTTGAGTGACTTTGACCGAGGGCGGATTGTTGGTTTACGAGAAGCAGATTTTGCGTTTAGAGAAATCGGCAACCGTTTGGGACGGCACCACTCAACAATAATGGGTGTTTATCAAGCGTGGTCTGAACATGGGGTTGAACGTCGGAGAAGAGGCACTTGGGCTCAAAGACGAACCAATGAACGCCAAGATCGCCGCTTAAGACTAATGGCCTTGAGAGACCGATTTTCTACAACTAGATCAATAGCTGATCAATGGTTAGGTGAACAAGGTCGTCCGATAGGCTTGCGAATAGTTTATCGTCGAATAAGAACCTTTGGCTTGCTGTCTTACCGCCCACATCTTGTGCTACCCCTCACTGCTCAACATCGCCAGGAACGTTTGGCCTGGTGCACGGAAAGACTTCAATGGAACTTGGAGTGGTATCGAGTTGTCTTTAGTGACGAATCGCGATTTTGTTTAGGAATGCATGATGGTCGGATGACTGTTAGACGAAGACGTGGAGAAAGGCGCAATACTGATTTTTCGATTGCGAGGCATGTTCACCGAACTGTGGGGTTGATGGTGTGGGGTGCTATTGCTTACGGCAGTAGGTCATCCTTGTTCTTCATTCGGGGCAGTATGACCACCCGACGCTACATTGACGAAGTGGTAGAACTACATGTTCTTCCATATCTTCGAGGGCTGGAAGACCCACTTTTCCAGCAAGATAATGCACGACCTCACGTAGCAAGGGTTTCTCTTGACTTCTTTGAAGAGGCCAATGTTAATCTTTTGCCTTGGCCGCCAAGATCTCCCGATTTGTCGCCCATTGAGCACATGTGGGACATGATGGGTAGAAGATTGAGGAATCTACCGAACCCACCGTTGACAATAGAAGCTCTACGGCATGAAGTACAGGCTGCTTGGGATGCCATACCCCAAGAAGACATTGATCACCTGCTGGAATCAATGCCAAGGCGGGTCAATGAGTGTATCAGAAATAGGGGCGGACCAACACATTATTAAAGAAAAATCAAAAAGATTAAGTGTTTTCTTTATCAAATTTTAATCAATTGTTACCTTAGACTAGTCCAATGTTTCTGCCAAATTTGGTCCAAATTTGGTCCCACCCCTTCTACGTGGTGCAGTTTATATGTCACTGAGTATACCATGTAAAATTGCACATGTTCGAGTTTGAAAAGGTTTTACCTCTTTTATTGTTTCAAATTATTGAATTGGATTTTCAGGTTTGAATGTTTGACATGGTAATGAGTGTTCAAATCAAAGATATGAAAATATTTCCACATTCTACCCTAATGTGAAAACTTTTTGTTATATGTACAGTGTAAATAGATTTTTTATCCTACTATTTGAAATATTTGACATTGTCGATACAATTAATTAATGGTCATCAAGTGACAGCTTGGACTAAACTGAGGTTTTATATTGACATAGCCGGGACATGGACTTGGCACATAGGCTATAACAAAATGTCCGCCATCTTGAACCAACATGGCGCCATTCTGTCTCGTCAAGGCTTGCACCGATCAAGCTGAAATTTTGCAATCACAGAGCTGAAACAATTAAATGAATCACTGGCAAACTACAACAACGGATGATATGAGAATAAAGTTACAAAACGCGGTTTACCTTTATTTTGGTACCATCTACAATAATGAGTTGCATCCGAATGAACGTGTATTCGTGGTCGAGTCGAGCCTGAAGTGCATATGAAAT
Organism: Geotrupes spiniger; assembly: GCA_959613385.1. NCBI lineage: Eukaryota > Metazoa > Arthropoda > Insecta > Coleoptera > Geotrupidae > Geotrupes > Geotrupes spiniger. Next base: position 25,101,966 of record OY390731.1, read on the forward strand.
TCGATCAGTTTTACGACCTTATTATCAGTCTAATAATTATTTGGCGCACGTAATTAAACAAGAATTATAATATATAACACAAAGACAAACGGGTCGTTGTTGAATCTAAAAGCCACGTTCCAGTTGGGAACGTATTTAAAATGCATCACAATGCGGCGTAAATTTGTCTGACAAAACTTTGTTTGGGTTGACATCAGTGGGCAACGCTTGGCGTGCTTTGTGTTACGATTTTGTCCGATCGCAAGTGTAAGATTTATAGTTCAATATAACGACTACACATACTGGTCATTGTATTATACTTACAAGGTATTACTCTTTGATTCTGGTTTTTTTCTAAGTTGGCTTTCTTGGTTCCCTGTTTGCACGAATGCGATTCTACTTTCACGGCCAGCTGTAATTAAAAAGGTAACAACGTTAGAAGTTTATTCTAATTGCAATTGTTAAATACAAAAGCACAGTTTTTTTATTAGTCTTATATTCGAAAAATTTGCAATTTCCAATTTGTTTAGAACGTTCAAAACATTTTATTGTGAATGACACTTTTGGGCGAGATATCGATTTTACGATGACAAATTTCTATTTTAGACTGATTCCACTATGCAATAAAAAATTTAATGACGAAAAGCGCAGGCGTCACGTCCAGGAAGCGATTGACATAAATATTGTCGAAATAGTTTGCTTCCACAAAAATAAGTAACGATTAATATTTGAACCTTGGAATTCGCCCTTAAACTTGGGATTGCGTTATGTAGGTCATGCGATAATTGTAATCCTAACTCGCGAATTCCAATTACAAATTTTAATAATTCATTTTAATTGTTGCTGAATTTCGTTACTGTTGAAGTGCGAGTATTCGATGGCAGCTGAAGCCGTTTTTCCCGTTTTGGGATTTCGCCGTAGATTAAGCTTCATGACTTGTCGCCTCGGGTGATATAAATTTGAATGCAAAGTCAAAACGTTATCCTATGTTATGAAATATGGTGGCGCATACGTGAAATGCGGTTTTCGGGCGTATTTAATGTTCTGGAATTGGAATGATATCGCCTTCGCTAAATTTCGATGAGTAATTTGATTCTCGTGTACAATGGAAATATGGTACAGAAGAGCAAACTGGCTTTTTAATTTAACGTCGTGCGTGCGTAATTTACAAATAATGACTGGAATAACTCGACATATTAATTAGAAATTCTGGCAAACGAAATTTGTGCGACAAAATTTAACAATCTCTGAAAATAAATTCTCGTCGACATTTTAATATCGTTTTCCTGGAAGATCCTTGCCTGTTAAATTGGAAAATGCAAATTACAAAATCTCCAGGAGTTTTATAGCTGCTTAACCTGACAAGCGTGCATTAAAAAATCTTCCAGTCCTGTAAAGTAATACTTCATTCATAATGTTATCATGCCCAGTAGCACACTTAAGAAGTGCTTAAATTTTATATTGGATGCAGAGGGAGAATTCAGCTCGGAGCCTCTCGCAATAACTTAGTTTATTTAAGCTTTTGCAACCTGTTAAAGTAGATAGCGCCTTGAAATCAGATCCTCTAATCTTAATATAAAGATACCGGCGACATTGCGATTGATTTATCTCCTGATTTTTTCCGGAAATCCGAGCGGTGCAAAGCACATTTGTAATTGAACGACAATAGTGAAGTTAGGGTGAGGTTAAGGTGAAATTAGAAATAACAAATCTGTATAAGTAAAACCCAGGGGGAACTTTGGCTGGTTGAAAATCGTCGTTGCCAGTCTTACAGATTAATATGTAAAGACAAATGAAAATCTGGTCGGTAGGGGCTGAACGTCCGATAGAGACTGGGATCTGCTTTGTCGGCGATAAACAGTTGAGAAGATAAAATCGCAATGTGGCTGATGTCCAGAGGTGAAGAAATCTCCAAGCAAATAAACCGAAATGGAAAACACACATATACCTGGATGCCTTAGCCCTGGAAATTAAACAGATAAGAGAAGAAAACGAGTAACTAAAACTATCAGTAAAAAAATAGGAGGATAGGATAAAGAAAATGGGAAGGTAAATGACGAAGGAAAATGCTATGAAGACCTGATAACAACGAAACCGAAATTGAAAAATAGTATTGGTATGCTTGATGAGATGACGAGGAGATAATGAATATGGAAGACATCCGTGAGGAGCATATTGATGTATGGAATGTGGGCAGTGAGAGAGGAGAGGAAGTTGGAGAGAATGTAAAAAGAGGGGTTGAAGAGGGCGTTGAACCTGGAAAGGTCAACGCAGGAATACGTGGTTTGGTATGAATTGAAAGCGGTAGAATGGGGGGAACAGAATTTAGTAAATAAAGTTGGGAAAGAAGGAAAAATAAGTGGAGTGAGATATCGAAATGGGAAGACAACCGATTAAAGTTACACGAAAAGGCAAGGACATCAGTGACGGCGGCGAAAAGGAGATGGGGGAATGATGTGGAAAGTGAGATCTTAGATAAGAGAAGGAAACATATGAGCAGCGAAGTATAATACAAGATTTAGTGATATAAGTGCATACGGAAGAAAGCTGGAATATGACGAGTGAGAAAGCAGGACAGCAAGAGAGAGCTGGGCTTTTAGGTAAGAGATGATATACAATGATATGTACTTGGGGCAATAATGAAACGAGTACCAGAAAATGACATTACAATAATCATGGTGGTGGGTAGGGAGGATATTTATAAGGTAACTACCGCCTGCGAAAGAAAGTTATCCCAATGTGATAAGACTGGCAGTTGTTGCAATAGAGAAATCGATGAAAATATGAGGTCACACTTTAAAAAGAAAATATACAGCGGTATCGAACTACAGGAAAAATATTGAAAAAGTGTACACATTTGATGATAATCAAACCGAAGATGAAATAGAAGAAAGGTTCCACCTGGGAAGGAGCCACAAAGGCAGCGACCAAGAATAATCTAACGACAAGTAACATGCATAACAAGAAAGAATGGATACGACTATGACAACATATGCTGCAGACACAAACACAATAGGACAAAAAGCAAACAACAGAGGAAAGGAGTAAAAGTCACATGTAGAACGCTGAATAGAGAATTTATGAAAGAAGAACTGAAAATCATGGAAGAAATCCACCAGAAAAAGGAAATAAAGAATTTCTACAAGGACGTGGAGGATATCATGAACGTATACAAACGCAGTCCAGCTAATGGCATTTTGCAGAGAAGCAAAACTGCTGTTATAAAATTTTGCACGTCTGGTATACTAAATCTATGCCGCAACAATTGACAAAAGCAATCATTACATTGATTTTGGAAAAACGATATAACGGAATCCAGCGACCAGAGACAAATAGCTCTCTTAGATGTAGCATAGAAGGCTCTGACGGCGCTAATAAAACAAGGCTGTGCGGAAACCATACTAGGTGACCATCAAACGGGTATCCAAGAAAACACATCTACGGCGGATCAAATGTTTATGTAAAGTAAATTCTTACTGGATCTTACGAGTATGAGATACCGACACATTTATATGAGGCAGCCTATGACACATCAAATGGACACAACTAGTCGAAGCAATGAAGGAACTAAATATTCCAGGAGAGCTAAGCGTTGCAATGATGTTACGTGAAACAATATGTGCAGTAAGGACCAACGAAAAATCTCCAAAGAGTTCTATGTGAAATCACGTGTAAGACAAGGCGAGCCACTATGAACTTCCTTGTCTGACGAAAGTAGTAAGAGATAATGGCTAAGCAGAAAAATCACACTGTGACATACTATTGATAGCTTAGATTAAAAAGGAGCTGGAAGAAATTCCAAGCAAGTAGTTTATTGTATTATAGTGTATTTTATATTAATAAATCGGAACGGACTTATACATCGACCCGATATTTCTGTGATGCTGTATATTTAAAGATGCATTTACTTACTTCGTACTCTAGGGTGTATAAAAACGGATACTTTCTCCTCTGCTCGCAGACTTTGACGAAGTTTCTTAGTTCTATGGGTCTTTCGTTCATCTCTCTGATTGTTGAGATTGTGAAGCCATTTTCATCTGGAACGAAAAGCGAAAAACAGAAAATGATGACAGACTCGCTTCATAAGAATGAAACCATTGAAAATCAAATTTTTGTTGTACAACACCGCACCCACTACGTTTTATGGCGCCCTGTACAACACTGAAATTTATATAAATCATTCGTAGTCAACTTAATTTAAATATTCTAATCGCTTACATTTTAAAGGGCGCTCGTGTATGCTCGTTAATGTTAATGCGTTACTTTTCCCCGTGCCGACCAAGAGAATTGCATCAGCAGTTTACATAACATTAGGATGCGTGTTGTATCGTACGTATTTAAAAGCTATTGCAATCCAAGTGGTGTTTTGAAACATATTACTGAGGTCATAAAATAAACGTTATAAATCAATGCAGTCCATCCTTCCCACCCCCATAATTTTGTCCCTCTCCCATGGCTTTTGAACAGATTTTCATAAATCATCGTGAATTTTTCGTGTACTGATGCTCCTTACTTACCTCACTATCTATACGTTATTTCTCATGTAACGTATAGACATTTTCTGGAAATTTTTAGATGTTGATAACTTTTTAAACTCACAACTCGATATTACAAGTATCAACAAATACAAACAGTGATCTTTCAAATACGTACTTTCGAAACTCTAAATTTGTCTTTAGTGGTGGTTAAATATTTTTGGTCGACGAATTTTGGGAAAATTAACAAAAGGTCTTACATCTTCTTTCATGGTTTGAATAATTTGTTCTCGTTACATTGTATTTGTAATTTTTTGCATGTTCCAGTTCTCCTCTACTTGTACTACTCAACATGACATTTTGCGCCACATTATATATTTGTCTTCAATAGTTGGAAGGAATATAAGTATCTGATTTCTTTATTTTATTGATAGTTTCTTTATAAATTTATTTGTCTTTTGTTATTAATTGGATATATACAGGGTGTCCCAACGATCTGACAAAGTTCCCTTACGGCGTTATGTTTGCGAATTCGAAAAAAGTAAGTATCTACATGTTTAGACGGTCTCTAGGTTCATATTCTAAAAATATTTTGAGCCGACATGGGCGGTTCGTCAGCGGGGGGCGACATAAATTTTACTTTGTTTAAATGGAACATCCTGTATATTTTAACATTTTTGAATTCTATGAAGAATTGTGAATACATCCATGTACAACTTGTTTGTCAAAACTCAACAGAACTGGTGATTTTCAATTTTTTTTAGTGAAATTTTAAATATGCAGACTATGCTTCAAAAAATCATCTAACTGAGAGGATAGTTGGTGGGAGGGTAATTTTTTGTCCGTGGACTAAGGGATCATCAATGTGAGTATTAATGCACCCAAAGATCCCCTTTTGTATACAGGCTGTTGTCAGTGTATTTTCAATCTCGCGCAACTTTAAGAGGCAAAATATCATTTTTTTCAAATGACACCTACTATTGAATTTACCAACACTCGATTCAAAATCAAATTCTGCGTCGACTGATACTACATATACCTATACCTATCACTTCAGGTTTTCGAGTAATTTCAGTAAAATACTTTATTTGGTCTCAAAATCAATCGCATTACAATTTTCGTAATATTTAACATAGTAGTCTAGTGTCACTTCAGTAAATTGGGTAACACAAAACTACAAATTGCATCGAACAATTAAAGTCATTTTAAAAAGTCACATCAGATTAATTAATTTAAAGCAAGCTGATTGTTGCTAAAAATAATGAAATGTACTCTATACAAGCAAAACCAACTTTAATTCTGACAAATGACAAGTAATAATTAAACGTAAAAAACGATAAAATAATATTTATATACAAAAACAAAGTTTATTTTACAAAAGGTGTTCAAATATGTTTCCATTTTGTTGAACACAAATATCCAGTCGATGTCTAAAACTAGTTCTGACACGTTGTAAGACTTCAGGAGTAATATTATTAAAACATTCTTGAATCCTAACTTTCATATTTTCTCTTGTGGTAGGAGCCTCAAGGTAGACTTGAGATTTTATAAAACCCCAGAGAAAATAGTCGCACGGGGTCAGATCAGGTGATCGGGCAGGCCACAACACTGGACCACCTCTCCCAATCCATCTGTCTGGCATCCAACGATCTAAATATCGTCTTACCCTTCTATGGAAATGAGGTGGAGTTCCGTCCTGTTGGAACCACATATCCCGCAACGTTTGCAAATCCACATCTTCCAATAAAGTATGCAGTACATTTCGCAAAAACCGGTAATAATCGGTACCAGTAAGATGGCTTTCAAAAAAATAGGGACCGATTACATAGTTACCCAATAATCCGCCCCAAACATTAAGAGACCACTGGTGTTGGTAATCAACTTGTCTCACCCAATGAGGGTTTTCGGTGGCATAATAATGGACATTATGCCTGTTTACCACACCATTGCTGCGAAACGTTGCCCCATCCGTAAAAAGAATATTATTGATAAATGCCGGATCTTCCTCGATACGTTCCATCATTAAATTGGCAAAATTAATTCGATTATCGAAGTCGTTCCCGTTTAATGTTTGATGCAATTCTAGATGGTATGGGTGGAATTTGTGGTTTTGAATTATCCGATGTACTGAAGATCTGCTTAGATTCAAACTTGAACTGATTGTCCGCACACTTCCATGTGGGTTCTCTTGGAGTTCCAATAAAACGTCATTGTTCTCGTTAATAATAGCATGATTAGTCACCCTCCTACTCTAGTATGCCACGTTCCCGGTGCGTTCGAAGCAATCAACTAGCTTCTGCAGACATCTAACATTTGGTTGTCTTAAATCAGGGTACTTCTGCCTATAGAGCCTCATTGCTAAAAGGCAATTCTTGTCTGCTTCACCCACTGTGTAAATCATATTTACCATTTCTTCCTTTGAAAAATTCATCATTCAAAAACAAGCTTGGGACAATAACTGAACTAATAATTAACTAAGGCGTCTATTAAATTTATTGATAAAGACTGTCACTGTCATAAGAACGTTAAAGTGACACTAGGCTACTATGTTTAATATTACGAAAATTGTAATGCGATTGATTCTGTGACCAAATAAAGTATTTTACTGAAATTACTCGAAAACCTGAAGTGATAGGTATAGGAATATGTAGCATCAGTCGACGCAGAATTTGATTTTGAATCGAGTGTTGGCAAATTTGATAGTAGGTGTCATTTGAAAAAAATGATATTTTGCCCCTTAAAGTTGCGCGAGATTGAAAATACACTGACAACACCCTGTATACAAAAGGGGATCCTTGGGTGTATTAATTCTCACATTGATGATCCCTTAGTCCACGGATAAAAAATTACCCTCCCACCAACTATCCTCTCAGTTAGATGATTTTTTGAAGCATAGTCTGCATATCTAAAATTTCACTAAAAAAATTGAAAATCACCAGTTCTGTTGAGTTTTGACAAACAAGTTGTACATGGATGTATTCACAATTCTTCATAGAATTCAAAAATGTTAAAATATACAGGATGTTCCATTTAAACAAAGTAAAATTTATGTCGCCCCCCGCTGACGAACCGCCCATGTCGGCTCAAAATATTTTTAGAATATGAACCTAGAGACCGTCTAAACATGTAGATACTTACTTTTTTCGAATTCGCAAACATAACGCCGTAAGGGAACTTTGTCAGATCGTTGGGACACCCTGTATATATTTTTTCTCTATCCACGCTGCCAACGTGTATATTTAGGCCCTTAAACACTGCACTGCATTTTTTATGAATTCATACCACACCTATACATATTTATCTTTGTATTATCGTTGTCTTCGCTCGTTCCCTTTCCTTTCTATATGTTATTGAAAATTCTTGCATCTCTTTGTATTTTACATTTGTGGTGCTGGAACATCATCGTTTAGTAATTCGTTTTAATTTTCTTCAGCCTTTTTATGTTTTGTCACATCGTGTTCCATTATCATTCTTCTAATGCTTGTTGTTGTCTTCCCTTTCCACTACGGTTGACATCTTTCATTTATGTACATTTTTATACATCACTTGAATTTTTCTTTTCTTTTCTTTCTTCATCAATTTCAATATGCCTGTTTTGTGCCATATTTTACTAACCATATTGGGTCGTCAACTTCATAGGTAGTTTTACACACAAATTGATAGATTCATATATTTAACCTTTAAATTCAGAGTGTACCGTAAAACGCTTAAAACTTTAAGAAATCAGTTAATATAATTTATATAATTTTAAGAAGCAAACGATAAAACATAAAACTGGTTTTAATATTTAAATTTTTCGTACATTACAGTGCTCTGGTCTTGTTTTTGCTTACTTAGACATATAAACAAAATGTACAAAACTCGAACTCTGGAAAATCGGTAATTATTAATTGTAAAAATATACAAATAATTGTTATCAAATTTTGTAACTAAGCAAAACTGCGAACATAAAGATATAGTAAAAACTTAAATACATTGCGCCAATAAATTAGACTAAGAAAAATAGTTGTAATTACTTTTCTAGTTTTATGAAAGTAATGAAATCTCATAAGCTGGTGACATTATCATTTATTTACTATAAGATGCAATTAATTTGCAATTCAATTATTTCAACCTTATTATAAAAAATAATAAAACACGAGAAACAGTTTAGAGAAGAAGTCTATTTGTCAATTCGATAGCTGCAGATTCATGAAGAATCGAGTGTGCCATTGCCAATTTATTTATTATTAGTGCTTGTTACTAAAATCGTGCATCATGAGGAGACATCTAAGTCAAGTTCAAGTTGCAAGAGCTATAACGTTAATTGAAGAAAGATACAGTTTATGTCACTTTGCAAGACGATTCTATGTAAGCCCTTGTGTCATGTCCAGAGTTTACAATCGGTACTGAAGACAGGAAGTTATGGTAGAAGAGCTCGTCATAGTCGGATAGGGCGACAACCGCTCGCCAAGACAGATTTTTGCGAAATTGTGCATTTTGACTACTACTTCTAGAGACCTGCAAAATGACCTTAGGATTGCAACGGGAATCCAAATTTAGAACATAATCTAAGATCAACGAGACTAGTCCGAAAGCCACTGCTGACTTTAGATCACAACAACTTGCACATTGGGGAATGGAGCAGCGGTCCGCAGTGCTTTTCAGCGATGAGTCCAGATTTCGGATGAGTTTGGGCGCGTACCGGTGAACGCTATCGTGAAGGACTACTTCAAGTGGATGGGTTTGGAATGGGGTCCAACATGGTGTGGGCTGGAACCTCATTCTATACTCGTACAGATCTCGTTGCTACCATATATATTGAAAACATTCTTACAAATCATGTGGTACTTGCTAGAGCTCTTATACGCCCTAGATTTCTATTCCAGCATGATATCGCAAGACCACATGTAGCAGGTCAGACAAGACAATTCCTGGAAGAACATCAAATCCCAGTTATGGATTGACCAGGTCTCAATACGAACGAGCATTTGTAGGACGAGCTGGATCGAAAACTGTGGCCCTAGAAACTCGTCAACAGCTTATGGTACCTCTTCAGGAAGAATGGGTCAACATACCTCAAGATGATCTAGAGGTTGATTGAAAATATGCCACGAACATGTCAGGCCGTTATTCAGTTTCGTGGAGGACATACGTATTATTACATATCCTTTAAAGTTTATTTTTCTCTGGTTACTTGAGCCTAATTCGTTAATTGATATTTTTCTTGTTAGTTATATTCTTTGCCGTGTTTAATTTTTTTGGATTGAAATGAATGCATTTAATGATAAATAAACGATATTATATCAAGATTTAATTACTTTCATAAAATTAGAAAAGAAATTACAAATATTTTTCTTAGTGTTCCTCTAATTTATTGGCGCAGAGTATTTCGTGCGGGCACATCCCTGATTTAAAACATTCAATCGCCTCGCCAGTCGTTATATGCAAACGCTAGATCTAGTTTAACGACTGTCAAAAGAGACAGATTTTATTTCTGACGTGCAATTTATCTTCCATTTATTTCCAAAACTGTGCAGCTTATCAGCTTTTATTAATTTATTTTAATAAATTTCATAAAATTGCAACCGTTTAATTCACGTTTGACAATTCTAATGCATCTTGTTATTGATTCTTGTTAATAATCATGCCTTCATGGAACACGTGTTATACTAATTTAATTTTATTTAGTTACATTCATTTTTAGAAATTTTCATAATTTTAGTTCATTTGATGATTAAAAAAGTTCAGTATTTTTTTAATAGTTTTAACTAAAGTGGTAAGAAATTCAACTAATTTCTAATAATTGCAAATTCTTGGCATTTACTTAAGTAACATTCAAGTTATTTTTCGTTTTTTTTTATTTGTCATTTATTTTGATTATTTTAGACTGATTAATAAGGGATTTCGGAACATACTATGCACTATAAACATTAATATTACCGGCGAATTTCCTACCTTATTTATCGATGTTTCACGTGTACACATTGGAACAGACAGTTCAATGGTATATTTAAGGTGCCGTTTAAGCGCTTATGTTTTTCAAACTTCCTTAATATTTATTTCATTTCAGTCATTTTTATTTACTTTCGTTGATTTTAATACTTTTTTGTTTAAGGGGGATCCTGCTTTAGAAGGTTCAAAAAATCGATTTTTTTTATTGCTCAAATCTATGCCTAATATATCTAAGAATATGTATAAAAAGTTAAAGCGGCTAATTCGCAATATTTTGAAAGATACAGCACTAAACACAGTGAGGTGTCGAGCAAAAAAATATACGAACGCACGAACGCTAGGACAAACGAAACGCGCGCCCCTTCCCGCGGTCACATAATACCGAACTATGTACTGAAAAAAGTTCAATCGGTCGTTCGAAACAATAATATTTTGAATTCGTAAGAGCTATAGTAGGATTATAACGAGATATTCCGTAAGTAATCGAAAATTAACATTTTTGCTGATCGTAAACTTTAGAGCGCGTTTTCTCGAGGTTACGTTTTTACGATTTTTCTAAACTGGTGCGCGTGATTGCGAGAAAACTAGACAAGCAATCAAAACGAAACTTCAGCAGCATTCTATTCGATTTGAACTAAAAAGATTAATGAAAAAAAAATTCTAAACAACTTGTTTAGCAAGTTGAAATGATTTTCTCTTCCTGCAAAGAGCACATTTATTTTCAAACCTGAGAAAAATTTTGAATTTCAAAATTTTGGGTTTTTTTTAGTTCACATAAAAGAAAATATATGAGAATTACCATTTTCTTTGGTTTTTTTTTGTTTCAGACAAAAATTACGAGCTACATATTTCCCACCGATTGTATACTGCAATTGAAAGGTGTTGCACGAATGTGCATAAAAATCGGTTCCGTTTAAATATTTTTCTCTCGAAATATATTTTTTTAAATGCTCAAATATGCAATAAAATGCTGTAAAAAGTTCACTAGACTTGCTCATTTTTTTTCTGTCCTAAAAAAATTCCCCCAAAAACGCTATTTTAAGGCCTCCTAAAGCAGGATCCCCCGATCGAAGCGAAGTAATTCTGATTGTTATTTATTCGTAGTTCTCATGAATTTTAATTCGTGTTTTTTGTTCATTCTAACGTAATTCTATCACACGAAGCAGTTTATACTCCCACATAAACTGGATGCTCGGCTCGTTAATTCCGAGCATAATTATCCCGAGACGGAATTATCTTAGACTTGCTTGCCATAAAATATCACTTAAAGTGGAATGAAATAGCCAGGGAAGAAAGGCAAGGTTGCTTTAAACTTAAATAGCATGTAACAAACTGGAAATCTTACTTCTAACTAGAAGGCTTTAAGGAAAGTAGTCGGAAAGGGGATAATGAAGTACGTAAATGCATTGATAGGTTTAAAAAGCAGAAACAGAATTACAGTCGAAGAATAGATAACACCCACGGCCACGAAATTCTGTGCTCGACTGATTTTGAATATTTCGTGTAACATAAGTTGTTCTGAATTAGTAGTGAGTTGATTAATTAATTATTAAATTAAACTAAGGATATAAATTTGTTTCAAAATTTATCCGACACCCGTAGAATCACTTTAAATATTTTTTTATCGTACGTAATAAAAACTAACTATAGCAAAATCAGATAAGGAATAGATGAATAACAAATTAGATTAGTTTTTATCTTATTTTATTTATCTTATTTAACATAACAGATATGTGAAATATTGTCCGAAGTAAATCTAAATGAAGGCATTTTGTTTGCCCATAAATAAGAATTTTAATATGATGTGCGTTCAAGAGAAATCTTAATTTAGGAGGGCTCTGAAATTCAATTGGTGTTTAAAGTACTTTACCGCAACCAAATTGTCAATTTAATTTTAATTATACGTCAAAAAAAGTGAAAACTGCTTTCCTAATTAAAAATGGTTATCACGACAGAGCAGAAAGCAAAATTATTGGAATGCTATTTTCGGACAGGGCAAAAAGTTGATGGTGTTTGGCATTATTCCATTCTTGAGAGTTTTACAGATTTCCATGAAGAATACCCAGCTCTAGTTCTTGGTTATAATTATTTCTACAGTGTTTTGATGAATTCCTTGTCAACGTTCAGAGAGTCTGGTACAGTGGGCAGAAAACCAGGAAGCGGCCGTCCAATAAAGAGGACTCCGGAAAATATAGAGTCCGACAGATTATCGAAGGTGCACCTAAAACATCTATAAGTGGAATTGCCCAACAAACCAATTTGTCAGTGGGTACTTGCTAATGCATCCTCAAAAAATATAGGATTACATCCTTATAAAATCCATGTATACCATGATCTTTTGCTTATAGATTTTGAAAGAAGAGTTAAATATTGCCAAAGATTTCTTGAAAACCTCAATAATGATGAAGCTATAGACCATATTTTCTTTTCCGATGAAGCATATTTCCACCTGTCAGGTTATGTCAATTCCCAGAAGGTCGGAGTCTGGGTCACCATTTCCCGCAGAAGATTGATTGGTTCAATGTTTTTCGAAGGCAATCTTAATCAGGAGCGTTATCGTACCGAAATCCTTCAACCTTTCATCAACCAATTGGATGACTACGAATTGCAACAACCATATTTTAGCAGGACGGGGCAAGGCCACACACCACCAACGCCATTCGATATTTGCTAGAATTGTTTGGCGAGCGAATCATTAGCCGCAATGCAGACCAACCTTATCCTACACGGTCTTGTGATTTAAATATTTGTGGCTTTTTAGTGTGAAGAAGAACTAAAAGATCGAATAACTGAAAAGTGTAACGAAATAAATGACTCGCCAAGTATTCTTCAAAATGTATCTGGTGGTTTTCGAAGACGTGCGCAGTTTAAATTTTGTTTATTATAAATTAAATCTTTATCTCGTTGTACACTTGTTTTTTGAGGTTAGAATCTCATCTGTCAATACTGTCATTATTGTAGTTTCTTTTGGTTGTGGCTAAAGTACTTCTGAATACCAATTGAATTTCTGAGGCCTCCTAAATTAAGATTTTTCTTGAACGCACGTTATAATAGCACTATTAATTTCAAATTGTACTATTAGTATTAATATTAATAAATAACAATTGACCCAACATTTATTTAATAAGAAACGTCCATGCGTGGAAAGTTACCTTGCGCGGTAAATAGTTTTATGTCCTTACAAACGCATTGAATCTTTTGATTTTGTAGTGAGGAAGGAAATACCAAGGTAGTATTTTTAATGCCAACGCATACCAATAATGATCATTTGCGAACTGAGCCTAGCAAAAAATCCCAATTTGCGTCAATTGTACAATCAGGTCCTTTAAGAAACTTAAATGGAATTACGCTGTAAAATCATTGGCGACGCCAATATTTGAATGCCGTGGGTTTCCTATGTTGCATCCGCAAATGCAGCACCTTGTATATTTTAAAAGGTGCTTCAGATACATTTATTGATAAAGAAGTTGTTTAAGAATTTCATTGAAATCACTAGTGAATATTTAAAATTATTTATTGAAATATCATCAAGTAATACACTTAAGGGTAATGTTAATATATACAGTTATTTAATACGGAGCAGAAATAAGACTAATAATCAAAAGAGTAATTAAATAAAATTTCATAGCGTCAAATAGGTAACATTTGATTTTGTCTAGATTGGCGCCTTGGTTTCACTTGTTGACGAAGATGTAGGTGTTGGATAGCAATTATTCATTTCATACTTCACCATCACCTTCAAACAGTGCTTTCATGATCTGCAACTTGACTGCATTTCTTTTCTTTTTGTCATTAATCTCTTTCAAATGTAAGGCCACAGTTCTCCCAAACGCAAGTTCTGGATCTAAGGATTCGTTTAGGCCCCTCTCCATACAATCCCCCATATTTCTATCGAAACGTTCCATTAACTTGGGGATTTTATCCTCAGCCTTTGCGATCTTGGGCGTGGTAGATTCATTTGGATTTGGTGTCATATCCCGGTGTGCTTCCGCATAGCTTCGGTTGTTAGCAAGCGTTGTGTGAACTTCATAGTCCGTTGCTTCAGTTTTTACTGAGATACCATCAATAAGAAGTTTCGCGTTACCACAGTAGTCGTCGTCATCGCCGCAATGCTGGACGATTTCTCGAGGCGACATCGACCCAACGGAATCTTCTTGGTTGATCGAGTCTTGGCGTTTCATGTTCCACGTCGACCTTAAACTGCCGGTTGACGTTATGCTATACTGCTTTGATACGTGTCTTACGTACTTACTTTCTGGGCATGATGAAGGCGTTTAGGAAGCTCATCGCGTTGAAGAGCGGCCAAAATGACTGTTTTATCGATTGGTCGCGCATTCTTCGCTTTTCGGTCGCGTACCTGTGTCTTAAAATCGTCCAACGTTGTTCGCATTCCAAGGCTGAAAATGTAATTTGTGGAAATTTTCCTAATTGTCTGTTTAAGTTAGTTTAAGGCTGAAACTTATACATTCAGTAGATGTTCTAGTAATCCAGGATTGGAGGATATTTTAAAGGGGAATCAAGTTGGCAATAAAGAAATATAATTATATATTATCGTAATAATTAAGTATAGTGGCATCGTACAGCAGGATAATAGATCAGATATGAGTCGCTGTTATTGAAAATCAATTTCAAAGGTATTGACGAAAATGATTACGATTTGAATTTGAAACTGGCAAGCTGGACTAGGACTAGTTTGTAACTTAAATGACAAATTAAATGTGGTGCAAATATAAAAATATAAAGGTGACAGGTTCAACCCATTGACCTATGCAAGGTGAATAAAAATACTTACGGGTTTTTTCCAAAACCTTGGCTATGGACTGCCACGCTTTCGCTCGGGCCATTTTGTCTTTAAATAAATTGAGTTTCTTGTCATATATGTAAGATATTTCCTCGACGAGTTTTATCAACATTTCGTCGTCGTTGCGAATTTCCTGGCAATCCATTTCAATTACTGGCCGAAATATATTCCGTTCACGAGCTGATCGCGCAGTTAAATTTAAAAGTGTTATAATTTGTCTATAAAAAAGAGAAGAGGAAGAGTTCATTTTACAATCTATAAATAATGGCACACATTTAAAATGCATTGTTAATGGGGCGTCTACAAATAAATGTTACAATTACTTTTAGGTAGATAAATGAAAATCATTTAATCTTAACTTTTAATTAATTTTAATTATTATTAAAGTAATAATTTTACTTCCAATCGCGGTATTTTATTATATAACAGTTACAGTAAAATTGTAATTTGTTATTGTTACTGTATTATTAAATTATTTTACAAAAACTGGCCTCATCTTGCGGCAATAAAAAACAATTGATTGATGGTTCTATCACTTCACAATTCGTTGACAAAAACTAGAAGTGAATTCAAATTAAACGACAATTACAGTCTACCCACGCCACTGATCTACGACGTTAAATCCAAATAAATACATGCGACCTTGCACACTATTCCTATGTGGCACCTTGTGAGAGAGAAAACGCTTCGAACGAACAACTCGTCTCATTTCAGGTAGACACACTACGCCCTAGCCCGTTTAATTTTGTAATGGGACCTTTCTATGCCGTTAGATGAGCTCACGTTTCCTTAATATTCTACGTTCATCCAACTGCATATTCGCGCGGTTTTCGTTTGTGCATTTATTAATGATCGCTGGCGTGTTTTAGTCGGCTGCGCTGCATCGGCAATATTTTCTCGACAATTGCATTGTGATTGTGTAGTAAATTTCCAATTACTTTACTTGGGAGATTTTGCACGTTGCGTTGCACTAAAAACCGTTACCTGCCACATTGTCCTACAGGCATTTTATGTAATACATCGAAAAAAAGTTTTGGCACGTTGACCAGTAACTTCTATTATGTTGGCAGCGGATGACAATTTGTAAATTGACGCTAACGAAAAATGCACTCTACATGCTAAATGAAATAAACCACACATGTACGGAAGCGGTGCCGAGTTGTACGCCATGATTTACACAAAACGTACGTTTGCGTCGTTGTTAAAATAGATTAATACTCACAGCAGCCACACGTTGTAATATTAAGTTTTTTAATTTAATTCTTAGTGTAGGTTCTTAAATTAATGGCGACTAAACTAGACACGTCTGGTTCTTATTGCGTTGTGGGTCACTCATGCGCAATCGCTTGCTATCGTGGGGGACAAGTTGCGCCAGTGGCGGTGCGCGTGCTGTGCCATTCATGCCATTCGGTTGTGTAATTTCGCCGCAATAAAATTAAATTAATGAATGTATTATAAACGAAAATCGTGGTAATTAATTGTATGCAAAATTAAACGTTAAAATATTTAGAAGCAAATAAGAAATAATACTAGATTGAGTATGAATATGTAAACGTAACAAAACGTACATGTCAATAGGAGAAACATAAAATCAGGGAAGTAACACACGCATACACACACACACACACACAAAATGTAGTATTACGTACATACATCAAAATCATTTAGAACTCGCCCAGCGATTTATTCAAAGCTCCGGAACACAGTAAAACAATTTTCGCGCCAATTTTAGTTCATATTTACATGTCTTGAATTTGCAGCTTTAATATTCTATAAAGTGCATATTTTGAATGTGGAATATTATCTGCAATATGTAATCAAATTTTAAAAAGTAACGAACCCATGCAAAGATAAGAGTGCAAATGGGACATGAAGTATTCCACTCTAACAAAACAGCATTGAAGGATAAAAATTCATAAAAATGCCAATGAAAACCTCATGTTTAACTCACAAAAGATTACAAGATGTGAAAAAGTATCAGAATATTGGCATAGCATACAGAGCATGCCTCTGATAAACCATGAAACCATGAAACAAAATCCCTGTTAAATGGAATAAAATTATTGCGGTATATATTATTAATTATACGTTCAACAAATTAGATACAAGCAGGATATAAACTCTGACAAAGACCCGGAGTAACGTGGAAGGAACAAGTCGAAAACAATATATAAACATTAAAAATGAATAAATAATGGAATTAAATTAATTAATTAATTTAATATGAAAGTAATAGTAAAAGTGAAGGTTTCAGGAAAATAGAGAATCTGAATTAAAAGCATGTGAAACACATTTATGACTAATGCTGTGTTATTAAACAAAAAATATTAAATAATTGAATAAAAATATATCTTTAATTTTTTTTTGTTGAGTAGATGATTTTTGCGATTTAGTTGGAATCAACTGGATGGAAAAATTTTCCGTGTATTAATGTAGTATATTTAATAATTGAGCAATACTTTTGTACTCATTGTACCTTGAATTTTGTCGTCATCCATCGAAAATTATCTTCTATTGAAAACGCAACAAATTATGTCAATTTTTTACTATTTTTAAAAATATTTTCACATAATTCGATATATGATGTTGTGTTTTAAGGATTCTACGAGTTTCAATTCTTTTACAATGTTTTCGGGTTATGTCGCTTTTACGACTCACGGTGAGTATTTTCAATTATTCTTAAAATTTTTGGGGATTTATATGGTTTATGAAAACTTTCAAATATTTTTCCGGCGTTTGGAGTTTTACCTTTTTTTTAAATTTAGTTTTTTCGATTAATTCAGTTTGTGTGTTTTCGATATACGATTCCAACAATATTTCATTCTTTCCTTGTTTTTTTTTAGAATTTTTAACAATGATTGCAATGCTTCAGTACTTTTTAAAGGTTTCGATTTTTTTACGATTTTTAGTTGTACGATACTTCTACGAATTATTTTCGATTTTTTACAACTTATAAAGATTTTTAAAATATTATTGTTTCCATTTTTTATAAATTACAGTGATATTTTTCGACTTTTATTATGTTTTTACGATTTTCGACTTTCCATATAGTTAGAATTTATTTATTTATATTTTGCTCTATTTTTATCAGTTTTCTTGATGGGTTAATTGTACTTTTCTAGGACTGCAAAGAATTTTTCAACATCGAGTTTCCTGTAAATGGTAGATTTTTCATAAGAACTATCAAATATTGATATAAATTCGATTATTTTTTTAGATACAAAAACTTATATATTGATGCTTTTGAGTTCGCATATTAATATTTCTGTGATATTAAATCCTTCCGGCAAAGGTAACAAAGCAAGATGATTGACTTGCGTTTTCATACAGATGGAGCAGCGTCTGCCTTTGAAAGCAGGCACATGAGGGTCAAAATGAGAGCCCTTTATATTTTATTTTATTAATGCTGCTATCGTATCCACGAAAATCATTTGCAAGCAGTGGGCATTGAAGTTACATGCACATGGGCATCAAAAACCTTGGAACCAGGACCAAGGTTTTTGACCTTGTCTTGGTTAAAACTTGTGAATGCCGTTGCAAATAGATTAATAATGCCCAATGCTCAAGCATTCACTGAATTATCGATGTCTTGCTGCTCACAGAGCATACATCCTCATGATATTGTTCCTTATGGCCCCGATAGCAATCTGGAACCTGTACATGGGAATATTTTTGTTCCTGAATACAGTCTAGATATTACTACTACTATATTATATTGAGTAACAGCTTTTCTTTAGCATATTCTATTTTGCCCCACTTGTTATGTGCTTTGTACTTCGCGGATCTTATTTCAGTCATCATATATTTTCTCCTTGGTTGTAGTAAGTTTAGAGACATCTCTTATTCCCCGAATATAGCAGAGGTCTTATTTTCAATGTGTTCGTCAGTAGGATAGTAATAGTTAAGTGTCGCCGCAGATTCTTCATAAACTTTCACAATATACGGTGTTTAGGCTTTTTAGTTTTTCATTGTCTTTTTCAATGCGGAAGACCAGTGCATGTTCGTTTTCGGCTTCTTTTTCGCCCACTCCTCTCTCGGACTAATTAACTGGTACCTGAGCCTGGCCAACCACCAGATGTAAATGTTCTTATGGCGTTTGCTCGTTTGCAAGTTCTAAAATTTTTTATTCAAACCCTTGTGTTTAAGTTCCTTGCATTCAATATTGATTTTCGTATCTTTGTCTGTTCGCCATGTCTCGTTCAAACTCAGTTACAGGTGCCTTTATTGATGTTGCTGTGATTATACATTATTTACCATTTTATCCTTGGCTAACTTGACCTCATACTTGATCGTGTTCAGATTAAATGATTTCATCACAAATTATTTGATGCACTGTGAAAAATAGACTAGAGAGACATACCGACAATCCAACATCTCTTTAATATACATGTCATTTGAGGTCAGTTCATTACTGATTCCCATTTGTTGCATTGAAATGAGAAATTTGGTTATTATACCTCAACATCGCACGTATTTTGCCGAGTTATATCATAATGGCATGAAAAGCTTCTCTATCTTATTATAAACTGATATAGTTGCTATTTCAAGGTGCAAAGATTACATAATAGAAAACTCCTTTTCAAGTAACCACCTGCGGTTTTAAAAAGGGTTAAGTCAAATTAAAATGTAAGCTGAAAGAGCTCCATCTAAACTGATAGAAAAATCAGAGAGTAATGAAATTACTTAAAGTTTTCAATGTTTCCCAGAGATGAAAAATGAAAACTTGGTGAATCTAACAAAGGATAAAAGGGCAAAACACTAGAGCTGGTGCTGTTCTGTTGTAGAAGTCATCTTTTAAGACTATGATACGAACATTGGTGAACAAAATATTCAATCACACATTTTTCGAAAAATGTCTCAACCAATAGTTCAAAATTTGAATATCTTTCACTTTTGTAAGAACCATGTTTTCGATAACATGCTCCGTTTTCGAGGTATGCAAACAGTGATAAGAGTATACATAAAGTATAAGAAAGAAAAATATATTCGCAAAAATGTTGTTTCTGCCGTTGAATTAAGTGTGCCATTTCTATGACTAATTGTTTTGCGGCTGTAATCGATTCCATATAATTTTGGCTAAACCATGTGTTAAGCATATAATTGAATGCATCCATTATTTCCTTCTCCAGCTGATACTATTTGCTTCTCTTGCAATTGGTGTGCCTTCAAAGAAATCAGTTTTGTGGTTGCTATGTTCTGTACGTATATTGAAGAAATAATATAGTGGTCACACAACTGGTCCTCCTTCCACTACCATAATTTATCATACAGCTTCCAAGAAGTTATTAAAGTAGTTTTATATTTGGCCAAAATAGATATCTTCCTCTAGTTTTTACACTCCACGCCTCAACCTCTTTCCTGCGCTTCAAGGTATATTGAGAAATCCCATTACCTGGTATCATTGATTTTGCATTATTACATCGATGCTATTGAACATGAGCTTACATATGGCTGATTTTGTATGTGGTGTCACCATATAGCAATTTAATGATTTTGACAATTTAATGTATATTCCTTCACTATCTACTCAAAACTCCCGTCTTGTGAATCCATCCTACTGATTTCTTAATTTATTTTCTTTTTGAGATTCACAATGCCAGGTGCTTTGGGGTCTTTAAGGTGTCCAATTGCTTATTTAATCTCTTCCTTTGTAGGTTTGATTATTTCTATTTCTACCTATTTAGATATTTTTGTGATTCACTGTTAGTACTCAGCATTTAATATTTAATATCCATGCCATCTTTTTATCTATTGTTATGTTGTGGTAATAAGGTTCTTGTTGAAATGGTTGGTTGTTAAAAGTTTTGTGTTCTTGCACAATCTCCTCAGGTTGTCTTTCTAGTTGTTTCCTCCGCTCGCTGAGCCATGTCTTGTTCCTTTGTTAATCTTTTTCTTTAATGTTTCATATTCTCGGGAAATTATGTTCCTCTGAACATGTTTATTCTTTAATTAGTTTCCATGATGTGTCGTAAATTCAGTCATTTCTCATTTACTCCTGATATCATAGTAAAAATGTCTGCTGCTGTGGGCACACCTGTTTTAACTTACTCCCATGATTTGATCTATTGTCTTGGCCTATTTATTTGTTATTTGGTAATTTTAGATGCTGATTAGTCAATATAAATTGTGGTGCCGTTTAGATTTTTAGTTTAATTCCACTCAGCAATTTTTAATCTTTATATGGTATATCTGGTTCTGGGTTATTTTATTGGGGGCATGGATGTTACTACTTTATAAATGTCAATAAGTGAAAATTTTTACCTCACCAGTAGCCCTCTATTTATGTTCCCTGTACCTAATGTCTTAAATAGTGATGATGATTTTGCTATATAAGTCAATACTATAAAATCGCCCTGGTGGTCGAGCGACCTCTAACATATCGATTCTGCATTTGAGTTAATGCTTCCATAGAATCTTTGAGTCTTATGTAAATGATCTTTTCAAATGAATTTGGTGTGTTTGATATCAAATTATTGTAAATTAAATGCGCTTCCTTCTTGATGGCTTTGATTTCTTTACTATAAGATAATAAATATATTTTTAATTATAATCTCCGGATATATTTTGATTCAACGTTGCATTTTAATATCTTCTGTATTCTATAAGTTAATATAATTTACATTTACATTAAAATCTGTGTTTTCTGGTTTATGTTTCAATTTCCATTTATACATCGTTTGACACCTTTAATATTATAATATTGTTTTAAAGCAGTTCAATTCCTATGCATTCAAGTTCAATCATAGATATTTTTCCCAAATTTTCCATTCGTCTAAATGTAACAGCCTGCTTGACGTATATACATCATACTCCGAGCACGATCGTTGTCTACTAAAGCAAGACGCCAACACATCCATCAATTATTATGTGATCCCTTTCGCCCTGTTTGACCCAGTGCACGTTCAACGCCTAGACGGGTACCTTTGTGCCTTGATTGCTTAAAAATATTCTCGTTATTTATCTTGGCTTCAGGGATTGACTGTTTTGATGAATTGCCTGAAAATCACATTCTAATAGTCAACTTTTACTATGTCGTCACAATTTCGGATTAAATTTTAAATTTGGTTTATTTTCTTTCTTTTGATTTTGATTATTCAGTTTTTTACTCCAAATTGGTTGTAATTTTATGATGGTCTATATAATTCGAAAAAAACTAAAAATGCTATACCATGAATAATACTGTACTGTACAACTATACATACATTTTTTCCTATTAGAATACTAATAAATAAATAAATAATAATGGTTCAAAAAATAATTAAATTTATCTCTAAAACTTTCCCATAACATTCTTTCCTACTATGTAATATAGTGCTTATTAATCGGTGATTATTTATAATTTATCTTTTAAACAAATAGAATTAAAATCACTAACCACATTTAAACGCTTTTGTAAAACTAGGAAAGTAATTGATTTTATTTCATTTCGTCTATTTTGCATCAAACCGCACGGCTGACGTTAAATGATAATTCATTTTCATTCAACGTTGATCATGAACTTTGCTAATGGAACAGACGCGTTTAATATAAACGCGAGTAAAGGGAACTGCTGGTTAGGATAACATCGATAAAATGCAACGCTACGTACAGTTTCGGTAGTTATATTTAATTTTAATGAAAGTGCATACCTAAATATCGGCAATACCTTCGAGCATTTATGAACTTTATAATTGCACTTGTAATTTAATTTAATTCTTAGTGCAGGTTCTTAATTCTAGGTAACGTCGACCTTCGCCGTTTTATTTCACGTCGTCTTGTGGGCATGCGCTGCAAAGAAATATTTTGGTGCGGAATTTCCAGCTTTCAATTATGAGAGCAGCACAATTGCAAAAGCAACTTTTAATAATTAAAACAGGGAAATAATTGTGCGGAGTAATTATTTTCAGCAGATGATATTTTGCAGTGACGCATTATGACATTTAACTGCCCTGGGCGCTAATTCAGTTGGTGTTTCATGTAGTAATATTATTTCGGGAGATTATTTCGGAATTGTCGGTTATATTACGATAACTTGCTGCGCGAAACGTGAGGTGGGATGCGCAACATTACAAAAACCAGTAGTGTCCTGCACTGGACTTTCTTATATTTTAAGTGATAATAATCACGGTAACAAGTTAATTTTGAAAAGCGAAATGATAGGAAATTGTACATTTTCAAAAAGTTTCTTAATCAAAGCTGCTTAAAATTTTATTCTCTTTACGTTTCATAACTTTGATAACTTATACCATTTTTTATCTACTCCATTCGAAATACATCATCAATTCCCTTACGTTGCATTTTATCTCTGTAGTACCTAAAATTAGTAATTTCATATTCTTCCTTTCTTGCCTAAGCTCTTTTCTTCTCTAGATATGCTTTCAATTTCCATATTGTTTAGAGCTGTTTGTTCTCTTTTCTTTCCTTCATGGGTATTTCCTTATTTGATATTTTCATTATTTTCTACAACACTTATGAAGTTGAGCTTGCTACGAAAAAAAAGAACAGGACTGTACTGACTAAGTAGTATCGAAGAATTAAAAGTGACAAGTACTCAAGTGGCGCGGTAAACAGAAAAAGAAGAACAGAAAAGGAAGTGGAAATCCTTTTGAAAGAAGTGAAAAATTCAGAGAACGCCTGTAAATCAACATAATAAATGCGAGGAGAAATTGGACCTAATACTGAAGATGATGACATGAAGTTGGACCAGAAGGAAATTAAAAATTCCGGAGATGAGGATAAAACAAATTGAATTTAACAAATATACAAGACAATTAAAACAAGAAGATGAAAAAATAAGTAAGGAAAATGAGGAAATACGAAAATGGAATGGATGGAAAAAAGAACAAAGAGAATAATGTTGTAATGAAAGGCATATTAATTAACACAAATACGGTAGAAGAACGAACAGAGACGGTATATAATTTTGTTAAAGAAAAACTAAAGGTAGAGCTAAAAGTAAAAGAAGCAATGAAACTACGAGAAAATATGTTCTTGGTTGAACTGGAGGACGAGAAAGACAAGAAGATTGTGATGGAGAATAAGTCAAAGTTAAGAGACTTAGAAACAGATCAAGTATTCGTTGTCCATGACCTCACAAACAAGGAAAGGGAACTGTGAAATAGTATGAGATACAAGAAAGAGAGCAAGGAAAGAACCAAAAAGTAGGATACAATAAGATTACGATAGAAGGAATTGAATTGAGATAGAACAGAAATAATGAAAAACTAGAGAAAGTGGGGAAAATAGCACGGGGCGGAGAGAGATAATTAAAAAAAAACTAAGAACAGAATAAAAGGGACAGAAGTAAAATAAGGTGGAACTGACAACGAATATGGAATATAAAACTAGAACTGGAAAAAGAGACAGAGAAAGGAACAAAAAACCCAATTCAAGGAGAAAGAAGGAAATGGAGTAAAGGAGAAGAACCAGAGAGAAATATGGGCATTGGGAACATGGACTGTAAGAGGAATAAATGGACAGAAGGATGGGTTTGAAAGGATGAAGATAGACATCCTAGCGATAACAGAAACAAAGAAAAAAGTGATAGGACAGAAAATGTTGAGATAGGGCAACCTGACGATTTATAGTGGAGTACAATAGGAACAAAGAGCTGCGACGGTGGTGGGCGTGATAATAAACAAAAGATGGGCAAAATAAAGGTGTGGAACAGAAACGGATGAATACCGCCAATTATGTAGTGAGCAGGAACATGGGATCTTTGTGCCTTTGCGGACGATTTAGTGTTGATGACCAGGTCTGAGAGAGATATACAGGACAATTTAAAAGTATGGAATGAAACACTGAGAAAATATGGATTGAAGATAAATAGGAGTAAGTCTAAAATAATGATGATACGCAAAGAAGAGGAAGATACTAATAGAAAGATCTGGAAATTAATAAATTGGTCCTATTAAAGGGAGCAGAGAGTAGAATGCAAGCAGTGGAAATGTGATATTTAAGAGTGGTCAAGGGAGTTACAATTACAGATAGAGTAGCGAATATTAATGAAAAACAAGAACTGGAGATTGATTCAATACTGGATTACGCAAAGGAAATACAGTTAGGATGGTGGGGATATATACAAAGAACGAAGGATACGAGGGAAACAAAGTTATCTTTGTTATTGAGAGCAAGAATACGAGAACAAGGACAAAAACATGGACACGTACATAATAGAGAAAAACAAAACTGGACGAAGCCAAAAACCAACAGATAAGAGTGGAAGCAATTCGCGAAAACGAAAGAGGAAAACAAGTTCCACACCGAAAAGTAGAAGGAAAAACGGCGCAATGGAAATGAACAAGACTAATGTAATATCCTTATCTATTTGCATTGTATGGGGTGTTGTGATGTTTCGTTTATTTCCTTATTTTTCGTCATTGCAATTCTTTCCCCTTCCACAATTCTTTAGTTTACATTAATTCATCGCCATTCCATTCCGGTGATAATAATCTTTGTATTTGTTGTATTACTGCTTCATGTCTGAGCTTTGTTCCCACAGTGTTTCTCTGTCTTTTTTTCCGTACATATTGAAAAATATAAATATCTTAATTGGCGTTGTTATCTCAATGTTGGAAACATAGGAAACGATAAGAAAGGATTAACGATAGAGAAATATGTAGGATTCTGAGGATGAGAATTATGTATTCATGGATACCATAAATTACATTCTTGTAATTTGCCATGTAAATAGTCACTTTTCTAAACTTACTGACGCAACATCGTACCTGAAAAACTTTTAGTGATGGAATAACTATTTATAAATCAAGACGTATGAGTAAAATGTAGTACTTTTTATTGCGCCGTAAATATGTTCATTGAGCCGTTGGCCGAGATGAACAAGTTGTCCAGTAATAAAAACACATACGTGTATATACTCGTGGAAAATATTGCATATTATTTTCATTTAATTTTTCTATAGCTTTTATGTTGTTTTATAAGTGTCTTATATTAAAGTGTCCAACGTATATTAGTACAGTTTTGTAATAAATTAATGTACATATAATACAGTTAGATGCATGGATGCAGTAGAATAATATGATTCTGGTTATAATATTTAATTGAAAATAGCAACAATAACGGCAATATAATATAATTTTAAGTTGACATGAAAGTGAATTAATACTTGGTATTTCCTACTTTTGCTCTAATTACAGCTCGCGTTCTGCCTGAGCTGCGATTCGTAATTCTGCAATTCAGCCACGGGCGTTTGATGATGTCCCTTTTTGTGCTCTATGGGATTTACATCGGGACTTAATTGTATGGCAGCCAGATGAACATGATCGAGTGTTTAGCAGAGTTGAGGAACGATATATTTCTTGTAATCTTGCGAAAGCTTTATTTTTAGTGGAGGCAAGCTTGTTGAGGTGAATTTGCAGTCTGGTACATTCGCAACATCATTGAATAACGTGTTCTACGATATGTGGGCTTTATTGGGTAATTTGAAGATGATGGGATTGCTTCAACAAATTGGCCACCATTAAGTCCCGATGCAAACGAGGTCGAAATTCAGCCCACAATTCAATTGCCCAATTACGAATCGCAGTTCATGCAGAATGTAATCAAATTCCACAAAAAAGTTTTAGAGATCTTCTTCGAAGCATGTCCAGAAAGATGCAAGCTGTAATTAGAGCTAGAGGGGGAAAAATACCAGTGACTAATTCATCCTCATAATGCATTAAAATAATGTTATTCTTTCTCTTTTCAATTAAATGTTATAACCAAAATCACACCATTCTACTAAATCGTCTGTGAATCTGTTCTAACGCTAAATTAATTTATTATAAACAGTACTGTCATTTTAATATAAGATACTTAACAATAAAAACAACATAAAAGCTACAGAAAAATAAAATACCACAAATGAATTGATAGCTACACATTATCCAGGAAACACCGTCGTACAAAGTAACAAATTGAATGAATTTATAATGACCAAATATAAAGAACTATAAATAAACATAATAAAAAAATAAATATTGCGCTCTTATGAAAAATAGGGGAACAATTAGTTGAGATCTGTTTGTGGCACCGCGGGTCACACCCGAACATGAACATGAACATGAACATGAACGAAAATAAAATTTATTTATTTAAAATAGTTATAGTAACTTGATGATAAAAATCCTCGCACTATAATATCAATAGACAACAAATATAAACTATTTGTTTCATATAATTATTCAAAGATGAAAATGTGAATTCTCGAACTGACCGACTTGTCCATAAAAAGTAATTGTTAATAATATTATTCGTAGTCGTTTGGCACCGTTATGTTGTACGAACAATAAGACATTTGGGTCGCGCAATATCGTATGTCGTACGCATATCAGGATTATCGGGAAGGACAGCAATTGGAGAAATTTTTTTATAATTTCATCATATCCCCCTTTTTCTGGACTACGTTTGTATCGTTCTCATAAATATTTAATTTATAGAAAAATAAAACACTTGGTTTAGTTTGATAACTTTTTTATTCGATTGCTCGGTAGCTATTTTGCCGGGTAAACCATTTTCAAGAGTACATTAATACTAATTTAAACCCGTGTTATTACGGGTTCTGTTTGTTCATTAATGATGTTTTTCCTTGTTTTTCTGCTTTCTTTGTTTTTAATATTTCCAATCGTTTGTTCTTTTTGATGTTTGCAAAATATTACATTTATCCGGAAAATTAGGTTTTTATATATGTAAGGTCAGCAGTTCGTTCGTTCTTGTGATTTGGAGATCTGGGACGTTGAATGTGGTATTGTTGTTGTCTTCTGTTCCATCTGTGAACTGTACTTGCTTGTAAAATGAGTTTAAGAACCTTAGAAACAATTTGAGTTTTTTTCTCTGTGCCAGTCCCAATCCAACTTATCTCGACCAATGTAGCAAATTCAACCAAATTATTTGTAGAGTTGAAGATTTCTTCTTCTAAGGAAGCCATGAAGATCTCACTTATGTAATAATGATAAGAGTGGGGAATTTGAAGTAGCTTTGTGCATACGCTGGTTGCAAGAAGTAATTATTCCTTTTTTTCGTTAAGATGGTGACAGCCTAAAGTGTGTTTCGAAATTATCGTTGTTTGGTTATTTATGGCTATTATAGGGAAAAGGCTTATCACATCAAAGTATACTAAATTTGCAGAAAGTGCGAGCTTTAGATTTTTAATTCTGTTCACTAATTTTAACGAGTTTTTTTATTGAATATTTACTTTGGTAGTTAAGAGGGTCTGTGACTATTTTAGTAATTTGGGCAAATGTATCTTATTACACACATCGAGAAAAGGCAAACAATGAACTTACTGGAAATATAAATAAAGAAAGCAGAAAAACAATGAAATGTTATTAATGAACAAACAGATTTCGGAATATCCCCGTAGTTAAATTGAAACCCTACTTTCGTAGGCGTATCAGATATTAATTATATTTATGTTCAGTTCTCTGTTAAATTCCAACACGGAACTAACTTCCTGGTGGGATGAGTCAATGTGTATATATGGTGCATGTTGAACTTTTGAAGTTCTAGGTGGCTTCGACTTAACACTTATTCAATGGCAACCTTATCATATATGACTTAATTAATGCAGAACAAAAATTTAAAGGGAATTGGCTGGGCCGGTAATTAGAAAGACACTAAGTTCATGGGAAGGTTGACAACGTACCAGGTTTTCACGCCAAGATTTCGTGTTGGTGGGAATTTACACCCAGATATTTAAATTTATGCGAATAGTTGCTAGAATTTTATTACTCTGACAAAATTGTCGTTATCACTCTACTGTTCGTAGAGGTCTGTTAGAATAGGTGTTTTACTGTAACTAATTATTTTTGGCCCAGTATTATCGGTCAATTTTTAAATTAATGCACCAAAAGCAGAAGTATAATTTAGTTCTAGTAGTATTTTGAAATAAATTTTAAAAGTTGGCGTTACAAAGGATTATAAAATATATAATATATAAGTACATTTTTGTAGTTTATTTAATAGGGTACACTTATCTGCAATTGTTGATTTATAATTGTCGTATTTGCTCATCTCTTTACTTCAGTCGATTGAAGTACCGAAATCCCCTGAACTACTACTGCTCTACTATACTCCGAGTTAACCAGACCGAGATGTCATACTATGCTGAGCAGAATTCTTGAAAGAAGAATTCGCGAACGTGAATAGAGTTGAACAATAAATAAAGACATTCGCGCTGTATTCAGGGAACTATGCATCACACTAGTGGTAAGAATGCAATGACCTATATGATTAGGAAATAAGTAAGAATGATAATAAAACGATGAGCAACTAGCGGCGCTTTTTTGCGGAAAATCGGAGTGAGGACTGGCAGGACGACGTAATGGGTGGAAGAAACTGGAGCAATATGAAAGAGACGTCAAGCTAAGGTCTTCTTTCTTGCAAATATTTTTACTGTAGTCTAAATTCATTTAAAAACTGAACGTTATTTCAACTTAATCTTTTTATGGTTGGTCCTTATCCAAAATCAAGGTCGCAATCATCCAACGGCTAGTTGCCTGCTTTTCAGAAGAAGAATATTTTCCATAGGGATTGTGTTAATAAAAAAATGGTTTATACGTGAATGCTGCTCATCTACTTCTTGTAGAGCATTGCTTGGTTGTAGGACTATTCGCAAGTCCAAGGTCTTAAATTAGCTGTATCCACACCTCTTCTTATTATCCTCGCCAATGACAACGAACCTTTTGTTTTGAAGGATATGCAGAGGTGTTTTACATA
Source organism: Geotrupes spiniger (assembly GCA_959613385.1). NCBI lineage: Eukaryota > Metazoa > Arthropoda > Insecta > Coleoptera > Geotrupidae > Geotrupes > Geotrupes spiniger. The sequence continues at coordinate 25,131,849 of OY390731.1, forward strand.
AACATATGGTACAGTACATGGTATGCGGTTGTGTGACATGTGGATTTGCATTGCAAGGCTGTGCATGATGTGATTTGATATATTCAGAGTTTACGTTTAATTTTTTTCTGTTTTCGCACTTTTATACATTACAAGACTATCTTATGATCGACGAATTGTTCAATCTACAAGTTTCATAGTCTGAGATGTAGTTCTGTAATTAAATATGAGCTTATACTACCATAATTATACACGTGCACCAAGATTAGAAAAAGTACTTTGAAACCAATATCATTTAAAATGTTATTACCGAAAATTAATCGAATGAAAATTATTGTTTACATAAATTATTAAAGCAAGTTCTAATTAAATGTACTAGTTGAATATTATTCCGATTATTATTGACAATGGCAACCAGGGACACTGTATTGAAGTACATGATATTTATTACACTATACACATTATATTATATTGTATATTTGTTCTAATCGCCTGTTTAATTGTAAATTTCGCTGATTCTGTTAATTAAATAACATTTTATAAAGTTAGTCGTGACTTAAATAAAATCACCGTAACACCGTATGAGATTAGATGCAATTCTAACGCGGAATTCCCTTGAGCATATATGATAATCCACAGTTCGTTGCCACTGTCTGCTGTTTCGCGACATTTTCACAATTGTTTACGACGGTTGGTTGTTGCAAGCAAATGCAGCAAATTGTAACTCCTGGGCCTGGAACAGAGCCACATGAAACGGTCGTAAAGCTCAGCCGTCTCTCCCATTACGTAATCCTTTGCACTCGAACACAATTCTGGTGTGGTAGCCTATACATTCGCGCACCACAAACGGTATCAACATTATAGCTACATCAGCCCGCTAATGTTCCTAATTTGCAGTTTCCATGAACTGATTTTGCGGTATAGGTCTGAACTTACGTACACGTATCAGGTATTAGAGTTTGTTTTCAGGACACGTACAATTGGCCAGTTTAATGAATTTATGATTCATAAAAAGAATCCTAATATAACACCATAATACAGTTTATGCTTCCTAACGCTAAAATTTTTGTTGCTGTTTTATATTCGCTGTAAATCTCTGTATTATTTTATGGGTTGCGGTAATAAATGGAGAGCTGCGGCCATAGATGTATTCAAATAAATAAAAAGCGAGTGGCGGGTTTACAAAATCCGATAGGCCTCCTTTACAATATACTGAGAAGTGTTGTAAATAATCTCTCTCCCGCACCTGATCAAACAAACAAACATAATATAACAATTATAATTATTGCTATATATATTGTTCGCGTTAACTCCTGCGTTTTATTGAAACAGATGTATGTTTAAGGTAGTACTTTTGTTCGAGAACTTATGCCATAGGTATATTGAATTACGCCTCTATTTAAAATGTACGTAAAGTGTATGATGAATCTAGGAAGGAGACATTATATTAATGCAACGTAAACATATAATTATTATTCCTGATATTGTTCCCGTTAAAGCTCGCGTGTTGTGAAAACGGATAATATATATTTGGATTCGTTAATTTTTCTTTATGTTTCTAGTACACGTAGAACATTTGATTAGTTTCCACATAGTTGTGCATGGCAGTTAATCTTGCATCCCATGCCCTTACACGTGCGAGAGGTCTAACTCTATTTTGTATGAATGTCCTGGTGACACGTTACCCGTTGATCCAAGTAGTTCTACGTCTTTAATATACGATTGTAATGTATATATGAACAGGCCTATGTACAAGAGGGATATTAAATGGACTTGACACCTTGTCAATTAGGGCTCCAGGTAGGTTGCGGCATATAGTTGCGATGAGTCTTGCTCCTCATTGGTTATACTTGGTAATCGGACGTCTCTTGTTTATTTGTGCATTTGCATCATGGATTATATCCGTTTATCATTGCTTATTTCGTGGTATGATATGGAACTGTTTAATTATGACGGCCATGGCCGATTTTAAGTACGTGTAAGAACCCTCGCGATTAATAATGAAAATTTATGTATTCGTACTAGGTATATTATTAGACTTGTTTATAATACGATAGGATGTGAATACATACATAAATTAAAATGCTGTCGTGTCAATTAAGACCAAAAATTATACATTAAAACCACCCCAACAGGGTTATTCATGCATATATGATTAGCATGGATTTATCATGCAGGAATATCAACGAAGAATCTATAAAAAGAACAGTGTTTGAATCCTTGACTCGGCTTTACTTGTTCATCGGTAAGAAATACAAATCGGTACACATCCAAGAAATTTAGTCAGAAACTTGCCATTCTAATAGCTTGTCACTAAGAAGTTACAATAAAAGCGGAATGATTCCCCAAATATCTAAACCATGTATATAGTCATTCTGTATATTATATCTTTTATGATTAGTAAGAGTTCGGTTTTTTGAACCTATAGTTTTTAAACGCTTAAGGACCTTCCTCGATTTGTACGTTAGTAACTAGTAAAGAAATAATAGAAGTTTGAAATCAAAATTATTTTAATTGCAAAGTAGAAACAATACAATACTGACTTCAATAGTAATTATGAGTTTTTTCACGCAATGATGAGCAATATTTCCAAGAAGTAATTTTCAAAACAAGACTATTGATAAACATATGAATCGTGAACTGTGACCCGATGTCTCAATTAACTAAATTAACCGAAAAGACGAAACACCTAGGAGATTGCCAGGAACACGGTCATTATTGTTCTCCTGGTCTTGCCCAATAATCACTCAAAGCTCTTAACATTTAATTTCGAACAAAAATTTATATTGGTGGCAACCAGAACCAGAAAGGAAACGTTTAGTTCGTCAAATTAGATTCAAACTTGGAATGTACTTTTAGATCCCATAAAACAATCAGGTAAAATATAATATATGTTTATTACAAAATTATAATTAAATCAGTTACATTAAAACAAATGTATAAGATATAGAGACTACAAAACGAACATGATTAGCTTGTGAAACTTAAAATCACCATTATTAGAAATTACACTGAGAAGAAAACAGAAAATCGCCCTTAATTCTTTTTTGAACATAAGTTTCCCGTTAATTTTAACTTATCAAAGGTAAACCTACAGAATCAACATAACTCCAATATTATAATAAATTAAAAAAATCATTTCGTACGTAATTCTTTCTGTCTCTTAAATTGGAGGTAAGAGGGTTTAAAACATTTCTGTTCGATTTTTCCTTGCGCACTTTATTTTATCACACGACTCGCGAAAATAAAAAGAATATTGACTTCTAATAACAGAAGTTTTCACTTAATTAATTCTCGACCTCAGCGGCTAAATTTACTTAATTGACTTTACCGCCTATTTTTATTCTGTGAAACCGAACATTCACTTCCCCGCTTTGGGTTGATTGCTATGGTTTAAAGTTTTCGTTTTTAACGTTCGATATTATATTATCTTTTTTGACGAGCGCGAGGCTCCGCTCGCCCGTGAGCCGACTTTTTTGACTTTTGACTCGTTTGCGCTCGGTGATGAAAGCCTACCTTTTGCGGGGTGTACTTAGTTTCGTGAATTCAAGTGGTTTATTATTATTATTGCTTTCGCGGATTGGCCGGTCTGGATATCATTCGATTCAAACTTTCACGTGGCAATTGTTGTTTATGCTGAGTAGATGGGAACGCCTGTCGACATTATAGATAGTTTTCCTTTAATTGTTTATTCTACAGGCCTTATATAAATATAGATATCCTGTTGGGAAATAAAATGGTTTATGATTTTTTGTTCTTTCCAAACACAGTTATTATGTCAGCAGATATATTACGAAATATCTCTAGGTTACTTAGTAATTTGGTTTCGTTCGGCAAATATAATTAATGTAACAGGGCCGAAATTAAAAATTTTATTTTTCTTCTTTTAATATATTTAAATCTATACAAGATTTAGCGGCTGTCCACAGAATTATTCCATCGGTAGTTTCGATCCAGTTGGGCGGCCGCGCTCTATGAATTAAATTTACCCCGCGAAGGAATTGCATTTAAAAGTAAACCATGAAGAAAATATTTTGCAAAAGTACCAGAAAGTTCGAAGTAATTATTCTTACTACGTGCTTTGCTAATTTTAAATTAGCTATTTATAAGCCAAGATGCAAAATGAACCCCTGTTTAATATGAGACATGAATTTTATAACAACACTCCGAGTGGTACATAGCAGCATTTTGTTACGTGCTTTGTATATGATTTTTTTTAAATACAGGAAAAGTTTGAATTGTTATTTCGCGTTTTCCTTGCATTAAAATGGCAAATACAAGTTCCGCAACTGAGTTGGAAAAATGTTACTTCTGTTCATACTATTGTTGCTGTGTGCTGATTGCTTGATTATAATCAAGCAATCAGCCTGTTCCAAGAAAAGTGTGACAGCATTTATATTTTCTGGTGGCAGCTAAATTAACAACAATCATAGAGAGCACCCGGTAAATTATTCATTAAAAAACATTCCCACTTTATTATGCGAAGGTATTCCCCAGTTCTGGACATGTCCAAGTAGCAGGTTGGGCACCATATATGTTCAGATGAAATATGTTGTCATTTAACCGTTTCGCTGCTAATGCTATGGTTTCAGTAATTATGATATCGATATTAGGTTATCAATAACAATTTTGTAATTTCTCATTTCGTATTTAAATAATTGTGTAGCTTGTGTATTTTAAATTAAGCATTGGAGTTATCATTCTCATTTTCATCTCTAGTAATAGTACCAAGTACTTCATTGGACAAAAATATACATTTCGAAAACTATTTTCAGCAGAAATGGAGCCTAATATTTTTGCTGAAGATGACAACATAGTTGTCGAAATACATTTGGATCCCATAAAGTGCTGTGTGGCATGGGGAATATTTATTTTATTTTATTTTAATTCATCTTAGTGTATACCGGTTGTGGATTTACATCGTTACATCGTTTCCATTTTTTCAGTTTACCGCGTTCATTTTTAATAGCAACTTCTCATCGTAGTCGCAGCTATAGTTAGATGTTAAAGTGGTTTTGAATGTGTTATGATTATGCGTAGATTTTATTGGCCTGTTGTATATAGGGATATTTTTAAATGGACACCTACACTGATGTAAACTTTGGGAAACATCAATCGTTGTCCGAAGTTGAAGATATCCAGTGGCACCTGAGTGGTGGTAAAATACTTGAATTTGGAAGTTATGGAGATTGAGTATAAATCAATTCATGGTTGGGAATTTGACAAAACTGAGCTACGTATATTCTAACCCACTAATGTATAAAATATATCAATGAAAGGATCGTTTCATCTGCCACAGATAATTGTACAATGCGTTTGCTAACAATATTTGGCAGACGATATAACCACATTTGCTAGCTTTCATATACGCACTATGATTGTACGTAGTGATTTGTGAACGGAATTCACAAGCGATTTCAAGAAAACGAATTTTCATTCGCCTGGATAATGTCCTGGATGATTAAACTTACCTTTGTGATCAGCATGAGTTTTCATTATAATTCTCAGCCACGTTATTAGTAGGATTTAATTCTTAAAGGTGTAAAGACTAGTCTTAAATTGTGTTGCTGAGAGTGTTGTGCCTGATGTGCTATTTGTTAGTATTTTGATTTTACTGTTTTTATGTTTCCTATATATACTATGAAAAATAGTTTTAATTTCTTTTCTAGTTTTATAAAAGTAATGAAATATCATAGGCTAGTGGTATTATCATGTATTTACCATTACATGCATTCAATTTGATTATTGCAAGAGCTGGTTTGGGTCGGAAACGTTCGACGACCGCTCGGTAAGACAGATTTTTGCGAAATTGTGCACCTAGACGTCGCATATCTACTTCTAGAGACCTGCAAAATGGCGTTAGGATTGTAACGTTAAGTGTACGGAAACGGTAAGAAAAACTTTGCGTGAACGGACCCTAAGGTCAAGGAGACCTAGATTTAGACTTCTGTTCCAGCATGATAACGCAAAACCATATGTAACTGGTCAGACAAGACAATTCCTGGAAGAACATCAAATCGCAGCTATGGACTGGTCAGCTCTAAGCCCAGATCTCAATCCGATCGAGCATTTGTAGGGCTAGCTGTATCGTAAGCTCAGAAACAGACATGTGGCTCCAGAAACTCTTCAACGGCTTATGGTAGCTCTTCAGGAGGAATGGGTCAACATACCCCAAGAGGGTATCCAGAGGTTAAATTGACAGTATGCCACGAAAATGTCACGCCGTTATTCTTGTGGAAGGCATACTTTCAAGTTTCTTTTTCTCTGGTTACTTAAGCCTAATTCGTTAATTCATTAATTTGTTTTTTTGTTAGTATTATTATTTGCCGTGTTTGATTTTGTAGTATAGATATCAGTGCAGCTTATACAAGTAAACGATAATATAACCAGCTTGCAAGATTCTATTACGTTCATAAAACTAGAAAAGAAATTACAAATAATTTTCTTAGTATTCCGCTAATTAATTGGCGGAGTGTATTTTCATATTCTCCTTTATGTTTAATTTTCTACTTTTTAGGTGCGTTATTTTCATAGTATTTTCTTCGAGATGGTTTAGGTGTGTAGCGTAGTTTGAGTCGAGTTTTATGTTCTGGAATGATTTAATGTATTGTTTGTATCTGTCTTTGAATTCCATGCCAGTTTGTTCTACGTAATTTTTTTGGAATGAGCTGCACTTGAGTCTGTATATTACGCTTTTGTTTATATATCGTTTTGTTCTATATCGGTTTTTAAATTGTTTTTGAAGTTGCTTATGGTTTTGTATGCTATTTTTATTTATTTATTTTAGTTTTCGTTTTTGAAAAGTTTTGTTACACTGTGAGTGAGGTTTCCAGTATATGTGAATGTTACTTCTGGTGATGATCTTCTGTCGTCGGGATAACAACAATCCAACTGCACTAAAATTAATCATGAAAAAAACCATAGCAGAAATCCCAGAAAGATCAGGGCATAAAAACTAAACGCACTACCAAAAATAAACAAACAAGACACACCGACGAGACCAATAAACTTCACCACAGCTCCGACATAGGAAATATCGAAAACAATATCAAGAATACTCGAAACCAAAATGCAACTGGAATACAAATACGTCATAAAGAAAATACTCCAAATACGTATCTAGCACCAACGCACTATCAACGACACAGGAAGAAAAAAAATATTCATAGAACAAATAATAGGAATATTAAAAATAATATTAAAGCAAAATTATTTCACATCCAACAACACATACCATAAGCAAAACGATGGATTAGCAATGGGAAATTCACTATCACGCATACTTTGAAATCTACCTGCAAACATTCGAAGAAGAACTGATCGAAAACAGCCAAAGAAAAATCTAAAATCGTAAAATGGATCCGCTATGTTGATTACAGATTATGCATAACTGAAAACGAAAACGCTGACAAAATATTAAAATATTTAACGCGATAAACTAGAAAATCCAATTCACAAAACAAGACCAACAAAATAACAAAATCAACTATTTAGACGTAACTAAAACTAGAATACAGCATATATAGAAAACCTGCTCAAACCCGCAATGTAATACACCCACAGTCAACATACCCAAAAAATACAAACTAGCAGCTTTTATAAACCTATTAAACAGATTAGAATCCATACAAATGACAAGGCGGTGTATGAACAACGTAACAAACTCTTAATACCGAGTGACGCAGTTACATGCTTTGAAATGTTCCTACACTGAGGAACTAGATACAATCAGCGTACAAACAAACAGCACATCAGACCCAATATTCTCCCCACTATTACTATTGAAAAGCCCAACCACATAAACACGCATTTGAATTTAGAAATTTTGATTCTTAAATTTTTCGAACTTAAAATACCTCAGCTGCACAATTCACAGAAAATGACTACAGTCCAAACGCGTCGTGAATCCACAAAAACCAGAGTTAATTACCAAGGAAGCGAAGACATCCAAGACTGAAAAATTGTTAGGAGTATTTAACGAACATATAGAACGATAGAACATGAATTTTAAAAAAACGAAGCCTCATATGTAGTTAGTAATTCAGCTTGACCCCTGCAGCGTTGATGAATATTTACTATGCACAACTCTATTCAAACTTGACTTACAATTTACTAATTTAGGGGCCTGTAGCAAATAGGTAGAGAACATATATAACCCCCGTATGACGTGTAAGCAATCTTTCTTAGAGAATAAAATTTATAACTAACTAACTATGTACATTCACGAGTATACAGCAATATTATTTGTAAAAGACAATTGTGAACTGTTCAACGCATCCAAACTAAAGTACGTTACCCGTCAACCATATTTAATTCCGTTTAAATTGCATTCATCAGATCACTATGAAAAAGCACCAAACTATTCCCTATTTATAATAAATTTCCCAGGAATTACCAGGGTTGATTATAGATTATGTTGCTTTTAGAACATCTCATGTAATATCGCATAGTTTTTACTCAGTTCATGATTTTATTAGTGGATAGGGTAGATGTAAGTAAATGAAATGGATTTTACTGATTACTGATACAGATGTACTGCCCGTTTATATCTACTAATGAATAAATAATGTTACTTTTATTGACAGTAATATTAATAGTAATAGTTATTGGCTTCGGATATGATACTACTTTACCTTACGAACTCATGGATTAAATGTTCCCAATCAATTTTTCAATTTTTAAATTGAACTTGAATCTGAATTTTATCAATTGGAGTGATAAGTGAGAAAAGGTTTGCCTAAGATTAAAATCCAGTTACACCTTTTAAAACTGAAATTCGAAATCGAAAACCCAAAGTCCTAAAGTATTGATATGTCCTAAGCTATGACGTAATTTTAATTCAAGAACGATTTTTGTTGTTAATTTAATAGTTTCGGTACGAAGTTGCACACACCAAAGCGGGATCCCGAATTGCGCTTATGTAACTGGGACTATTGTAGCGCAGCAGAATATTTAGTATTTTTTATTGCTATCCCCATCGAGTTTTATCCTCGAGGGAAATTCTCCTGACACTTGCAACTCTGATATTGGATTTAGTTCGGCTGGATGAAACGGCGGGTCTGGAAGGTCAGGGCCGTTTGCATGAAGTATTTATTTCCCTCTTCAACGGAAACGGCTTTATTTGATTACATTTTTATGGATAACCCGTTTTATTGTTTTCTTATGTATATATATATATGTATATATATATATATATATATATATATATATATATATATATATATATATATATATATATATATATGAGTATGTATGTGTGTGTATTTATTTCATTCATAATTCTTTCTGTACAAACTACTATAACTGGGTATAGTAGATGTAAATAAATAAGTTATTTATTTTTCGTGGCTGCCCGACAATGGATGTTGTATTGCCAAAACTATACAATTTTAGGTGCACATGTGAACTAAGAAAATCAATAGTCGGGACAACGAATGCATTGGCTCTGTATATCAGTGTATAGCCGAATTTTTATTCTGGTAACAACTATTATTTGTAACCGCTAGTGAAATGAAAACGCAATGCATTTTTGCTACATTCGTGGAGTTCGTACAATATTTGAATATAATGCAGGCTGCTTTGTGTCATTATTTTATACAATGACGGTGTATGAACAACGTAACAAATTCTTTGTGCCGAATAACGCAGTTACATGCTTTGAAATATTCATACGCTGAGAGAAAAGTGATATTATATAGTTATATCCAACTAAAAGTACATATGAAAAAAGACGTTTTGTAGTTTTGAATTTAAAAGAGGTGTAGTAAGGGTCAACATTTGATTATTTTGGGGAATGTGGAACAGTGTGGTGTGAGAGAAAGGGTGGTGGGGTCTAAAAATAATTTAAAGTTAACGCTCCGGGGAAAAATTTGAAGCAAAGAAACTTTAATACAATATGATACAGTGTACGGACTGTCAAAAACAGAAAAAAATGTTTATGTAATTTATCAATTTATTAAAGCCAGTAGCGAGAAATTAAAAACACCATTGTGGAATGAAAAAAATAGTCGTTAAATTTATAAATATTATAACAAGAATTTTAAAAGGAATAAAGTATGGTAAAAATCCATAAAAAAATTGAATCGTGTATATTGTCCGTAAAAAGTTTAACAAAACAAATTTCGATCAGATATCGACATCCTTGGTGAGACTATTTAAGGAATTAAAAAGATGTCATTTGTCGACTAAACGCTTCACGTCGGTCGAGAAGAGACTTAATAAAAACGTTGATAGACAGCGCGTTTGATAGAAAATTGACAAGTAACGGTGTATGAACGTAAAATATAAAGTGAAGTGTAAAGTGCTTAAATTTTATTAGAGGAAAAACGTGGTTAAATGATTTTGAGGGATTTTAAAATATTTACTAATTTAATTCAATGATACATATTTTGTGTTTTGCAATGGGTTCGAAAAAATGAACATATGCAATTAATATCAAACGACTTTCAGGTATTTAACATATGCGTTTGTTTAGAGTCTTTTCCTTTCCAACTGCCGAATTATTTATGAAATTTCAAATAATTTAACAAATACTTTCACGGTATATTATTCTATTTGCAACATAAATTGTTTTTTTTACATCATTATATCATTAACACTTTGTATATATATATATATATATTTTACGTTAGACTGGGTTTGGAGCGAATGACATATTTCATAAAGTTGGCCATTAACGCAAGCGTTATGTCTTTTCGTGATGTTGTTAGTAAGAAAACAACGACATATTGCGTCGTTAATTTGTTTACGATGCCGAATCGTTAAAGATTGTATTAGGAGCTTCAAGCGGCTTTATTGGTAGCGAGAGAATAAAGCCAGATAAATATAGTAAAACTCGATGTTGGAGAATATTTACTGTTACTATTTTCTTGAGATATTATTCTTATAGACATAATTAAATAGAGATTTGTTCTACAGATACATTATGCATTTTTTGTCAATTTTTTCCCTTGTAGGTATTCACAATCACTTCTAACATTTCCATTCGAATTTGTGGAAATTTACAACATCAAATGTACACTTGGCATTAACTTTGAAGTCATGCGTTCCATTCTGAAACAAAACAACGTGTGTTGCTTTTTAGAGCTAAAAACCGACTAGGCCACACCAAAGATTCAAAAAAATTCACATCCATACATTGATACTATAATTCATTTCGCGATGTGTTCTTACCTGTGGTCGAAATCGGAAAATTTACCCCTGAGAACAGCTGTCAAGTATTAATGTAATTTTTACAAAATTTGCGTAATTCTGGAAACAATGCACACGTTCCAATATACTTAATGTGCCAACAATACATACATTGAAATATTCCCTGACTTTTGAATTGTATCAATTATACAAGAAACTGTTTTTAACTTTTGCAAAAGACGGTCTCGCATTTTACAAAAAGCTACACTAATGGAAAAGAATTTAGTTTGAATAAAATTTAAGAGATGGCAAGTACCCTAATTGGAAATTATAAGCGTGATTCTAAAAGCAGAAAATACTATCATAATAAACTAAAACGAGTCATTTGGCTTCATAACAACGAAAATCTCATTAATATCGACGCAGGTTGAACATGCGCACTTTCGACCTGATAAGCAAAAAGTCACTCGCATATCAAACAATGTGTGTCATTGAAATATGCAAAAGTAATGAAAATGTTATGAGGCAATAAATTTCTAGTCATGTGAAAAAGAAAGCGAGTGTAGTTTAATCACCGCAGATTGTATGTATTTTGTAAAATATCATTGTAAACGATTTGCGAATTATATGTATATGTACAACAGGTCGTGAAGGCATTGGGCTTGTTGAACAATTTGATTACATTCTTTTGTGCTTCTCGCTTTCTCTTTGAAATTGTGGACATTTATACTTTTTAGATCTTACTCTGCACTCTCCAACCATCTCTTCCATGGTCTCCCATTTCTCTTTCTTCCAACTAGGGCTGTGTCAAGTATTTCTGGCCATTCTTTCGACCTTAGTCGTTAGGTTTTTATGTCGAATGTTATTTTGGTCCACATAATGTCCAGTTTTTTTTGTTCTTCTTCGCTAGACGTTTTCTGTATTTATTCGACCGTATATAGCTCTTAGTATTTTTCTTTCTCAGCTATCAAGGTCATCATCATCTGCTTTCTTGAGTGTCCTTTTTCGTTTATCACGACTCACAAGTATAAGAACTCTTTTATCTTCCAAACTAATATTCCTTTCCATCGTTCGTAGTTATTTGCAAATTTTCATCTACTGACAGTTTGGGTTCGCCCATTATCATGTATTTTGTTTTTTGTTGGTTTATTTCAATTCCAATACTTTTGCTTTTTTCCAGTTTTGTTGTGATCCGCTTCTGTCTTTGCTAGGTGTGTAAGGTCATTCGCATATGTTAGATATTGATGCTCGCTGTTGTATATTATCCATTCCATTTTACATTTAATGCTTCCAAGTGTGGTTGCCAAACCAGGTTGAAGAGTGTAGTAGAGAAACGGTCCTTGCCTCAGACCATATCCCAGCACAAATTATGTTGATTTGTCGCTACTACAGAAAATTTCATTTAGTGTTTGATACAGCGTTATAGACACAGGCTTCTTTGAAATCAATGAATAGCATCTGCAGCGCTAATTTGTATTCGTAGCAGGTAGGTTAGTTTAGTTTCTTTGAGAGTAAAAATTTCTGTTTCTCCTAAAACCTGCCCGATATTCCCCCAGGACACCATCTGTAATACTGCTCAATCATTTCTTAATAAGTTTTGCCAGAAATACAATACCTCTATAGTTCTCGCATATAGATTTGCAGGTTTCTTATGCAAACGGAATATCACCGCAGTTCCTATAATATTGTCCATAAAAATATATACTTTCCTTTACACGATATTGTAGACTTGAATTCGGCAATATTTTGGTAACTTGGCCTTTGCATTATTTGTTAGATATGTTGCTGATTTAAAATAATAGTTTCTATAAAAACACCTGCGGAGTTTGAGACGATTGGAGGGTTAGTTGTCAACGAAACTGCACGCGTGTATCCGCTTAAAATTATGTGATATAATGTTTAAAAGTTATTTGAAAACTTTTTATTTGTCAAGTGATACAAAACGAAACCGAAGTGTTTACATGAACTACCGTAGTTTAAAATACAATGTCTAATATAATATAGGACAAAAAGGATTATTTTGAAACAAAAATTGTAAACAATGAATTATTTGTTTATTGTTTGGGAAACGATTTAATTTAAAGTAATTTGACAGTATATTTGTAATTTTTGAAGTGACAATCGTGTTATGAAACGAAAGGTTTTATTGTTCCTCAAAAAATTCAATTAAATTCCATTCCTTCTTTCCAGCCAATCTGGTTAAAAATGTTAAAAATCAATGTATTCTGCGTTGAATAAGATTTGGTAGTATTGGATAATTTGTTCGTACGAGATACGCAAGATCAAGACTAAACAGGAAGGATGTGCCCTGCTGATGACTTCTAATAGATTGAAACATATAGATGTCTCGGTTTAATTTTATGTATTAAAATATTGTCTTCTTACAATTCGCTGCATTGTATGTATGAATTAATATCATCTTTAGATAAGGCTCGAAAACGAAATTTAAAGAAAATATGTGTCCAAACCTTGATTTACGCTTACGGAAGTAGTCTTATGGTCGACTAATGGTTTTTACTAAGGAACATAACTTCGGGGCATATTTTTAAAATAGTGTCCTGGATGAGGGCTGAGAATCCCCATATATATTGTGCAACTTCATTATATCCACTGCAAATTGGTTCGTGGATTCCTACCCTGACGATGCTTAATAGTTTTTTGAAAAAAAAAATCACTTGAGATGAATTGAAACACCGCCTATACATTCCGAAAATAAATTGATTATTTATATCGTTGATAACCAAATGTTTTATAAGCTTTCGGAAAATTCGTTGTTGCCATCAAGTCTTCGTCTTCGTGTTTCATTATCTGGACGTGAATTTCAGTATATGACAGCCTTCCCATTTATGGATATTTCATCAGTAGCAACATCGCCGTTTTAAATAAATATTAAACAAGGGAATTATAATCACATCGCCGAGATATATCGATTATTATCTGCCGCATAGGAAATATTAAGTAAAACAAATTGCCGCTGTGGCTCGGTCGTCTAGGATCCATTTGCATTCATAATTAGACGAACTTTATTCCTTCGATTTAACGATTTTCCATTCGCCCAGCAGGGAACGCGATATTTTGGAGATAGGGATCTCTGACTTTACATAATATCCATTGTCCTAATCTTACGTTCAACCCGATCTCGCCTATTATAAAAGATAAATTGAAATTACCGCCGTGCGCAATATAATACTTTATTTTATAGGTAACGATTAGTTTAATATAAAAATAAAACTAAAAACATTCCGTTACATTTTAATCTAACAATAATGAATCATTATGACGAAAAAACGTGTTTGTAAGCGATCTTCAATGTTCTACATTCGAAGTTGATGATAATCGGTAAAACGTCTCTAGCAAAATTCCTAAATTCAAATGAGCACTTTTTCACGTTTCAATAAAATTGCATATGTAATTTGATGACCGTGCAACTGAGCATGGATGTATAAATCTCGTAATCATGACAGAACTAATTTCTGTTGCCTCATTCATAAACTAGTCGGCCACGTCAGCTTAAAAAATTACGTAGCAGATCCTTGCCATAAATCCTGCGAAATTGATGAAACTGCACACAACATTGGATTTTTCTGCTGTGTGGGCCTTTCCTAGTATCGAACAAATTACGCCTGAAAACCGATTCCGACGACGAACTGGAATATGAAATTATAAATTTTATTCTTTTTTAGATTTTATTTAGGCATAGTAACAAATAATAAATCATGAGAACGGGGCCGTTAATAAATTAATATTTCACGTTGTTAATTTGATCATTAGCGCACTACATATATATGTTTGTTTACAAATAAACAGATGTCCAGTGGATGTTCAGCGAATTAATATTTGATTCGGCAAATATAAATGATGATATTTCGTCATAGCATTTGTATTCAATTTGCATATTACCAACTATATTGCTCTAAAATTTAGAGTCTAAATATATACGTTATTTCCGATGTTATAAAACAAAATTCGAATTTAATAGAAAGGAAAACAACATGGAGTGGCATTTATGAAATTTTTACGATGCTTTACCAGTCATACTGAACGATTTTCTAAAGCATAGGATTATCAGTACCTTAATGAGGGTGGGTAAATTCTCGAGCGATATCTCTAAAAATAAGCGCCACAGAGTTGAACGCTTTTCATGCGCAATGTCAAGCAAATACTTTGATCTCTCTGATCAAACGACATGTATAAAGACTTGTTCGGAAAGCAACAGGAAATCAACAGTTTTACGCGGGCATTAAAATAATCGTTAATACCGAATTTCATTTGCTAAGTAATAAAATTGTAAAAGTTAAAACGAAATGGCATTTAGAAAAGCCATTATTACACTTACAATGCAGGCATTTGGAAAACAAGGTACAAAGTTTGAGTTGACGAAACGTGAAATTATTTTTTTAAGGAGAGATTTTCATAGTATATCTGTACAATTTTTTTTGAACGTCGAGCATTTTTATAAATCTGTCCAGGTCTGTTCAACACAGTACTTATTTTTTGTAATTGTTTCTTTCCACTCATTTTTAAAAAATATTTTCAGTTCATTCTTCCCATCAACCCAGTTAGGGTCCTCCTTTCGTTAATCTTTCTGGAAGAAACTGCGAATTAATTTCGTTCAAAAATTTCAGAACAATTTTGATATATTCGTGCAAGTGTTTTGAGTTTTGATATGATATGAACTTTTATTTGATTTGGATATCTGGGTGGACTAAATTGTAAACAAGCAGAAAAGTACATGTCAATGATAAACATGTTTTCCACCTTTCAGTCTAGTCCATTAAACTTAGCGTACCTCATCTTATTTCTATTTTCCACATTCAGGATTCCGATTTTTCACTCGGACAAAATTGATAAAAACGATTCCACATCTAAATTTGCGGAAATCAAATATTAAAGAAAACAATTGTGGATTCTTTATTATTTTATAATCATACATAATATTAATGATTCTCATAATAGGGAATAAATAAATTTAAGTCAGTTTTTGAACTGGAATAGCAAATATTTACCTTCTTCCAATGAAAGGGGTCCAAATAGGAATGATTAATATACGAATGTTAGGGGTACGAAAGTAGTCAACTAACTCTGATCACTTCCTAGTGACGATCGCATGGAGGAAGTGTAAATCGCAGGAACAGTATGTACAATAGGAAACAGTATAACGGAAACCTGAAATGACATACCAATTAAAGGATTGAAAAAAAAAACAAAAGTTATGGTGAAAATAAATAGAAAGTGGTACAGCAACAGAAGCAGGAATATAAATATATAAAGACTGATAAAATAACAGAAGAGAAAAAAGGCTAATGCTCATTAGTGCAAATTGGAAAAGAGACCATATAATGAAATGAGTCTAAAAGAGATATGGAAAAATGAAAGAGCAAAGAAAGACCATTTCATTAAGAAGTCAAAACAAGATTACTTCAATTATTTTAAAACTGAAGAAGGAATATTGAAAGGTGACTAAAATGTAATTTCATACAGGTGGAAGGACTATTTTAATAAGTTGCCGAATAACAGAGGAACTGTACGAACACGGAGATTAAAACCAAAAATTCCTGCTGAAGATAATATTAAGGGTGGAATGATTAAGACAGGTGAGGGGAACTAGAGAGAGAATGCTGGATCAATGAATTATGAATTCAAAGCCATAATTTGCCCAATATTAGAAATATTCAAAATACCACTCAGGATTCAGGAAAAACTAATTCACAACAGACCCAACAGCTATAAAAGATCCGACCCACGTGCTGTTGATATGAAATTGGTTGCATTTTTTATTAATTGCCTTTAAGCTGGTCAACTACACAATAAATTCGAAAAAAATATATCACTGCAAATAACAAAAAACAGATTAGGATGATAGCCATGACCTTCGAGAAAACAAAAGACAATATAGCATGGGGTTGGGATGAATCGAAAGAGTTTGTGTTGATAAAAGTCTTAGAGAGGGAGATCCTTTATAGATGACACTCTTCAATTTGTTACTGGGAGTAATAATAAGGCATAGTAAGCTGAAGGTCGATGGAACACTATTTAACAAAGACGATCTGAGAACAACAGTCATAGCCTATTAAGAGTTAACGAAATGTAAGAGATAAAAAGGAAGCAAATAAATACAGTTAATAGATAAATTAAAATAAGACAAAATACTCGATGAACTGGTAAACGCAGAAATAATTTCTAGACGAGGCTGACATGGTAGTCATAGCCTGGATACCTTGGTAGTGAAAGTCAACTATCGGAGGACGAAGTATTGGAAAGATATGAAAGGATTATGCTATGCGTCAAATATGGAGGAAAAAGAACAGAGGAGGGATGGAGGAGAAGAACAAACCAAGATCTGGAAGAATTGTACATATGCCCAAATATACGCAAATTTGTGAAGGTACGAAGAATAAAATGGCTGATGGATTTGGAGAGACTGTATAGAGTAACAAATCTAGTGTTACCCAGAGTTGGCAATGGAAATGAATAATAGTCATCTGAAAATAATGGAAAGTATTACACGTAAAATGGCGAAGACGTGTTTAAATGGGGAGAACCACTGATTATAACAGTGATAGGAAAACTAAGCACGTAAGGCCTGTACAGCTTCAAAATATATAAATAAACATTAAGCGCATAAATAGATGAAAATAAACAGCATCGATATGATTAAATAATTCACGAGATTGGAACTTGAACTGGCATATTTATGATCTTGGTCTGCGATGTGCGCTGGCGTTTTTCTTTATGGATTTGGATTCGGAGATTAAAAGACTTCAACGACGTCGTGAAATTTGCAGAGAAATGATTATTAAAAAGAGATTTAAGGGAACATTGCCGCGAACTGATATAAAAAAGTTTTCGGGATAATACTGAGAGAATGGCAAAAATGATCTGAAAATTTAGTTACACAATGAACCATCTCCGGTTACGTTTTCATTCTTAAGCTCTACCTCGTTCAGTCGTCGATTTGTAATACAATTTACTAATTATTTGGCACTCTTGTGCATTACTTTCCGCCAAAGAGTCAAAGAGAAGAAGAAATGTGAAAAATCTATTAGTTTTGTCCAGTAAAGGCAAACGTGTTGTGTGTTGTATACAATTAACAATTACAATTTTCAACTTCATATATATGTCATATCGGGTTTAATGTTATTACTGGACTAAATACACCCTGTAACAGCAATGAAATGGTGTTAGATTAAAATATGAGACTTTGAAACAGCATTTAAGATTTGTTCGTCGACTACATATTTATTAATAAATCTTGATTATTCCTACTCAACACCATGCTCTTTCCTGTTGGAACCTCCATGTATTTTCAATAAGCATGAATCGAATATAATGGATGTTTGTCCATCTCGAAAATCAAATCATTAATTCGTCTTTCCGAATCCGAGGATCGTTGAATTAAGTTGTTCGTTAAATAACATTTTCTGCGAAGTTTAGTTACAACATCGACCTATCATCAATTGTAGCGAATGCAGTTCAAAGCGAAGTTTGTATTTCAGTCTGAATTACATTTCCACTGTGCAAATAGAGCGAATTTTTCACCAAAGATAAAAATAAATAGGATCAACCGTAGCAAACTAGCTGGCTGACGTCGACAACGGTGGAATTTTCGACAACCTTGACTTTATGTAATGGTAAATAGAATAAAGAAGCCAGAGAAACTTAGAATGAAAACGTTTCGCGGCCGCTAAAAATACATCGGATCGAACGTCTGTTGGTATGTGTTTACCGATGCATCGCTTTTACCATTGAAAAGATAACGGACGTCGTGTTTCTATTTTCATCTGCCGAGCGCAGCAACACAACATCTCGGCCTGAAAGCCTTCTTCCACGCGAGGCGGTCGCCTTATCGATCATTTAATCAGCAGATGGAATTTTTAATGCGCCCGTTCACGCACAACGAAATTTTACAGCGACAGCGGTAAGTTTATTCGAAGTGTGGGGAAAAGGTGCACGGTCGGATACTTTGGTCGTGCGGCGGCGTCATTTTGCAATCGATTAATGCAAATTGCAAGTTGCACGAAAGATTGTTGAATTGCGATTATCACGAACGATGCAGCAATATTATTGTAGTATAATATATGATTTTATTCAAAATATTGCATAAAATTTAGCTGTTATCTATATTTTATTTTTTTTATTCAATTCCTTTAAAGAGACACATTTCGGATAAAACTATTGTAATTAATCCTGCTGTAATGATGATGGGTTCTGCTTGACGTCAAAGGCACTGTTACTGATAGGCACCTTTACAAGTTAATGTGCTTGACGTTCGATTATAATTCAATTAATGCGGGCCGTAGAGTAATCCACTTCATGAAGGCGGGCCTGGATTATATTGGGCATTATTGATTCACTAGTCCCATTGTGCCATGTAATTGATAATTTTGAAGTTTAATGCGAAAAGATTTTACGTAATATCTACGACCTCTAGGGGCTTGTATTATTGGATTTAGTTCATTCATTTGTCGGTAAATGTATGCTTACAATATAAAAGTACACATTGTGATGGATTCTGAAAGGATATTCTTTTATAGCCAGAGTTTTATTATTTATATGCTGTCGAAGGGAGTCATTCAATATCTTTACTTCCATATAAGCCGAAACAAATGAATTATGGATTGTGTTCTTTTAGTCTTTTGTATCTCATATGTTTATAGGCATGTTCTCACGTAGATTTCATTTATGCAATACAATAAGACTCAGAATTTTGTGTGTTAAATGTAAGTCATAACTGGCTATGACATGTGTTGTGATTGTTTAGTTTTTCACTTTTAAATTTAACTTAACAAATCTTAAATTAAAAAGAAATACTAGAATCATTTTAAAAAGTTTCAAGAAATTCCAAATACATATACTTAATCGTATTGGTAAGCATTTATAATATGATATTGTTAAACATTTTCAAGATGATTGTTAAACGTACACAATTTTGAAGGTGTCGTCGTATATGCGGACGATAATGTTCTTGATAACAAGATCGAAAAAGAAATGAAAAGAACATGGGAACACTAGATCCAAATGTGGAAAATATTGTTATCCACATTAACCAATTAAGCCTAAGTATATGATTCTATGGAGACAAATAGAAAGAATCCAAACCCTACAATAGCACTATGCTTCCGAAATTGTGGATCTTTTTGAACAAAATAAATTTTTACTTACACTTTATTGCATTTTCTACGCTACTCATACCACATTTGAATACGTTGACATTCATGCGGCTGCAGTTTTGCCAATTTACTAATTGCTATCGAGATGCTCTAGTTATTTCCGTCCTTTATGGTAATGTCCGATCTTGACATCTTTATTCGTCGTCATAACTTAACTCTTATATTTCCTTTAATACCAACTTAATTAATACTTCTATATACACCTTCATGTCTTAATCCTTTCACAAAGTCAACTTCCCATCGTTATCAGAAACACAGCGATATATACATATATATATCTATGTGCACGAATGGTTAATCTTCTGATGCATCAGTGGACCAAGTCGTTCTTACTGCTCAGTGGGTCGTGATACTTTCTGTTGTTGTAGCGTAAGTGTAAGCAAGTACTTGGCTGTCTCAAGGAGACACACAGTATAAACATATTTTTTCGCAAAATGAGCTGGGGTAATTTTTGCATATATTGGTTTCCTTTTTACGTTTTTTCAATGGCAAAAACTCAATCTTATAGCTGGAAGTCTGAAAAATATATCTGAAAAACACAGTATCTGCAACTATGAATTTAGGGGAAGAGACGTGGAACACAGTGTATACATATTTTTAAAAAATCGATAGGAACGAATCAATCAATCAACTGCAACTGCGGGAAAAAGAATTTGTAAGCCATGACTTGGGCGTGAATGACAGATGCAATACCGTGCCATGTTCAGCAGTTAATGCTGTAAACGAAAATTTCGCCCTCCAATCAGCTAACATAAACACCATGTTAGTGGACGACATGGAGCTGCCAGTCAGTATGGAGCCAGTTTCTGAAAGAAGTGCTTTTGCCCAAGCTTCCTCCGAGACCATTATATTAGTAGAGAACTTTGATTTAATATACTATGCCGAAATAGTTGATATGGCGGATGAACTCCTTGAAAAGAAAGTCAACCGGTGTAAGACACAACAAAAGAAGGAATAACGCGACATGTCAATACATCCAATGAAAAAACCTTGCGAAGGAAAATGCAAAATAACACCGTACCCTTCAAGTTCAGAATCTAACAGAAGGACGCTATGGGAAAAGTTTTGGAAATTACCCTACGCTTACAGGAGATATTTGCTTGCACGGAATACTCAAATAACATCAGTTAAACGACAAGTAGTGTAGGGTGCCACTAATCCTCAAGGGGATGAAGTCCAAACCCCTAGCTACAGAAAGAATGCAACGATGGAATATTTTTTGCCCATCCCATCCCACATGGGTACACACTGAACTACTCCAACGACTCTGTCTTAACTGAGTTTTCAGCTGCCATTAAGAAAACAACCATTAGTGGAGCTCTCGGGGAGAATCGTGGAAGGACACCGCCAGTTAATAAATTTGATACCGATATTATCAAACTATATATATTTCAACTTTCAACCCATCCATAAATCACTATCTCGGGACCTAACAGCTGACATAATGTTCAAAGATTTTATAAGGAAACACCCTGAATTCTGCAAAGAAGAAACCTACAAAAAAAAACATTCAACATCAACCGGTTGATGAAGACCTACTCGCGAGAAAGAAGGCACACGATACTAAAGCCGTGAAAGCGAAATCTCTTCACAATATTGACAAGACAAGAGAGCAGTGTGACACTAAAAACTCTTTTAATGTCACACTGCTCTCTTGGTCATCATTACTCTATGGATTTACAAAAGGTAATCCTCCTTCTAGTGATGCCCGAAATAATGGACAGCTTATTCATCAGCCGATTAGAGGTTTACAATGAAACTTTGTGTTTAAATCGCTGTTTTAAACATGGATTCCAAATACGACAACATCTGCGTGCTCTGGCATGAGACCCACCAAGGACGCAACGCTGATTCCATTGTCGATTCAATTCTCTCCGTAATTGCGACTGGAGAAGCTGATCGTTTTACATTTTGGAACGACAATTGTTCTGACTAAAGGCCATACTCATATGACGGCTGACTCCCTCCACGGGAACATAGAGAAGGCGACGGAGGCTGCCAACAATATTGAAAGTTTCTTCCAAAAAGCAAGAAAACAGCCATTGGTCATAGAAAAACAGTAGTCTTCAGACAGTGGCAGAGTAAAAACAAACAACCGAAGAAGAAAACTCCAAATTCCAAACAGAAACAAAAAAACTACAAGGCGTAGCCGAAGTGTAAGCGATGCTGAAAACTGTTCACGGTTCCTGATTCTACGACGACTGCATCAGCAGCAAATGATACACCTACAGATACTGATGAATTCGTAAATTTACATGGCATCGTTGAGGCAATGTTTGTGATAGAATCTGGTGACCGATTTCGAGTTGAACTCTACCGAACCCCTCCTAGATGAGAATAAATAATAACTCCGCAAAGAAGGCAGAAATAAAATTAAAGTACCTGTGCCGGGAATTCGGAATGAGCAATACCACAGATTCTGGCGCGAATTGCCGAAGTCTATGAAGTCAGCTGACTTGAATACTCACATACTCGTATAAGCAGTACTTACTCAGCACAATCATCTCATATCCCTATTGAACTTTCAAGCAATGATTTTTCGGTGTATTTTTTGAAATAAAAGTTTTCTGGCTGATTTTCTGCTTCTATATGATGAGTAGCTGTTACATACAAACCGACACCAACAGATCCGCCTGTGTATTTAGAAAAACAACCAAGAAGAGAATCATCCACCGATCTAGAGATGACGAAGCTATGCATACCTAGAGAAGTGGGATAAGATTCTTGAAATTATACGAATTACCAAAAATCCACAAACCCTTTATTCCATTACAACATATGATGAGCTCCAGGTGATGGCAAGTTCAACCAATGGCAAGATATATCGCAAAACAACTAGAGACATATCCTGAGAAATTGAGATCATCTGTGATGAATGCAAATCACCTAATCGAACAGTTGAAACTATTTAGTACTGCTGGATCACCTTCTGGTGAGTTTTGATGTCGTGCCACTCTTTAAGTAGAAGTACAACTGAATCACAAACATATTATGGAATAACCGAACACTGTCTGAAGGATATCTTATTTTATATATGAAGATCGCTGTCACCTATAACAGCAGATTTATTTATGGACCATCTACAAACCATAGCACTGGATACAGCGCGATTTTAAACCAGATGTACGACTAAGATATGTTGGTGAAAGATTCGTAATATGGTTACATAAAAGAAAGGAACTTGGTACAATACTCAAACATCTGAACGAGCAACATCAGCAATCAAAATTGGAATAAAACTTCAGTGGCAGTTCTTGTAGATGACTATTACCGACAAGATCAACAGTAAATGTTACTGAAACGTCGAAACAACCGACGAATGCAGAATAGATGTCACCTGCGGGAATCTACGTATCATTTGACACTACTTTTATCTTCTTGTTTTGGTAGTTTCTAAATCATTTTAATATTGCTAGTCCATTTATTTATCTCAAGTTTTTTGCGTATATGATTTAGACATTTCGGACACAAAAAGACGTGCCCGCTCTAATTTTTAAACCGAATGAATATTAAGGTAAACCAACAAAATCACATCTCCACCAAAACATGCCCAACTTTGATAATTTCCATTCTTTATTTATTATTTTCATTGTGTTATTCAATGGTGAATTTTGATCAGCTTTACATATTTTTCAATCGCTTAAAAACCTAATGACGAAATCTCAACTTTAGTTAGCCTTATTTATTATCTAAATGACTAAGAACCTGTTATTGTTATTTATCCAACAAAATAGACACTACGGCTTTACAACGATATTGAAATATTGAGAAACAAATGGCTTTCCCCGTCCACTCTTGCCTGGGAAACAAAATCGTTCCGAACTTATGCTTCAACGATACTGGTACCTAAAATTAATTTCTACACAATTTGTTACAAATACGTAAACTATTAAAAACCAGTAAAATCAAACCTTCTATCTTGGAAAACATCATCAATATTAAGTTAATATAAAATTGGAGGAAATTTAGACAATTTAACGATAATTTAAACACATGATTTAAAACATAATTGTAAAAGTCTTGTCGACGGATCAAAAAGAATATGTTTGTTAAAAGTTTCTTCCCATTTCCAGCTTCAAACACATGCATAATTCTTTCACTATGATCATTAAAGCAATTGAATTAGCAAATATTAATACGACATCTGATACTCTGATAAAAATCCTCCCATTTATGTACAAATGACATTTTTTTGTTTGATATGATACTATGAACTGATCTGAATATTTCAAAAAACTACTTTGTAATTTATTGATCGTTTTCTTGAATGACATACAATAATAAAATTAGTTAAAACTTATCCTTAAGAATACTTCATATATGGCAGAGGTCTAGGTTATGATAGTTAGTAATGTGAATTATTTTTTTCACGAGATTTTTTCCTACAAAACATACAACGCAGCTTTTATCTATCTCTGATCAATTTGAAATTTCCAATAACAACTTATTGGAACTGACATACAGGATTAAAGGTATCGTGTAAATATAACACAAAATTCCATCAAATCAACACGATTTATGCACGTCTGTATGTGCATTTAAAACACGAAATTATTTTCTAGTCTTTTTGAAATGTACGTATGTCAAAGGACTACATAAAGTCGAGTTGAAAAGCTCTTTATAATTCGCGTTCTCTCGCGGGTCTTCCACTTCATCGAGAGGAGACTTTGAGCACAATATAATTTCTCTTCTCGAACATTTGGACTTCACAGACTCGTCACCGAGCGATAAGATTAATGATATGTTTTTAAATCCTTCATTCGTCGAAAGTGTATTAAAGCCAACCGCTGTATTTAATTGTAACGCAATGCTATAATTATGGTCTAGATGAAAGTTAACGCCGTAATTATGATAAACCGGGAGGTCGTTCATGCGCACTTGTTTATTTCAATTTGGGTCGATATAATTGAATTATGGTCGGCAGTGGTCTCATTTTACATGGGAGTGCTCCTCATTTGATAATTTATAGGGATTAACGCGGACTGGTAATTTAATGGTTTGGCGTATTAAATTGTAATGCTTTGTTCGAAAGCGTAATTGATTTAGAACGAAAGCCGCGAAATAGGTTAATAGGTTTATTTCAAATGAAATCTTGGTTGGTTTTCGCGATCACTGCAAGTTCAAACCATATAGCCGATAGGGCAATTAAAAGACATAATACTCCGTGCATTTCAGGTTGATGAGACGTGTGATTGAGCACATTGATGCAGGTGATTTTTAATCGCTGCTATAAACAATAGTTATTCGTGGAACTCGTAAACGGAAGCAAAGTTTATGTGATTGTTGAATACGCTGTCGTATGTGTTCACATTAGGTTTTACTGACAATATCTGGACCCCTCGGCTTACTCTGATCCGTTATGTATGTACATTCCAAAATAACAGAAGTAGGTACTTCGTACAAACTCATTTGTTGGTTTTCTGAACTTTTTGGAGGTATACTCCCCACAAATGTAACAAAAAGTATACGGGTCATTTAAACAGAATCTTCTTGGCGTAGCCATATTCTCATAAAGTCATAAATAAGTCGAGTGAACAGGTTGTTTATATTAATACAACTGTCAAGAAACTTTACAATAAAACAAAGGACAGTGGATTTATAGATGTAAATGTAGAAAACCTTATTAACAACGAAGACAATGAAAATGAAGAAAATGTTTGCGATAAAAGAGTATAAAAAATTAAAAAATCTGCTCAAATGTCATTGTAACATTAAGTTCTTTACTAATTTATTTAACTAATTATGGTTTACGAAGGTATGTTAATTTATTGTTGAGCGATCACTATCAGTATCACCAATAACTACATATAAGCAGTTGTTAAAACAAAGATAAGAAATGCACATCTAATGAACGTCAGAGTCGTATTTTAAAATGTGATCTCACATTCTATATAAGTTTATTTAATAAACTTTTCTTTTTCATTTTCTTCACGTAGGAGCGTATTCTGCATTCTAGCCATAGTATTTATAACTCCTCTTAAATCGACGCTTCGCTTAACGGAGCAATTATGTTTTATATTTTGCAATATAATTAAATTTTGCAATTCAAAGACAATAACGAAAAATAAAATGAAACACCTAATCTTTGTCAATTGATTGTTATAATAATCATTTAAAATTAATTGTTAAGGTCTAGTGGTCTCAGTCCAAGTATCATAAGGATCAGGGTTCAAATCTCTTTAGGACCTCTAGTCTAGTGATCGAGAGGTCAATCGAATTTAATTTAGGAAATGAAGTTAATATGACTTTGAATTGGATCCCACTTATTATGCTGGTTTTCACGTCTCCTAAATCCTTCGCAGTGTAAGCTAACTGATTTATATATCGCACATGTCCTTAAATAAATTGTGATGGAGTGGTGTTACCTTGCATGTAAAAATCATCGTGTGTTCCTCACAACATTTATCGATAAAATAGTTACGTACAAAATAGTTACATAATTTGTTGAAATAAATAATTTTTCTGTATATTATTAACTATATAAACAGAACAAGGTATTGAAACATCACAAAACAATGATAACTGCTATCTTTTGTTGCAAAATATTTAAAGTTGCATGCCAATTTTATATGTAGAAAACACGTGCGACGTTTGGGAACAACAACTTCGAATTATGCTCGATTTATATGTTGACATATACGTAAACGTAACGCTTCCGAGACTTGCGCTGTTCGAATATTAATGGAATCAATTCTTAAAAGCAATCGGCAAAAATGTTTGCTATTCGGATCGGCGATTTGTGTGTATTTCACGACAATAGACTGAAATCCATTATTGAGTATAATAATTGAAGTAAGCTTTTCAGAAGCACAAATTGAAATACTAACTTTATAGCAATTAGTGGATGATAACAAATACAACTAAGCGAAATGAGGAGGTGTCGCAAGAAATATTTTGTATTGTGATGCGAGTTTACTTCAGAAACTAGGCACTAAACTTCCTATTGTTTACTCAATCATATCGTGAAATTAGTGTTCTACAGAGTTTAGTAATTAGAAAGGAGATTTATGTTTAGCCAACTTGCTCAGCGTGCATAATTAAGTTCAAATCAGTGTAGCAAACTGCATATAATTTCGCTTGGATAAATAATTAAGCGAAGCCACGCAGAGACAAATGTTGGTTTAATTGTCATTTTACTGATAAACTTTGATGTACTTGTAGATGATGAGTTTTAGAAAACTGCGTCTTAGAGCAACTAAAATATAATCCACGAACCGTAATCATTCCTGGGAAAAATATATACTTTCACAAGTTTGTTTAATTTTTTTTTTTCGAATATTTCGTTCAATTAATTTTTATCACTCTATTGATTCGTTGCCTTAGTTAATGCTCGTATAACGATATATTTTGGTTAGAGAACAAAAAAATTTCCATAATCATATCCACGTATATTTCAAGTATATTTCAAATATATTTCAAAGGGGGAAATCAGTGCAACAACTCTGGCGCAGTTGCCCTGATTCCACTTTTGAAATATAATATTCAAACAAAATATATTTAATGCGATTAGGAGCATTTTAATCTATCTTTTAATATAAATGTTTTCTATACAAACTATACATAAAGAGCTTTTATTGGAAAACTCAACAACCTTCTTAGATTTGTATAAAAAAATAGAAACATTTCTGGATTCATATATACACTACAGTGCACTTGCAGTTAAAAATTAAATTCATGGCATCAATCGGCAATAAATTGTCATTAAAATCGTTAATTTCAAGTGTGTACAGGAAACGCCGCGAATTTTCGACGAGTCTTTACAAGCTCAACGCGCCAGTAATTTTCGATACTTACTAGTTGGCAACAGACCACTGTTCAGCATCGACAGCTTGATCGTATTTGGAATGGAGACCAGGGAATTGGCAGCGCTCAGATGTCGCCTTTTTCTCGGCTTGTCGTTGTTCCCATGCCTCGGCGTCGAACGGGATCGCGGCTTCCGGCGTCCACCGCTCGACTGGCTCTTTTTGCTGTCCGGTTCACTCGACATTTTAGTTATGTCTTGTTACATTTGTTGTGTTGCAGCGATTGGTTACTTTGATTTGTAGGAAGCTTTACGTTAAAAGTTATCCGACTTTGAGAGCATATCGTTTGTCTAGTGGTGTTTGAGTTTCTTAGATTTGTTTCGTTTGATCGAAACTAGTCCACCTGAAAGAAGAAAACAATTATTCAGCAATTGGGAAATACGAGTAGGATCATACAATTTCAGTGTTAATTCTGAAGTGCTGGCGAATTCTTTTTATATTTAACGTTAAGGATTTATTAATAATCAATATAATTCGACATCATAAAGCATTTATTTCATCAGAGAAACACAAAAAAATGCGACGATATAAATAAAGTTACAGCATTTTATCTCCGTTGGATGCTTTATTGTTCATTTTCATTTTGTGGTCATGGTGTTTTTTGTGCGATTTTGGGTTTATTTTTATTGTTTATGTATAAGTAAGTCTATTTACTTGCGACTGTTCTAAAATATTTCTCCTAGTGATGTCATTTTTTTAATGTTTTACAGTTTATGCTAGCATAAAAATTTTATTATCTTATATCAGACAATTTTCGAGAAAAACACTGATGGAAATTTGTAAAAAAAGTATACCCCGATTGTGTTACCTGCGGATCTGTGTCAATCACTTGACAGTTCCGATTTGATTTCCCGAATCTCTTGGCCTAATTGAATTTGGAAACATGGTGTACTTTACACATAAAATAACTGTCTTGATGATGCCTGGCTATGGAAATAGGACTTACCACCCATATCTCAAACTACAATTAGTAAAATTGAAAACAGTTTCGAGATGTTGGTCACGTAAAAAAACTTAAAAAAGATGATCCTTCCATGGACGAAGCCACCACATTGGTATTCCTGGCATTCGAAGAAAATTCACACACTTCAACTCGCCAAGTTGCATCATGTGAGTTACAGCTCGGCGAGATTATTGAAAAAAGATAAAATGCATCCGTATAAGCTGCAACCAGTGCACCAACTGTATGAAGACGACTTTGATAGAAGAATAGAGTTTCGCGAGGAATTTATGAAAAGAATAGATAATAATCGTATAGCAGTCGAAAATATTCTTTTTTCTGATAAGTCGACATTCGTTCTTAATGGACATGTAAATCGCCAGAATTGTCATTATTGGGCTACAGAAAATCATCATTTAATGAGAGAGTTGGGTACTCAAAGACAAGAAAATGTTAATGTCTGGGCTGGCATAATATGAGCCAATACCATTGGTCCATTCTTTCTCCGCCAAAATTTGAATGGACTAAATTACCTGCAATTTCTTCAAAATGATGTCGCGCCAGCTCTGACTCACTTATATTAGTTTCATATCCATATCCAATTGGAGAAATACACGTCTAGCAGCCGATACCACCTGGTTTCAATAAGATGGTGCATCACCACATTATCAAATTAATGTCTGGCAATACCTTGACATGGTGTTTCCTAATATGGGGAATGTGGAACCCCAAGATGTGGATGACTTAAAGGAGAGCGAATTACTATTGCCATTAGGTCCACCACGTCTCAAATGTTAGCTAATGTCAGGCAAGAATTTTATATTAGACTAGGTTGTTGTCAGGAAGTGCGCGGTTCACATTTTGAACATTTGCTACATTGAATATTATATTTTATGTTATTATTGTTGTTATTATTTACGTCATATGAAATTAAATTAGTCGAAAATGACTAAATACGTGACTTGTTAGGCAGGTAACAAAATCGGGGTGTACTTGTTTTGTAAATTTTCATCAGTGTTTTTCTCGAAAATTTGCTTATGTAAGATAATAAAATTTGTATGCTAGCGTGAAGAGAACTGATAAACCTATCAAAGTCTGTATAAGATATAGGGTTACCTGAAGTCACGTGTCCTTTTCAGCTAACAAAATATCGGTTAATGACCGCCTTAATAATAATAATAATATACCTTTATTGAAAAAGCAATAACAGTAAACAATAAGCACCAATAAAGTAAAACCGCCTGAAATTGCCTAACCGACCGAAACAGCTGGCCCGACAATCAACCGGAATACCACTTAACTGTAAAACAGTCGTGTGTGGTCTTTCATAAATTAAACAAACTAGCAGATTGATGGTGACACGTATCAACAAGTAACATTTAAGCTAGGTATGCTCAACATCGTATCCAATACATTTCCCTGCTTACGACTGGTGAGCATAGATATCGTCGACTTGGACTGGAGTCAATGATTTAACCCATTCCTTAATCTTGTAGTTAATATTTGTTTTATTAATATTATGACCATGCAGACGAACATAAGTGTTAAAACAATTATACACTTTCGATACATGGTAAGTAAAATGTTGCTGAACCTTTGTTTTGCGCATCATAGGAGTCACTGCGCTACTGACAACATTCAATCTAGTATTATAAGAGTGCATACTCAAAGACAGAAACTCCTGATTTTGTTTATATATGTATTTGACAACCGCAATTGTGTAAAGTTGTTTAATTGTTAAGAGTTGGGAATCAGTATAAACTAAATGTGTGGGACATCTTAGCGACTTCGTCAACATGATCTTAATTATGGATTTTTGAATTATTATTAATTTCGTAATATAGTTGCTCGATGCCGATCCCCAGTTTAAAATAGCGTAAGTCAGGAGGGATTCAACCAAGGCATAATAAAATATCTTCAGTGTTTGTGAATCCACGACGTGCCTGAGTGTTTTAAATATATAAATTGTTTTTCCTAATCGGCTGACATTCTGAACAATGTACTTATCCCACCTAAGATGGGGATCAATTATCACTCCTAAGTATTTAATATTGTTACTAAATAATATCTCAGTTTGACAACTACAATCCAGATACGTACAGAGTTCATTGTGAACATTTAACTTCGATATCAAATTTGTATTTACTTTACGCAATGTAAACGTTGTGAAAAATGATTTTTTATCATTTAATGTCAAAATATTTGAATTTAGCCATATCTTTATTGACTGGAGGTCCCGTTCTGTTTGTTCCCGTACATTTTGCCAATTCCCCCCCTCCACAAATAAAACGGTATCATCCGCGTAAGCTATTATATGTCCATTCAACTTCAAATTTAGCATATCGTTAATATATATTAAAAATAGCAATGGCCCTAAAACTGTTCCTTGCGGTACCCCGCACTTAATATTTCTCTGGTTACTTACAGAAGTACCTATCTTGACCAGCTGTTTTCTGTTATCCAGATAGCTCTTCAATAACTTCCATGCCACGCCTCTGACACCATAAATGTCCATCTTTTTCAATAAAATTTCATGTCGAAAGCCTTAGCAAGATCTAAAAATACCGCTAATGATGCCTTAGACCGATTGAATGCACTATTAATCTGAGTCGTAAGTTCAGCTATTGCGTCATTAGTCGACTTCCCATTGACAAATCCGAATTGCTTTGATGACATATTTTATATTTATTTAAGAAAGACGTAAGTCTGCACTTAATTATCTTTTCAAAGATCTTGGCAATATTGCTTATTAGAGAAATTGGTCTATAATTGGATAACGAATCCTTGGCATCAGATTTAAAGACGGAAATTACAATTGCAGTTTTAAAAAAGTCAGGAAAGTATCCGTCATTCATACATTTATTAAAAAGCTTTGCGAAGCAAGGAGCAAGTATAGTCTTCAATTCTTATTATGAGTTATTATTTTTAGTAATTTTTTTTAACATAACATTTGTAGAAGACAAGTTTTGCGGGATATTATTACTAAGATTCTCTGCTGCTTCAGTAAAATATGAATTAAATAAATCCGCAATACGTGCATTATTAGTATATAACTATTGTACAATATTGACAATGCAATATATTACAATATATAATACAATATACAATACAATATATATAATACAATATATTGATATTGTATATAAATAATTGTATAATTGTAATAAAGTAATAGCGCTCGCCACTTTCCATTGTTGCAAGAATTTAAGAAATCAAAATGTAACAATTACATCAAATATGCAAAAGAAATAAGAAAATCTTACTGCTGCTTTTGCAAGCCGATGCATTAATTTAGAGTTAGACAAATACAACAAAGTACCCAAATTGATATCGATTTACAAAAGCTTAATGAACGATTTTTTTTTTTATTTCATTTATATTTATATATTTTTATATTTTATTTTTAGCGTTATATATTTCTTTATTATTATTATTATTATATTATCTATGTTTACATGTAAGAATAATAGTAAGCACAATAATAATAACTCATTATGCTTCACTCCAACAAAAACGTCTATAGTGGGTCTAAATATAATATATCATTTGGGTTGGCCACCCCTGTTTTAATGCGTAAAGTCTTTTTCGACAATTTTTCGGCATGTCTGGCTTTCACCTCCAATACTTTTTTAAATGGTGTCGGACGCTGTTTCTTTCTTGCAGACGTAGTTTCGTTTTTTTTGCATCCTACATTTGGTTTGTGCGGATTTTTATTGTTTTCCTGAATATTGTTATTTAGACGATCAGTATAGGGAACTACATGTACTACGAAAGCTATCTCTATAATTTCAAAATCTTTTAATAAACAATCGGCTGCGAGGAAATTTTCGTTAAAAATAGTATCAGTACAAACTCTTTTGCAGCTTTATTATAGCTACACGTGCACAAGCTTGAAGTACGAGTACTATTATTATCCAAAATAAGAAGAACTGCTTTTTTTATGGATTAATGAACTGCTTTTGAAAAATGGTGAATCCATCCCATAAATAACTCTTCCGTCATCCAGCCTGGCTTTGTACATCAATAAGGACAACCAGGAGGTCCTATACGTTCTAATAAAGTCGTCATGCGTTGTCATAATCCAGCCGGTATAATATACGGTTTGATTTTTACCATGTTCGCAACTACTTAATACGCCAACCTGTTTCTGTCCATTGTTGACTAGTATGTTACTAGGATTTTGTACTGTCGAAATCTCAGTTTCGTCCACATTTTTCCTGGGGGTCTGTTTCCCCCAGAAGAATATTTAATGTGAACGTAACTGGGATTTCGAAAAGGTGCGAAAAAAAACTTCTTCTCTTTTAAAAGCTTTGACTCTACTCTACACTAGTCGCTTCAGGTTGTCTTCAACTTATATTGAGATTCTCTTCAAGAAAACCATACATTCAGACTGTACCAGCGAGTTTATTATTTGTATTGAAAGTGTGATTATTGTAACTTTTTTGCAGTGTACTTGTGCACTACGCGCCTTAGTCCAATTTATGTTATTCCGTAAAATAATTTTCATAAAAGCAATTTCCTTTACTTGGAATGTCGTCAATGTTGTAGAACGTTCTAATTTTGGAACTGTGTAAATTCCAGTTCGTATTCGCTTTCTGTGGAGCAACATATTGTTTAATAGTACCACGAATACTGGATTCATTTTGAACCACTTGTGAAGCTTCTTTCATTACTTCAACTGATCATAACGCTATTGTGGTGGTTCTTTTCTTTGGCGATGCATAACAGTAGAACTCAAAAAATGCTGATGCTCAGTCTGGGGTGAATTGAAAATGCTTTAAAAACCATATTAATGCATGTTTACACTATTTAAATACAATGAAAAATGCATTACTTAGAATCAAGTATTTTACAGCACAATTTTACACTGAAATATTACCCAACGTATTTTCTGCTGTCAAATCTTGATTAGTGGTAATAAACTATTGGTGGTGCATAGGCCATTAGACATTAACGTCACACATGCAGCAGCGTTGCCAAAACTCGTGTAAATTCACAATTTCATGGTAAATTACATTGAGCGCCATTCCCCCACCTCCCTCTACTATTTGGTTCATTAATAGTACTTAATACAATGTACAGTTTGCTTTCATAAATAAATAAATAAAAATAAAGAAAATATTTCCGTGAAGTCTACAGTACAAAATTCGACGAAACATCTTTCACATGAATAATTGTAGAAAAGGGTTGACTCACATTTAATTCTTCGTGATGCTTTCTAATAATAACATTTTTATATAATAATAATCTGTCGTAGAGTATAGAGTCCAGCAGTCGGGGTATTGCACAATGTTAAAGTGCAAAGTGCAACATAGTAGCAACTTTTTTCTTCAACAATATTTTTTAAAAGAACCTGAATACTTTCATTCAAAAAGTTTCCTCTGCGTTCCCGTTTAAAGGGAAAAACTACCCACTGTTCCTTAATAATGACCCAAAATTTAAATGCGGTAAGATATTAATATATGGACTACTGGCGTACTAGGAGTTACATAATTGCGCTTGTTGAAAATGTATGGTGAAATGAATCAATTTAATAATAATAGGAGATATTTGAGTTGTGGATAAAACGTTCTTGGAGTATATTTCGATATATATATATATATATATATATATATATATATATATATATATATATATATATATATATAAAAGAGGAAAGTTTTTTATGGGCATAAAAAACCTTTTTTCTTTCTTTATATATATATATATAAAGGAAATAAGAAGAATAACCAATAGATGTATGAGCTCATATCTGTCAGGCAGAATACACAAAGCGTCGGCAAACGAAGTACTATATATAATAAGATCGATAGAAATTGGAGTGCCACAAGGCACAATTCTTGGACCCCTCTTATCCTTAATAATAATTAACGATCTACCTCAAAAGTGTCCTGCAGCCTGGCAACAAGCATGTGCGCAGATGACATCAGTGTGGTTATTGTTCAGACCGGTACCACGAGCATGAATACAGAACTGCAAGCTTGGCGAGAGAACAACGGAATCTTGCTGAACATCGCAGAAACGCAAATGATAGGATTCTACCCGATAAACGAAAAAGTATACCACAACACACTCATCAGAGTCAACAAAAATCCATAATGCAACTACAGCCAGGGAAATTCATGGACAGTTTACTCGCTATACGTATACAAACTAGTGCAATACAACTTCGAACATAGTGCAAAAAGAAATGAAATGACTCATAGTTATGAAACACGAAATAGAGACGTAGTCCGAACCGATTTCCGTAGGCCTACAGTTTCTCAACACTCAGTGAGTTATATGGGAACCAAATGTTTAAATCATTTGCCAGCAAACATTAGACGTGAACCAAACATTCAGAAATTTTTAAAAATGTGCTTAGAACATCTTACACACAAAACCTATTATTGCATGAATGATTTTTTTGAATCTTAAAATAACTGACATGTGATAAACATTTACTTCTCCATTTAACCACTAATTAGTATTATTATTATTATTAATTCTTAGACAGGATTACTTTGATAAAGATTTATTTCAAGTCTCAGTATTGCAATTTTTGCATTATGTGATTGTTATTGTGATTGTTCCATATGAACATATCTACATGCACGTGTATATTAGGGCAACAACCACCTACTTAAATGTACGTTGAGAAAAACTTATCTGCAATAGTTCTCTTTTGAATTTATCACCGATAACAATTTTTGTACTATATTTCGAAAAGTGTTATTGATATCCGTTATTTACTAACATACAGCCCACATTACGGTGCTCTGACAGCGAGATATCTTTTAAAATGAAAGGTTTAAAACATTTTTCAAAAGCTCATTTTTCACAGTAATTTATATGCACATTGACGGTGATAACCTCAGCAAAGCGCTCCTTTGTGTGATGCATTTACGAAATGACACGAAGTTCAAGTTTTATTTACGATGCAAAATGTCCTTGGCAGTGGATCAATCTTACTGCAAAGAAAAACACATTTCCGTGCTTGAATTGGAAACGTGCATCGGTTAGTAGAAGACGATCGAAGAAATTCACAATGAAATGCAGAAACGCGACGGACGGAGAAAACTTTCAAGTATGCAATATGAAAAGTATATCTCGTTGTTCGCATTCCGAGACCCAATTATAAGTCTCGAGGTGTATAAAAATCGTACGAGTGTCTCGCATCAAACACTTTGGATGTAAATATAGCAAACTGGGGCATAAACTTGACCACGGCACTTGACCCAAATGTTTCGGGCATCATTAGGATATAAGAATAAATTATTGCGCGGCTCCAACCGGCGTATTAATAAAATTAGGGTAAATCCCGTCGGACGAATGTTTGAATTTCAGTACGTTTTGTTAAAATAAGTCTACCCGCCGCGCCGTCGGATAATTGCTGAAACGAGCGCAGTGTAAAAAACGTCAAAGATAACATTTAGAATATCGGAGCTGAAAAACGTCCGCATCCAGCCAATTATCAACGGATTACTGCATCTCTCCCAAATAAAAGCCTAGGGTTTTAAATCAGTGAAAAAAAAAGAACGTATGCCAGATTGAATAACGAAATCAAACGGCTTTCCAATTCGCGTTCATTATTTTAACACCTACGTGGAGTACATGGGCGTGCATAATATATAAGTTGACTGCG
This sequence comes from Geotrupes spiniger, assembly GCA_959613385.1. Classification (NCBI taxonomy): domain Eukaryota; kingdom Metazoa; phylum Arthropoda; class Insecta; order Coleoptera; family Geotrupidae; genus Geotrupes; species Geotrupes spiniger. The sequence goes on from OY390731.1 coordinate 25,168,494, forward strand.
GATACGCTTTGTAAAACTACGTAAATCCATTTCGAGGATTGAAAATTGCGAACGAAATAATCGGATTAAAAATATGCGTTGAAAGGCAAAGTTAAATTTGAGAATTACGACGACAATTTTTGTAATAGTTGAAATATAACATTGACTACGCAAATGGAAGAGAAAAGTGATAGATAATGTTCACTGCTTATAGATTTTTTAGTATAACTAAAAAATAACAAGAGTTTTGTTTCAAAGGGTTAATTAACGTAGACATGTGGTTCACCACACTTTGGCTTCATCAGGTTATGACAAATACAAATTCAATTTACAAAATTATGACTTATATACAAATACAGAGCTAGAAGAGGGTATGTATCCTTAAACTTTTAAATTTACTAGGGGGGAGTTAATAAGTCTAACTGGTCGTTCAAAATGATACTTATCTTATTGAATTATTAACTTCTAAGCTTTCTAATAGATTACATTTTTAACTTTTTTCCTGTATATGTAAAATTTCTAATTTATTATAAAACCTATGATTAGGTTCTAACCAGTGGTTGGGAAGGAATCAGTTTCTAGGCTGATTGGTGTTCTTTTATTCTTATTTTAAAGGTCCTCCCAATCTATTTGTATCTAGTTTTTACAATCTTTACACGTCAACTTGTACACTACTGAGTTTATTAATGCAATTCCGTATCGAGTTGTTACTTTTAAATTCCATTGCTTCGTTATTAGATTTTTTAATAATAGACCGTATTGTATTTGAAATGTTCCCGATATATGTGATGAGGATAAATCCGAATGAGCCTTTTAGACTTTTGTTATTTTATTAAAATGTCATTTTTAATGTCTGTTGAATAACGGGCTTAAAGGGTTTCCCATCGCTAATCCTCTCATTTGTTTGTAATATTCGTTTTAAAACTGACAATAGTTTTAATCTAAGCATATTTCTAGGCAATTTAAAAGTTCTGTTTTTAAGGTGGGGTTAGTGTTACTCGACTGGAGCTTTTAATGTAATTAAGTCTATTACATCCTTGGGGAGTATACTAGATACTAGGGAACAGATTTGTGACATCAAATGAACTAAGCTTGCTGTTGTTAGGTATTTCCAAAGTTGAGATTTTGTTAATTAATTCAAAGGAACTTATACAACAGCAAATGTTGGTTTGAATTTAGTAAGTTCGTGTATTAAAGTGATTATGTGTTTCGAAAGATTTTCTCAAGGGGCTTTTATATAGGAGACTACGTGCGTACGTACGGGTCTATTTTATTTGTGTAATTGAATTAACCCGTGTAGTTTACATGGCCGAGGATTCATATTAGTTAGTTTAAACATCTGAGGTTTATTAAATATGCCCTCAGACTTATTTATGGTTTGCTTAATCTGTTTTTGAAAATTTGTGGTGGGATCTGATTTTAATTTAACAAATCAGATGTTATTGAGAAATTCATGAACTTTATGTACATTTCTGTCTACGTCATCCCAATTACTGTGTTACGTTTATCAACTTTTGTGAATAAATATATGATTTTCTACTGTCGTTTAATCGTTGTTAGTATGTTATTCCTATTAGGTTTGGTGATTTTCTATTATGCTTCTTGCTATGTATTTATGATTTATGTTGTCTTTATATTTTCTTATGCCTAAATCAGATTTTCGTGCCAACATTTTTGGTGTTTTTTTTATTAATATTAGGCTTTATGTTAAAATGGGTTCAATTAGATAATATGTTGATTTCTTTAGTAGAAAGTTATACACTTGTGAGGTTATTAAAAAACTAATTTAGAAACCACCGTTAGTGCATACCCGTTATTCAAACACTGTGATTATTAGGGTATGTTGATATATTAGTTTGCTTCACAGGTACCGAGAGACAATTAAAATATTTACAGAATATCATTCACACAAACATAAAATTAACGACAGAAACAAAGCCATTGATTTCCTTGATTTAACTGTATCACACAAAAATAATAATAAACTAATATTGTCTATCAATCACAAACCTACTCACAGATGTTTGATGTTTTTTGTTGGTAAGCACAGAAACACGAACTAATGTCTTGACCCTAACTGATTATTCGATGTTTCTACAGTAAGTAAGTAAGTAACATTTATTCATAACATTTCTGTGTTGAATACATAACTTGCTTTTATGTTTACATAAAACTGGTCAATTTTAACTAAGTAAGTACATGTCAAATAACTAATCATAGAATAGTAAGACAATTATATAAAATTAATGATAATAATACACCTAACACAATTGCATTTGAATATTCAGAGTCATACTCTTTTATTGAGTAATAAGTAGAGTCTAATAAATGCTCTTTTACTTTATTTCTAAACACTTTACGATTTTTAATTGTCTTGATATCTGGAGGCAAGTTATTGAAAAACTCTACGGATCGGTATCTGTATGATTTTTGGAACATTGTGCTATTCGCTCTAGGCGCAACATACAAACTACGTTTTCTCGTACCATAGTCGTGGACATCACAATTTCGAGCATACATATGCCTATTGTCAAAAAGATATAATATATTTTCATATATATAAATAGTGACTACAGGCCAAGTATTCTTTATAAAAGTGTGGATTAAAACGTGCTCTTTGTTTGTCATAATATCCCGTATTTTTTGAGCTGCAACGTTAGTATGGGAATTAAATCGTCGAGGGTGTTGGAGTTAGTCTAAATAACTAAGTAAAGATAAGATTAAAAGGCCAGAGAGCCATGCTGGTTTATTTAGTGGCCCTAGATGTGGGTAAAGTACTTCACCAACTCCACATTATTATCTTCCCTTGCCTAATTTTGCCCCCCCCCCTCTCTGTTATCATCGCAAAGTTTGGCTGCTCTCTTTCTGTCTCGATAAAAACATACACGAAAATGTGACTCACGTAAGTTCTGCTTAAGACTACCGTTTCTCGAAAATTGCACTCTAATTCCTCCACCGGATATTTTCCCTTAATGTAATATCTTTAATAATATCTATAACCTGGTGGAAAGAGGATAATATTTCATTTTTATTAAGTCAACATGGCGTTTTAAAGGACGAAACTGTTGGTGCCAATCTACTCCATCAATATCGAGATACTCAATGGCTCAAGAGTGGCAGAAGTCGTATTGCATCAAAACTTATTTTATTTATTTTATTCTCGTCGGTTTCTGATCGTATATATTTGTGATAGTCACTGATATGGTTCTCGGGTATCAATAAAGGAGGCAAACCCAACCCAATATGACACCAATAAAAATTATCTTTCAAAGAATATGGCTAATAATAAGTTTATAAATTGTTTATTCTTTTACAGCAATTTCTCAATGTCCATCGTTCTAGTTTTTTCCACGCAACATTTGTAACTTTTCTGTTTGGTATCTAGCGTGGTGCCTCAGCCATTGTAATGTTCTTAATTTGACAAATTCCTCAATGGGTTTATCTTTGAATAATTGAAAAATTGTAGTCTCATAGTTCGTGCCATTCTTCGCGGGGTACATATATATTTTAGGGTGCCATCCTTGATTAGCGCATTCATTTTGTTCTGTTTATATTGTCGTACGCCAAGTATGTACTTGGAGAGGAGGATATTTTGCTCATAGCGTCCGATCAAACTTTTAGAATGAATACCTGGGAGCAGTTGTTGTGATCTATTATTCATGAAGACCCCTTTTAATTTCCCAGTACACTATATATACCGTATATTCTTCCATCCCGTTTTTTTGGTATTGTTACTTTCATCAAGTAGTATCATAGCCCTATAATTATTGCAGTTCATGTTGTCGTCTTTTAAAAAAAAAATGGTAAATAATTGCTTCGTTCCAATCTTTGCCAATGATTCCCTTCCATAAGTACTTTTATCATTATCATTTTTATGAAAGCTCCACCACATTTCGGGTTTTCTGCTGATACATAATTTTCGCAATGGTATTGTATACTTTTTATAATGGTACCTATTTCATCCGCGATAGGTTCTGTGCTTACATTTTCAAAGGTTTTTAAATTCAAATTATTTTTACACATTTGCAGTATTATTTCTTCATCCCCAGGTTTGAAATTATTTCCTTTTACTTTTAAACATCCTTTCAAAATTGCTTTTCTTCTTTGATTGTTATATTCTCTCGATTTTGTTGTTTAACAATTTGCAGTCCTCTTCTTCTGTATGGGCATTTATATTTATTATATTTATATCATTGGGCCTCTTTTTTATATATAGCATACACATCCTGTCCGATATTACCCAAAGTATTTTTTTCATATTATTATTTAATAATATATATTCTTCTATTTTTTAAATACATTTTTGTTTATAGTATATTTCTCGGGGCGATACTATATCCATCTTATATATTTTCAATTCTTGGTTTAGACTTTTAAATGCCCCTAGTTTTTTATTTTATTTTCTAATACCTTTCTCTCATTAATTTCTTCGTAGTCGTGTAGGTTTTCCTCACCTTCCTCGTTTTTACTCGTTTCTTGTTCTAGTTATTTCTTGATCTCAATACGTTTTAATAAATTATCTTTTTCATTATTCCACACTCATTTTTCTAGATTGACAAATATCTTCGGAAACCGACGTTAAATATCTTTCCGTATTTTTCTTCTTCCTTTGCCTATATTATGATTCTTCTCTATATTTCTGTCCAGGTTTCGTCTTAAGAAGGTATGCATCCCCCAGAGTGATGTTTATTCATTTGTGATTATTGACTATCGCTATATTATTTCTTGGACTCTTGGACTCTATTCTATCCCGTTTTTACTACAAGTTTTTTGTTAAACAATAAGAAGATTCTTGAAACAAAGTATTTTCTTTCGAATGAATAGTTCCATAATTTTCAAATACTACATGTTTTTTGTGACCACTAACCTTCGCTTGAACTAAGTAGTTTGTGGTATTGGTTGGAAATATATTTTGGCATTTGTTATGTATCAAATTAATTAAAATAGTTGAGATAAAAGGAAAAGTATGTGCACCGTCTAACCGTTATTGCTATTGTTCATCTACATTGAACATTGCCTAATGTGTGTCGATCGAATTATTCATGACAATCACCAGCATATCGCTAACATTGTTAATATATTTTACCACAAAACAGCTATGACATATAACATACCATTCTGATTTATGAAGCATCTAGCGATATGTCATCTACTTGCATTCGTATCGATTGAATACAAGTATAACATTTCTGTCAGACAATAAAAATGTTCATTACAGACAACCAAAATACATAAACATTATTGCTCAAATTCAAGAAATCAATCTTTGCTATAGACAGTGAAAAGTACATTCCTTCTTCTATTATGGTTCTGTATTAATTTTTAATAAAAATAGTTTAGGAGAACACATTTCTGGTCGTAGCTTTGATGTTCAAATTATTTTGATAGTTGTAATGTTTAAAACAGTTTGAAACATTATTCAACACTTGTCTATTTTAAGTCCGTTGTGAAGGAATATTTAAAAACTAGGGAGGGCAGTTTTGTTTCTTTGAAATCCGTGTTGTTTCTCCCCTTGGCTTCGGGCCTACTCATGTCATGTGCCCCATAATAGCTCAGCAAATGTTTAAGGAACGTTGTGTATATGTTGTTTGCATCAAATGAATAATTAAATTAATTAACAATGATATATATGTTGATGACCTTATTTTTTCCTGGCATAAGTATACAGAATTCGTGAAATTTTCCCCAACAAGATACCTGTTAAAAAATCTGATCACATACATCCAGAGTTTAACTACGATTTCTTGCTGTTTTCTGCTATTTCATTCGTTACATCCCTTTTTCGTTGTAGCAAAGTTATTTAACCAACTATTTTTCTGAAATTTCTCACGTCATTGATAACTGAAACTACTTACTTTGCAACTGCAACATTTCCTCTATCACTTCAAAAATTTGTCCTGATTCTACATTTTTTCTGCATTTCCACTGTTTCATCTCAAAGAAAGTAAATTATTTCAAAAGATACTGAGGAATGCTGAATATTAAGTACATTTAAAGAAGTATGTATAACATAATTGCTCAGAGCATTAGAAAAAAAACAGTGCTGGACCTTTAACATGAAAGAAAATTTTACGGTCCATAATCAAAACTTCTGAATATAAATAAACTTCCCACTAATAGTCATGTTTTAAGCTTTACTCCGTTTCGAGATTAAAAGAATGTATTAAAACATATGAGAGCGACTTCGAAATTCAGAATTTGTATTTGAAAGAAAACCTTTGGTTACCGACACCTTTCAAAGTTACGAGAGCATGTTCGTTTCCTTCGCACAGTCAAGTGATTTTTTAATGATTCATTATTTTCGTTGTTAGAATTCACGTTTTGCTTTCTTTAGAAAACTCATTGTATGCACAGCGGCCCATTTCATCTCTTGTCGTATCGTAACAGAAATTATTCATCCAAATTTTCAGCGGCGATCAAATGAATTTGTATTTTTGTTTATTCTGCAAATTTTAATAAATATAGGTGCGAATGTTCAAAAATAAGATTTAATACAGTTCAATGACAGAAGATGTTTGTGGTATAGTTTTATTGGTTAAGTTGTTTAGTAGATTCATCGGAACTAGTAACTAATCATATTTGAATTTATTTAACTGACAATGGGTTTCCACCGTCCAATTCATACAGAAGAGCGAGTTAGATATTAATAATTGTCTTGTATCAAATCCAATGCAAGCCAATTTAATTCACGACATCCATAAATGTCGATCAGTTGATGTGGCACGAGGCAATAAAAATTGAAATGCAGTCTATTTTTTTTAAATTCAGTTCACTTATATAGAATAAATGGATTTTACTGATTGACTTTCATAACAAAGCCACGATGTGATAGTTATTAATACATAGAATTGCTTAAAAATCTGTTATGAAATAGGACCAAAGCCATACTCAAATACAAATACAAAATTACACTAGTGGGCTTCTTATGCATGGAAAACTCAACAAATTATAAAAAAACAAGTTCAATTGCCTAATATTTTTACTTGTAATATGGGCATTTAACCTAAATGACTCGTCAGCAATCTCACACATTATGTCAATTAAACCAGAGACGTTACAAACGATTAGAAGCTTTTGATTTATATGAAAGCCAGCAACTAAAAACCTTAGGCAAAAATTAATACTAGAAATATTAACGCATTCTTCTGTTTGCAATAGTAGAAGCTTATAGACTATTATGTATCAATAAGTGAAATTAAGTCTAGTCGGTTATGTGATATATGATCTGAGCAGCCCTAAAAATACTAATTTCACATATTCATGCAAAACTCTCGCACCTATAATCATCACTATTTAGTTACAAAAAGTGCAGTCAGAGCAAAGCTGCGCAAGTATAGTACATCATGCACGCCACTGAATAATATAAAAACAATGAACATAAACTAAAAAAGACAAAATGATACATAAGGAAATTTGTACGGAAGCAAATATAATCGATTTTATTAAAGTGACTGGAATGATGAGAGACAAAATGTAGGGTATAGTGGAGAAAATGATAAAATAGATGGAGCGGATATGGGAGGGAGATATGAGATATGAGGAAGTAGAAAACCGAAATGTTGAATAATAGCCAAGAGGATCAAATGGCAAATGCGAACTTGTTCCTTAAAATGATAAGTAGCAGACTAATGAAAATAACTTCCAGCATGCATTGAAATATAAGTATATTTTTTACAAATTTGTATGCAAAGAATGAAAATTGAAAGAACAAACATATAAATTGGGACCTTAACAATTAAAATAAAATCAAAATCGAGACTCTAGAATGTTTACTTGCGAACCAATTGTTATACATCTGAATGATTTTCAATCTGCGATCTTGTAAATCAAAACACATAACAGAGATAATTCATGTAAGAAAATTATCTTAATATTGTTTGCACGTCAAACTGCTTCCAAAATTCATCGATATATAATTATCGTGAAGTGAGGTGAACGAGTTTACAATTAAGTCACTCATGTGTGTAGACCCTTTTAGTAATATCTCTGATCTTGTTTAGTCCCTTAGCAAATTATGAAGGGAACAACAGGAATCTTTATGGCTCGTAGTCTTCGAAGTTTGAAGTCTCACAAAGTTCGCTACACAACGAACTTGTCCATCAGATATTCATTAAAGTGTAACGTAAGATGGCAATATTTTCAGGGCTACGCGTTTATTTGAATATATTTTTTGCACTACATTTCAGGGTCATTTCAACAAGCTATTTGTTATTTATGCGGGTTTATGGGACGCTAGTAATAATGTGAAATTTATGTAAGGAAATCTGTCAACCTATATCACGTAAAAACATGTAATGAAAACAGATTTTGCTGGAAGTAAATAAATTTGAATTAGTGTTATGAATACGTCAAGAAACAACCTAGGGGGAAATTTGAGGACATAAAAATACTAAATCTAAATATTTGATCATCGGTTGCTTCTTGAGGGGAACATGACCTATATTATCTTTGAAATCTAATTTGATCCGTCGTATCCATAATATCTATCCATAATAATATTGAATCAACGTACCGACGATATTGTGAATGAATGAAACAACAATTTGGTAACTGACGTTCCGAAAGAATTTTGTCAATTAAAATTGCTTTTAACCTCCCATTACTGAGAAGTTCGAGATGGCTTAATAATTTTGAGGATGTACTTGAGTATAATGCACGTACACATGTTATAGTAGCATTAAGTTTATGTTGCTGCGACCGAGCGCAAATGTTTACATCAATAATGAATAAAGTGGGAAAATCATAAATGGAAAAGCAGATTAGCAGACAACCGCATAAACTGAATACCAGGCATTACAAAATTGTTGTAGTTAAATGGCAGTCGAATAAATCAATACCAGTTGTATGACATTCACAAATTTGATTCCATGCTGTTGTTGACTGACGGGCTTAACGACCGGATAATAGAAGGGAAAACAAACTAGATTTTCCCATTTGCGTGTACGAATTTTAAACATTGCCGATGGAGTTATTTTTAATCGGAATTTTATGATCAAATACCACGAACTAAAACATGGACGCTTTTTTCGCTATCAATAATGCGGATTTGCGCGAAGCAAATCCGGGTTCTGTACAAAATATTTAGACGATGCTGAAAATGTTTAACATTACGTTCTATAAATAGCCCACCATTTCGCACGTTTCGCGTTTCGCTTTCATACCGTTTCAAGTAAAATATAGTCAATTATTGGCAGCCACCTTGTGCACTTTCATATAGTCGCTCTAAGTAAGTTATAAATTTATTCTTTCTTCGTTGTGTACATTTCTGAACGCATTACAATACGTTCAGCCATAAATCAGTTTATTCTGGCAAGAAACCGAACTATTTAAATTTTCTGGCACAGATAATGCAAAATATATGTAAAAAGTAAGTGTGGTTGAAATTCTATTGTCAGTGCGTTTCGTCAATGACGCTTTTCTTTTCGAGCGGATGTGACGCAAACGTTTCATTTTATCTATGAACACATATATTTGGCAACTGAAATAAATCTTAGACACTAACATGTTTTCTCAAACTGTCAAAATGAAATAAATTAATCGATTTTCCAATGGACAATCCGGAGCACTTCGAAATAACTCCATTGGTGATTCATATCCACGATTTACATGATAGACATCATTTCAAGGGATGCGGTCGGCTACGCAAACCGAGAATGAATATATACACCGCTTGTGTTATGCCCATCGCACTTGATTTATGTACAACGATCTGTGGTTTAAATTACTCGGGATCTAGAACTACATTAAATTTAGAGAGGTTTTTGCGTTGTGCAAAATTTTGATTACGAGATATTCGACTGTGAGAATGATAATTGTTATCATAAGGTAAAGAAAAAAGAAAATTTGTAAAAATTCTGTTAATAAGTCAACAGAATCGGCACAATGTCAATAATAGACTTTACGAGTGATTTTATCAATGTATACGAATGTATGGAATTCCATATTTTCTAAACATTTTCATATATGGTTGTTACCACTGTCGTTACAATTTAATGTCCCTATTATTATATTTTATGACATTCTTTTCCTCATCAACTGCCATCGGCAGATATTATTGAATTTTACGGTATTGTGTATGCAACTACAAGCGTAAGCCCATAAGAAAAATGTCCTATTGTCTGTTGGGTCGATGTTGTAATCATTAATTTTTAATTACAAAGCTTGGAAAATTATTGTTGTTGTTTTAAGCTCACAATAAAGGAGACACGAAACTGAAAAGAAAAGGGTAAATAACCAACCCCACACCGGGTCACTACCCGGCTTATGAAACGCACCTTAGGGAGTCGAATGATAAATTTATAATGTAAAATTTTATTTATTCCTCTAATTATTTTAGAGTTTAGACAAAATTATATGTCTGGCAAGAGAAAAATAATATATTTATACACCCGCAATTAAACTACACACATACAATACAATATTGGAAATAGCTCATACACTTATTTTTTTATCAAAATTGACAATTATAACAAAATAAGTTAGTAGGTGTAATGATGAAAACTAGTACCTGAGTTATCAATTTTTATCCAGTATTCCGAAATAAACGCTTTAGTCTATTAATCTATATTCATTTGTATGATTTTGTCGATTTACTATGTCGCAATAATCCGATGATTTTCTTTGATATATTAAAAATATCCTACGTAACACATGACGAATGTCAACAATGATCTCATTGTACCTATTGTTTTTAGATAATTCCAAGGGTTTAGTGAAAATTTTCTAGGTTTTTGTCATTTCTAGTCCCAGAAATGTATAAAATTATAAATCGTATATATGGACAAAGAATCGAAGTCGAGCTTTTACACAAACGCCTAAGTGAGATTTAGCTTTAAAATGATTATGTCACAATTATAATATGTGCCTAGAAATTGGAAGAACCTGATACCGCTATAATAGAGTTTAAAAGTCGAACCAGAGAAGGCTACCCTTCATATTATGTGGCAGCGAGTCACCCATGGAACAGAAATGACCAAAAATAAGCTCAAAATACATTCTATAATTGCCTAGTTCTAAAAGAAATCAAGAAACAAATTATAAAAATCAAAAATCATGCATGAATTGATACAATGCAATAGCTTTACCAATTCAAAACGTATGGCATATAGCCAAAATCTTCTCACATGTACCAACGATATTATGCTATGTGCCAAATTATAGTTCAAACTGAAAATCGATTTAGGACTATACATTCCGAGCACGCGGTGGTAGAATATTACAAACAAATTATGACCAAAACAATAAAAAATATGACAATGGAGAAATATTTTTGCAGAAATTTGACACATTATCCTGTATACTCAGCGAAATGCACGAATTATGATAGGGGAGAAAACTTCGCTTAATGATTATATAATTAACATAAATTTCGGTAGAATATGAGTTACAATAATAAATATTAGTAGGTTAGTACGACATATCTATGTGTGAAAAACTTAGTAGCTAGGATATAAAAAAATGACAAAAGTGAGTGACGAAAATATTATTAGAAGATTAACAAGGTGTAATAATTATGAAGTTAATTTAGTTTAGTTTATGATATTAAATAGATAAACAATATTAATTAATTACGTGGTTTAATTATCCAACATTGGTGACCCCGACATCATGTACTAAAAAATGGAAACTGAAACAATAAATGCAACTCAAAGGATAGAAAATACCCTCATCACATATCGCTTAGTAATAAAACCGGTTCCTTTCCTCAAGGGCGATTCAGATACTTCTACAAATGGTGTGGAATACAGCGAAATACACCAGGACAAAAGAAGTATGAAGCCCCGAAGAAAAGACTCATCAGCGTGTACACAATTTCTGATAATCGAAAATTTCAAAAATGTGGAAATCGAGTGATGACAAACCATCATAATTATTACGAAAGATGCGCGATTCTTCCAGAAAATATTCATGCAGATATTTCGGTTGTTGAGGTGATGTGGATAAACGAGCTGGTAGTAAGTATCATCACCGTCATGGCCAAGAAATACGCAGAGCCATGTAAATTCAATGGCAAACCAGAAAATAACAAAGGAAACTAAGCTCCACTTCAAAGGAGACGGTGGACAAATTACGAACATTCCGTCTATGCGTCTGTATGCAGTATCTAATCGGTTCGAGTGGGAATGTATCCTATCCATCTTACCTATTTCGTGATACCGTCACATCAAACAAACCTATTAATTTTTCACCTCCAATGAAACACCGTTAAAAACTTATGGAAAAATCTAGTATGTCAACCTTGGGTTACGAAAGCAATTCGAATGTTAAAAGAGCAATCATTGGTGCTGATTTTTTCTCTCACCGTCCATTTAATCGATTTAAAACGCAAAAGACTAATCGACGAAAAAACAAGTGTATCCGTGAGCAGAATCATAACACCTCAAATTAGAATATTCATAATTGCCGATAACATTACATACTCAGATCTGCTGAACGAATTTAAAGAATTTACGAAACCACCGACTTTTGACAAAAAAAACTTTGCAACATGTTCAACATCTAATCATCACAATTGGTCATCCTGCAAAACAAGGAGATTAAATCCTGAAAATCTCAAAATAACTATATGGTTCGAGTTTGAACAAATGTAACAAGCGGGTATTTGTCGCCCGAGCAACAGTTGGGCGAGTCCTGGCCATCTTGTTACCAAAAAAAATGGAATGGTGGCTTTGTGGCGATTACAGACGATTAAATTCGGCTACGATTCTCGGTCGTTATCCGTTACCACAGGTCATCATTTTATATAAGTTTTCACAGGACAGGAAATGTTTTCAACGATTATTTTGATCAAAGCTTATGACCAAATTCGAGTTGCTCCAGAAGATCCCAATAACAGAAATAATAACACCTTTTGGCTTATTCGAGTTCAACGTTATGACATTTGGGTTGCGAAATGCTTCTCGTTTCATTCCATGTCATTGGCGTCGTATAACGAGGAAGAATATCGTCGTCATTTGAAAATCATTTTCGAACGTTTGTGTGAACTAAATATTAAAATTAATCTGGAAAACTGTAATTTCGGTAAAGATGAAGTAATTTTCTTGGGGCACAAGATCACAGATTCCGGAATAGCACCTCCATAAAATGTCCAAAACAAACCAAAAGTAGCTCACGTACTTCGTAGCAGTTATGGCAAACAACAAGCTATGGTACATACCTGGCAACATGATGAATGACAAAACTACATCCGAAAAATGTAAGATTGAGCTTGCAAAAGATGTATTCACTGCAACTGCGATAAATGTAAATGTCAAATTCTGATGCAATAATGTACTACGATTTCCCAACATATAGTCCTATGCCGATGCAAAAAGATATTTTCCAACTTGTTCACAATCTTTCTCAGCCGGGAAATCGTGCTACTAATAAATTACATCACAAAACAAGGCGTAACAGGGCAAGGTTGGAAAAATATTTAGTTCTGAATCAGCGTTCCAAGCACATTAACATCGACCTAGTATGCCCGTTACCTCCTTCGAATAATTTTCGCTATTGCCTAATGTACATCAATACGCCAGATGGCCAGTCCAATCGAAGGAATCACAGCAAAAGTATCGCAAAGGCGATACCCAATGGCTGGATTGCACAATACGGCGTTCAACAAACATTAAGAACGGACCAGTGCAGACAATTTGAATCTCATCTTTTTAAAGAATTAACTACTGGGCTTCAGAATTCGAACTACAGTATATAATCATCCACAGTAGAACGGAATCATTGAACTATTTCATAGGACTCTAAAAGCATCAATAAAATGTCACGAAAGCAGAGCTGGCGAAAAAAATGCTTTATGGTATTTCTATCAAACTTCCACGTGATTTGTTCGATACAACTTCAACTGAAAAATATTTGTCAGTCTTTGTCAAGGAACTGAAACAACAATGAACAGTTTAAAATCCGTTGGAACATCGAATCACTAAAGAAAAAAGTGTACATTCAACAAGATATCAACAATTGCACTCACGTTTTTCACCGGACGATATGATAAGGGCACCACCGTTAAAAGCACCTTAAGTAGATGTCTAGCCGGGGAGTTATGTGGCGAAAATATTATTAGAAAATTGATGTAATACTTGTGAAGTTAATTTAATTTAGTTTGAGATTAAATAGATAAAACATATTAGTTACGTTTTTTAATTATCAAACAGTACAGAATCTGGCAAAATCTTGTAAGACTCTATATTTGAAGATTATGATAAATACAGAATCGTTTGCTATATAATAAACGTTTCGGGCAAGATTTCGAAGGTAGGACGAAAATATATTGAAATATTTATGTTTCGGGTGATGTTGACGAGCATATTTACGATAAGATTTTTAGCAATTTTATCGCTTAGATGAACAAAGGAAAGCACTGTTGTAAAGTGAAAACCCATAGCCATCGTTATTTACCTTTGATGACATTCGAAAAGGTTTAAAGGATTTTAAATTTCTGGAAAAGAAAACATGAATCAAAATAAAGAAAAAAAGAGAAAACTTATAATAATAATTGTAAGATAAAAACCCCTTACCACACTTGATTTTTACAAATCTAAATACGTATTTCGGCAACTACGTTGCCATCTTCAGTAGAATCTGAAAGGATGAGTGTTAAACATAGTATTTATAGTTGAGGTAAAAACCTTTGAAGATATTCTCTTCACTAGATCACCAGTGGGATAACACTGAAGTCAAATTAAAAAACCTTATATTTATACTCTTAACCCTACAGGAAATGTAAAGCGGGGTGTAGTGTACCGTGCTCCTTGTTGCCATGAGTGCTAACTGCGGGGAAAACCTAAAACTAATCAAGCAATTCAAATAAGCTGGACTGCGGTATCGGTCCGTTGTCGGAATTCATTAAATTCTTTTTGTACCTGTGTATGAAAATACTTTCGTAGCTGTCTAATTCTCTACAATTGTGTACATCTTTAATTAATTTAAGCGAATCTAGTGGTAATGCGTGGCCTGTTTCTAAAATATGCTGGGCTACGCTTGATTTTTCGGGTCTGCTCAATCTAAAATGTGCTATATGTTCTTTATAGCGAGTTTTAATTGAACGTTTAGTTTGCCCAACATATTTTTGATTACAGTCCTTGCAATTTATTTCATATATTCCACTTTTATGGTCTGCCTCAATTTTATCTTTGGCGTTCCCTAATAGGGTTTTCAAAGAATTGCTCGATTTAAACGCGACCTGAAGTTCATGATTTCTGAGAAGTTTATTTAAGTTTTTAGACGCTGCGTGGTACGGTAAACAAACAAATTTATTGCCTTGATCTCTTTGAGGTAGCAGACAGGTGGAATCTACGAGTGTGTTGTTACGTTTATGTTTCCTAATAAGGTTAGTCACTATGCCCGTATCGAAACCATTGTAACTCGCAATGTTTTTAATAAGATTGAGTTCGGTGTTGTATTTATCTTTTGTTAGTGGAAAACTTAACAAACGATGTATGAGAAAATTGAAGGATGACATTTTTTGCTGAAAGCTGTTACATGAATCCGCGGTTATGAATTTGTTTACATTGGTTTCTTTCCGGAAAATGTCTATTTCTATGATATTGTTATTTCTAATTACTATCGTATCCAAAAATGGTAAGCGATCATTTGTTTCCTTTTCGATTGTGAATTTAATAGATGTGAATTACGAATTTAATTCGTTTAAAAATGCTTCTACATTGCATTTACTAGTATCAAAAATCGCGAAAATATCATCGACATACCTGATCCATACTTTAGGGAAATATTCAGCATTTCTTTTGAAATCTAATTCAAACTGACTCATGAATAAATTGGCTATAAATGGAGACAAAGAGTTGCCCATAGCTGTTCCTTGTTGTTGTTTATAGAAGTTTCCTTCAAATTGAAAACAATTTTGAGACATGCATAGGGTTGTCAACTTCAAGTATTCATTTACTTTTGCCGAGTCGATCTTGTTCTTATTGAGTAAACAAGCCAAATATTTCAGAGTTTCCGGAATAGGTACCGAAGGAAACAATGAGCTTACATCAAATGAAACCAAGATTTCGTCCTTTTCCAGCTTGCAATCTTTGACTTTCTGAATGAATTCCAACGAATTTTGAATTGAAAAGCTTTCAGACTGTTCGGACAAATTTTTGAATTCATTTACTAACCATTTCGAAAGCAAGTAAGTCGGTGAGTTAATACCTGAAACGATAGGTCTCATCGAATTACCTGGTTTATGTATTTTTGGTAAACAGCATAACCTAGGTACTATGGGGTTAGATACATTTATTTTAAACTTCTGGGAGTACGTTATTAATTGTGGACAGTTCTTTATCGCGTCTTTAGTTTCCCTGATCATCCTTGGTAGTGGATTTTTCTTTAATTCTGCGTATAGCCCCTCTGATATTAATTGTTTAACCCTCTCACTGTAATCGGCTTTGTCCATAATTACTAACTTGTTCCCATTGTATGCTTTTAAAAAGAAACAGTTTTTCCTTCTGAGATTTTTAATAATATTCCATTCGTTATTATTCGAAATCTGTTTGTGCTGCTGTAAGTTTTGCCTGATTTGATTCTTGCAAGTCTCTCTGATAAAAGATTTTGAAGTGTCTTCAAAATTTTTAAGTCTCGATTCCTACAATTGGCGTCTTACGGCTTGGCAAACAGTATTTTAAACCTTTGTTTAATAAATTTAATTCATCAATACTGAAAATCTCAGACGACTGATTCACGACAAGTGTCTCTTTCATTGAATTATCATGTTTTATTCTATCCATTGGTTTTGGACTCAATTTTTGATATTTTGCATTTAATTTGTAAACTTTGGTTCTGACTTTATGATCTGTGACTTCTATGATTTTTCTATGAAACTGTATATGAAGAGTATAAATATAAGGTTTTTTAATTTGACTTCAGTGTTATCCCACTGGTGATCTAGTGAAGAGAATATCTTCAAAGGTTTTTACCTTAACTAGAAATACTATGTTTAATACTCATCCTTTCAGATTCTACTGAAGATGGCAACGTAGTAGATTTGTAAAAATCAAGTGTGGTAAGGGGTTTTTATCTTATAATTGTTATTATAAGTTTTCTCTTTTTTCTTTATAGTAAAACCACAGGCTCCGCCAATTTTTAATGAATCAAAATGTCGATAAACATATAATTTAAACAGATTCAGGCAAAGAAGGCTATAAAAGGAACGTCAGAAAACGATTAGAGTAGTACGAATTTCTCCACGACGGTTGTCTTTAGAATTCAAGTAAAACGTTACCAAGCAACGGCATGTTTATACGAAAATCAAAGTCACGGTGTTAAATATAAGAAAGTGTCGTTAATAAAACTAAAGTGCTAAAACTGAATCAGATAATAAGGAAGAAATGGCCAGTAATTTCAGAAATAGTGTTTGTTTTTTGGTATTTAAAATTTTCCATTATTTGATTGGGTTAATTAAGACAATTTGAATAATAAATTAAACTAATTTCATCATATTCATATATATATACTGGGTATCCTTGAAAGTTTTTCTCCTTCCCGTGAAGTAGTAAACTAATGTGCTGCGCATTTTACGTGTAGTCAAGAAAACATCTTGTGAATGGGCTTGTTTAGAGAAGATCGGTGGTTATACAAACACTGGTTAATATAGTGCAATTTTACTTACAAAAACGTAATTAAATTTTAGAAAACCGTCCGTCAGAATCCTATTGTATCAGAATAAAGCTCCAGTTTAAGAAAGTTTCTATTAACGCAATTCGTAACGCTGAGTTTGGTGTTACAAAGCATTACTGTACTCCCAGTAAATTTCATATATTTCCAAAACTGAAAGGAAGTCTTATAGGAATTTGAGAGGGATGACTCAGTGGTGCCAGAAGTCTTGAACTTCTTCTGTGATCAAAAGAATGATCTTGATATACTTTAATGTAGGCGGAATAAGAAATTATGCTAAAAATTAATGCTGGATTCTATATTAAGGGCAAGAAGTAGAAGTACATCTAACCCTTGAAACGTTTCATTTGAAAAAGAAAAGTTTCGTGCGATGTAAGATGTTGTTTTTATTTTTCCTCTATTTGTTAATTGCCATTTATCTTATTGAAGCTATGGTAACTTTTTCAATGCAGTTTATCAATTTTCTCAGCATATATAGAGAAAGTGATTTTGCACTGGAAAGTTATAGACGGAGTGGCTTTTAATGCAAATCTTATGTTTCGGTTGATGTGATAAATTTCCTCGTGATGTGAGTTTGTGGTGTGTGGTCTGTATGGATGGTTA
The DNA here is from genome assembly GCA_959613385.1 of Geotrupes spiniger. Classification (NCBI taxonomy): domain Eukaryota; kingdom Metazoa; phylum Arthropoda; class Insecta; order Coleoptera; family Geotrupidae; genus Geotrupes; species Geotrupes spiniger. The sequence continues at coordinate 25,186,683 of OY390731.1, forward strand.
TGTTTAGAAACTGCCACACTCTCACATCGTCATATGGCAAGCGCGTACGCCCAATCATTTTGGTTGCTCGTAAAATAATTCCTTTGTAATTTTATTCCATTTAAATCCGCCTGTATTCCGTTGATTTAAATGAGGTTGCTTGATAAAACTTTAATGTTTAATTTTATACGTTACTATATTTTAATGGATATCGTTAAAAAATCTCACTTGCTTGTATTAATTTCTGTAGTTGATTAGTTCACGACGTAGTGAGAGATCGACTTGAATCGAACCTTGAACTCGAAACCGCATAAAATCTCGTGCCGCCAGAAGCAATCAAGTTAACCGATAAGTACATTTACAATTCAATATACGTTAAGAAAGCTTAAAAGCGCTGCAAGGAGTCAATAAGGGTTTGCTTGATTTTGAAATACTTTGCTCTACGAGAAAAATGTAGATGTGGGAATTGAAAATGAACTCAGCTTGTAATTAAAGACGATTTATTCTGAAATAAATTTTATTTTTATTTGCTGACAATTGAAATATATCTGATATATTTATAAAACGACGATGAAATATTGACGTGGCACCCCAGTTACGTGCCTGTGCTCGTGTTTTTAAGATTGTTAGATAAATTTAAATAATCAGCGAGAAAAATGTCAAAGATAGCTAGGTACGTCTAAATTTTAATTGAATTTCATTCAGAATTTTTCATTTTACATTTCTATTTTGCTTTGTGTATCTAATTTAGGCATTCTTAAGGTTCCCAAGTATGTCGAACATTTGACTACAAGTTGATCGTGGCTGAATTAGGTTTAATTGAAGTTAACTCAAAGTAGAATAAACTAGGTGATTCATTGTGTGTAAAATTTGCCTTCGTATTTTCTTCTCTAATTATTCCACCAAATCCAATTCAATCCAAGTCTTAAATGTAATTTAGTCCTTGTTTTCTATTTCTCTAATTATTCGTTAAAACCATAGAATTGTTTCGTTTATGACTGAAAGAAATTAACAACACCTTCAGCCTTGTGGATTCACGTAAAGAAACAATAATTATCTAAACACAAACAAGAAATGGTTAACATAAAACAACAAGATTTATCTTTATACTTTAATCTGTGAAAGTTGATTGTTTTAGTCGTGGTCAGTATAGAAGACACAACTAGTGCCTATATATTCAAACATTTCTTTACATTAATTGGCTTACAATATTAATCGAAAATAAGAAAGTTGCTCGTTTGTTTTCATAGAACATAGTTATGACAATGGCTACCATTGAAACGTGGACAGCTAGTCATTTGATTTGTGTCTCACATATTCACAATACTGTTGATGGACTAAATAATTGTTCGCAAATAGAGCAAATCGTGAACCTCTGTTATTCGTGTTTTGGAAATTTCAATTCAATTACTTCCAAGATTCTTTTAGGCCGTCTTGGATATCAGAAAATAAAGGATGCATGAAAAATAGAGGCTGGTTAAGGCACCATATGAAATACTATTTAAGTGAACATTCTACATGGAGTAAAAATGTGATGTTTATGTTAACCTAGCAATGAAACGCAATGAACTATAAATGAAAATTTTGCTGGTACTTTTATAGGATGACTTTTTGAATGAAATAAATGTAAATAATGAAATGCTTCAGTAATTCGCATTACAGTTGTAATTGTGACATCTTGTACAACATTGTAAAATTATCGAACACAATTTGTAGAATCAACTAAATTTGGTAATAGCCATAATGGTGGATTATAGGAATTTTTGTCAGTAAGCTGTTCTAATCTAAAATATGCCTTTTATGTTTATTCCAACAAATTTCACTCATAATATCAAACACAAAATTACCACTCGTTACCACTTTTATCTGAACAACATCTTTGGGGATTAAATCGAATTTAATCGGTAGTAGCTGCTAGTCTGATGTGGTTTGAAATATCATTAACATTAAAAAAAAAATGTAAATATTTACCTTATTATTTCAGCAGCAGGAAAAACTTCTCAGCTTCACATTCACACGAACAAATATAAAAATCGCACTGGTATGAAATTAAGCGTTCAAAATAGTCAAAATAACGGCGCCGTTATATTTAATTGTCGTTTCAAATAATACTAAACCGTTAAACTTAAGTAAACAACGCAATAAAACCGTCGGTCCCGACAATAAAAATCAAAAGCCGTCAACGTGACGCATTTTTAAATCACCGTCGTTGACGTTCAGAAAAAGTTATTAGCACTTTTGGAGTCACATCGAGAAACAAAAATATATCCTCGCGGTCAGTCGCGAACGAAACGGATCTCCCACGCGGGGGTTCACTCGCCGTTTTTCATTAAACGCGATCTTGAGCCGCACGTCCAACGCTTCTAATTGGCTTGTCGATGCGCTCGGATGTCGACGACGGCTTTGACGAGGACAGTAATCTCCCGTAAACAAGGTGGTCCATAGGAGCCGACGCGGCGCTCGCTGGTCGTCTGCGTCGTCTGCCAGGCGTCGCCGCCGAGTATCAGCTGTTTCAAGTACGCGTAGGGATATATCGGGAAGCGAGGGACACGGCCGACCCCACTGCATTTGCCGGGACTCGTGCCTGATAATCGCGCGCGAAACGGCCGATCGAACGACCATCTTGGATTTAATCTTAACCGGGTCCCGAAATCTTATTTATCCACTGCCGCAACTTAAACAAGGTTTAATAAGCTGCGCGGTATTTTCTTGTCTGTGTACTACAAATTGTCGAATATCTGGCTCAGGAAATAGCCTAAAATTCGGGCGCCTTATTTAATTGTTAGATTTCCATCCCTTGGTTGTTCATTGGAGAATCTGATCATGTTTTCGTACAAATATAAGTAGGGATGCTAATTTTACTAGAAACACATTGCACCCAGGTTACAATATTTATAATAGTATTCAACTACTACATCAATTATAAATTAATTTTGATTGATCGATCAAAACATAACATCTAAGTGAAAAAAGTCAAAGACTGAGGTAATAAACTTGAAATTGAGAACCTAAACATTAAAATTTGTATAGACAGAGCGAATTAAAATAATAGACGTCAAAATTAAACTAATCGAAAGTAGAAATAAGCCAACAATAATTATGAAAGAAGTAGTGAATGAAAATACATATGCATTAATAATAATAGAAAATACAAAATAAAATGTAACATCACAAAATATAGAAGCAAACGAAGAAAGAAGACAAATACTAGATGGAGAAATTAGTAAACGAAGACACCAAATAATATAGAACATTTTAATCAATATAGTAAAAAAGTGCTTAGATACTGCATAGGCATGAAATAAAACACGATTTGTATCTTTGCATGGTGTATATTATAAATCGCCAAGGTTGTTTGTTCATGTATATGATTTGTGGAAAGAGAAGTCGAGTTGAGTAACTATGAAGTGAATGCGATTAATTCTGGCTCGTCTACGACTATGCCATATCTTAATAGTATCCATGCGCCTGCACAACGATATCAAATCCAGGTGGAATTGTTTCACACAATATAAAAATTCGCCATTTGGTGCTGCTAGATTCTCAGAGATCAGAAAATATGCTCACGTTGCTTTTATTGCCCAGAGCATCTTTAACATGATCTCGCGAGCTTACCATTCAATGTTTATATGCCGCCCATTGGACACCGTCAAACATTAGAGAATCATCGAAGCTGTTGGGTTGTTGGCATAGCATAAAAGTAGTCGGGTATTGCTCTGGCTAGGCGAAGGCATTGAGACGTTGGTCATCCATTTACTTGATTTTTCCACATCCAAGATTTTGTTAATATATTGATAAATGACTTCGTCCAAGTTCATTTCCATTCAAGATACAATTTTCTTCTTGGATTAACGATCGTTTCGTTTGGAAGTAGGCTTCTAATATTGAAAAGTTTCAGCTGTTGTCTGCTTATTGGGGTTGGTAATTGTTAGCAATTACTTTTTAACATAATTGGTTAACTAAGTATAGATGACCAAACAGTTTCTTCTTCTCGATCTCATTGTCGAAACGCAATAATTATTCATATTTAAATTATAATTTTTTGCCTAATCCAAGAATTAACTCATTGATACTACCTAAATCGCTTTTTCGCTCTCGACCACCCTGAAATTATTCATAAACGCACTTAAATATTAGCTAATTTATTCAGAGATTGTTATAAACATGAAGAAATATTCATTATAGAACCAAGGTGTAAAAATTAGCTAAGAAAATGAGATAAATTATATAGAATTAAATTTAATTTGAAGTAACAAAACCTTTGCGATTTTCCAGAAATTGCAAAACATAATTGTGTTTGTTTTTATCAAACCTGGTAAACCGGAGGGGTGAGAATCCTCGGTATCGAGCTTTATCGAGAAATTTATTTTATATTTTTTTATGGTAAATGAAAAAGACGTTCTAAGCTAAACGTGGGATTAAAATCTTAAAGACAAACGTGACGTTAAGACGCATTTGTGAGACGAAACAAACAAAAGAACAAGACCCCGTAATGACAAAGTACTATCGAAACAAACAAGAAAATGAAAAAACTTAGTAATGAAAATGTAGAAATACGAAACGAAGGTAGAGAGATAAAGGGAGAAGTAATAACCATGAAAAACAAAATGGAATGGATGGAAAATTGAAAAAACAACAGTGTGGTAAGGATAGGCTTATTAATTAACACATATAAGGTGGAAGAACTAAAAGAAACGTTAAATAATATGGTTAAAGAAAAACTAAATTTAGAGGTAAAAGGAGAAGAAGTAATCAAACTTGAAGAAAATATGTTCTGGATTGAACCTGAGAACGAGGAAAGTAATAAGAAGATGATGGAGAATAAGTGAAAGTTGAATGGCTTGAGAACAGATAAAATATTAATATATCCACGACCTTACAAAGAAGGAAAGGCAACAGCGAAGTAATAAGATAATACAAGAAAGAGCGAAATGAAAGAGCGTAATAATAGAATGCAATAAGATTACGATTACAATAGAGGGAATTGAAGTGGAAGAAATAAAAAGGGGAGAGGAACAGAACTGAACAAATAAGATGGAACTGGCAATGAATATGGAATATAAGACTAGAAATGAAATAGAATCGGAGGAAGGAAACCACGAGCAAAAAGAAAATAGAGTAAAGGTGAAGGATCAGAAAGAAATATGGATATTGGGAACATGAAATGTAAAATGCATAAACGGAAAAGTGGAGAAATTAATTGAAGAGTTTGAAAGTATGAAGATATACATCCTAGCGATAATATAAACGAAGAAAAAAGAGAAAGGAGCGAAAAATAATGTTGGTTGAGAAAACGTACAGTTGGTTTCAAAAAAATCGAGTACACTTCATAAATCAGTAGGCATGATTTTGAATTTTTTTTACAATGTAAAATTGTCTGTTTGGATTTAGGTTATATTTTATGTCATATTTTGACAACAAATGCACGTAGCTTTCAGAAAATCAAATACGGCATGCATGCATAGGTTCGCTCAACTTTGACATTTTATTTGTTATTGTGACATCGACAGTACTGATTTACTCCACTGAAAAAAACTGTACTCGATTTCATTGAAACCAACTGTATATGATTTATTGTGAAGTACAACAGGAACAAAGAGCTGCGGTTGGGTTGGGCGTGATAATAAACAAAATATGGGTGAAGTATATAAAGGAATGGCTACTATATCAGAATGAACCGTCTCTGTAACACTAGAAATTGAAAGAAAAGAAGTGACAGTGATTTCAACGTATGGACCAATTGAAGACGAAACAACAAAAATCAAGACTAATACTGGGAGAACCTAAATTTGGTTCTCCCAGTATTAGTCTGATAGTACTACAGGCAACATACTTGCGATGGGGGATATGCATGAGTAGGGGGGCATAGGGCCGATGGAAGGGGAGTGATAGAAAATGATAGACTACTGTTGGCTGAAAAAGTTAATAGCCACAAGCACATTCTTTGAACACAAGGACGTCCGTAAATTTACACGACACTGAATAGAAAGGAATGGTTAATCCATAATAGTATGGTCATGTCTGAAATCAGTCAAGAAAGAATAATAAAACGGAATATTGGAAGTGAAAGTAAATATATAGAACAAAAGTAATAAAATGCCACAAACAAAGAGGGAAAGAAACAGTGGAGAAATATAGGGAACGTGTAGGATACAAGATCAGAAGATTGGATAAGTAGTAACATGGAGGTTGAAGAAATGTGGGAAGAATTAAACAATGCAATAAGAAAGTGCGAGCGAAACTTGTGGAATAATAAAGACGGCAAACAGAGATAGATGGACGAGCTAGTGGAGTAAAAAATAAAACAAGAGATATGGATCAAGAAGAAAAGATGGAAAGAGTTGCTACAAAACGGCATGCAAGAGAAGTACAATATATATAAGAAACAGAGGAAGGAAGTAAAAGAATTGGTAAAACCGAGCAAAGGAGAGAGGTAACAATTTGAGGAGAGGATGGAAGAAAATAGTAAAACTAATCGGAAATTGTTTTGTGAAAACAACAGCAATGAGATCACATAAAACAATGGAAAAGGGAATTCTAATGGATGATAAACTAAAAATGGAGATATGTGGGCAATATTTTGAAGAATAATTAATAAGAGTGAGAAAGAGAAAATCTGCAAAGAAACTGAAGTAAGATCAGAAGATAGAATAAAAATACGGTAAGGAAAACATATTCGATTAATGAAGAACGGTATAGTCGCGGAGTATAATAGGATGACAGGAGAAATGCTTCATAATCTGGGAGAAAATGGAATGGGAATATTCAGAAAAATGTTATGAAGCATTGAAGAGGAACCAAATACCGAATGACTGGGAAAAATGGATGACAGTACCAATACAATATAGCTATAGCGGAATTACGCTGTTAAGTCTGTTAAGTAGCGCATTAAAAATTTACGAAAGAGTGTTAGAAAATAGATCGAAGGAATACACAGAAGGAGTAAGATCAGAGGGGATTTAGCAAGGAGGGAAGTACACAAGACCATATAATCACCCTAAAAGAAATAATAAAGAAAACGTTGAAGAATAATCTCAACATATCACCAATTCGAATTAATATAGAGAAGGAATATCAACCCGTCAATCGGATTACAAATTGTGCGACGTATTAGCTTGTTCTCGCCCGCTAACATCCTTTATGTAAATGTTATTAAGTAAGTTCGTAAGAGTATTAGGAAGGAAAGTCGTAAAGGAAAATCGATTTTATCCACGTATTTGATAATAAAGTTGGACTTCTATGGTTTATCGTCAGAAGTTTACGTCTCACGTCTATAAAAGCACAATGTACCACAATAAAACATAATTTATTATACACATCTGATTGCGTTTATTGCGAACCTGTTTACAAAGTTCTTTTCCTAGATATCAATAGTTCACCACATTGAATTAATGTTTGGTTTATACCAAAACACGCATCTAATTTTCAGTTACTGCCACATTGTATTTAGTTGCAGTGTCACAACATCAAACCTATACCGTTAAAGAGTCAATTAGTAAGTTGATGATAGTAACTATTGCATCGCGATTTTTAAAAAATAAGAGCTAGAGATCAACGTGAAGATGCTATTCCGGAAAGGAGCAGGGGGGGGGGTAGTTTTATATGAAATGGAAGAAATATAAAAAATATAGTTTGTTTATTTATTTAATTTATTTACAATAGCAAAATGGGTTCAATAGAATTGTTACAAATTGCAATATTGCACATGCATTGTATTGAGTAAGACTGTGAGAGAAAATAACGCTGTGAGATACATACGACCCAACGAATTTTGGAACAAAATAAAATCGGAAAATATGGAAGAATCGCTTGGCCGATGGATATAGAAAGTAAAGCACACAATCAGATATGTCCTGTACGACTTAGATGGAAGGAACGCGTAGGGAGATTGTCCAAATTCAAATACTATTTACTAATATACGAGGGAATATCGGTATTTACGGTTGATTCCTCTGGAAAAATTTATTTGGTTGCTCTTCCAACCAGTCGTTAACGGCCGTGATCACTTCATTGTGGACAGGGTCGTTGTCTTGATTCCTTTGCTCAATTTTCGCCGTCTTTTTTCTTTGATACAATCGCGCATCTTGAAATTTAGTTAGCATAGTAGAAGCTTGTTATTGTCCACGTTCCAAAAAATTCCGTCTGCGTCTTAAAAAATTGTGGCAATAATTTTACCAGCGAATGGCAAAACACGAAATTTGCGGGGTGGCGGAGAACCTCGGCGATGCTACTCCGTACTTTGTTGCTTCCACTCAGGATCGAAGTGGTGAACCCACGTTTTATCAACAGTGACGAATCGAGGTAGAAATTCGTTCGGTTCCGCTTTAAACTTTGTTGCCAAACTAGCTTCAGAATGTAATACTCTGAACGTGTCAACATTCGTGGGACCCAACGTGCAGACAACTTTTTTAGCCCCAAAATATTTGCTAAAATATTTTCTGTGATACCATAAGAAAAAATCGTAATTATAATCCGGCGAATGGTCAGCCGTTTATTTGTTATTACCATATAGTGTATAAGATTAACATCTTGGGTAGTGACACTGATCGTCCAGCATGTACACATGTTTGTCTTCCCAGTTTAAATTCTCGAGACATATTTTTCACCAGTCGGTAAGAAGCAGCAACCTCATCTAATGCACCTACCGTGTCTTCATGAATTTCTTTTGGGGACAACCCTTCCGTTTACAAGTAATATATTTTATAACTACACGAACCTCTGATTTTTCCATTTTGAGAATGACTCTAAACTTGTCTATTTAAATTCTAAATTATTTGAACAGGTAACAAGTGATAAAAGTACAATTGAACCAACGCAGCAAATGATTAATACTTTAATTTGTCAAATTGGTTCAACGTCAATCAGGGACGCTAAATAATGATCTCCCCTCGTAAGTAGCTAGCCCGGAAACATTGTATATTCTCTTACAAGTAGATAAGTTCTGATACATCGATTGATGTATCATGTAAATTAAATGTATGAAGCAGGACATCTAATGTGCAAAGGATGTACGATATTCTGTAATGTACAATAGGTCTATAAAAACTAATAACAGTTGCACCCTTAATAACAATGTATGTTGCTGTAATTGAATTACAACGATGCCAGTTAAATAACAATAAAAGAGTGTCTTTCAATTAAATTACAATATACAATATATCGTTCTGCCATCTACAGACAAATGTCTCATACTGCTGCGGCGTTGGTTTTCATCCGAACTAAAATAAAGTTATCCTTAAAAGCGACCAATGCTAAATAGCACGAGATGGCAAAGTGATAGATAGCCATGTTTAAAAATTAGCTCTATCAGGCTTTAAGTTTTGAAATGCAATTAATTTATTATAATGTGATTTTGCTGTCATGTATTGTCTAATTATTAACCGTAACACACTATACTATCTAAATAAAAAAATCTGTATTTAGACAGGTGACTGTTATCAATTAATTACTTATGATATAACTTTAATTAAATAAAAGTAAGCATAGTTTTATTATAATTAATCAAATTATCTTCCATATGTATCATACCCATTTATTTGAAATGGCATTTGCTATAAGATATATTTGATAATTAAAAAATAATAATAAATTGTAAATAAATGCATTTCTATTTCCGAAGATGGTACTCAATACACGCCTTTTTTTCTACAACATTTTTTTCTGCATTGTTTGAAAATTTTAATACTTCCCACCGATACCAACTCGCAAAACTTCTATTAAGAAATATAACCGCTGTTTTTTTTTTTTTTAATTGATATTTATGTGCTGGTCACCTGTTGCAGTAATAATTTAATTAATACAACTTTTATAATATCGTCAGTATTGCAAGTTGAATGCAAAATATAATATAGCGTCGGCATCAGAATGTTATTTACAAGAACGTATTGATCTGTAATGTATTACATTGAAAGCCATATATTTGTAGGGGACACTGATCCGAATATGT